>CM021105.1:359393404-359433026 GCA_007115665.2 Sequoiadendron giganteum | reverse complement strand
TGACAAAATAGGGAAAAGACAAGAAATGTCTTATAAATGAAATGTATTTGGGGGTAGGTGAAATCCTAGTGTAAAGTGAATCTTGGCCACACAATAGAATCAAATCCTGGCCATTAATTTTGCTTTTTGAAAACTATAAATAGGACTCTCCTCCTCTCATTTTAAGAGAGTTGAGTTGTTGTAAAGGCATGCTGCATAAATTATAATAGAAAATAAAATAATTTCCTGGTGTATTTCTGGGTTTCTCTGCATGTTTCATGGTTCTTCTCCTCTTAGTTAAAATTTTACTTCAAATTACTTTGTTGTTCTAGTTTCCTTAGTTAGATGTAGTGGATTTAGTATGTAGTCTTTGGTTTCGAATATTTATGTTGTGTGTATGCTTTCCTTGTCCATACTTTTGGCCATTTGCTGATGGTAAATGACTGTGTAAAGTTAGTCTGGACTATGATTTCATAGCTTCTCATTAAACTTTGTCTTTGTTCACATTTACATGGTGAATGAATGATGAATATTTGCAGTCCTTAGAAGCTAGCATAAATTTCATGATATTGTGAGAATTCAGATTATGTGAAATTCTGTTTAAGGAAATTGTCCACAACAGGAACCTCCATGATCATTGTTCATCGGTAGTTGCAGGTCCAGGAACCATCCTTCTTCCTCGCCCTTTTTTCCTTTTTTTAGAAACAATTTGTGCTAAGGTTCATTGCACATTGTAAAGCCAAATTTGACGAAACAATGGAGTCCAAGACTACTGCCCGAGCCTACAATGAAGTGCAGTAATTTACTATTCAAAGAACTCTGTTCATTGACCCAATTCTCCCACAGCATTAAACCACGTAAGACTGCCTTGTGATTCCAGCAAAATCATATCAAACAACTGATATATTCCAAGCATCGTCATGACCTGACATCCGAGAGACTTTGGGATAGTGTTCTACAATTTGATTGTGGAATATTGTCTTTCAAGAGAGGTAATGCACCTACACATTACCTGTGTTGAGAAGTGCATAAAAACACCATCAACAAATGGGTCCGAGACCGAGTACCTGACTGTGTGAAGGAAATCCTCCTCTCAGGTGGTACTGTCTCGAAATATCTCATCCTATAATAGTCGGCCTCCCGAGCAGTCTCCAAACCCTTTGCCACAACTTCCCCAATGGAGGTGCTATCGACTGATCTGAGGAGTCTCTCAGCTACCCCCTTAGCTTGTATACACCTCTCCCGAAAGCTGTCTCGCTCTACTGTAAGCTGAGCTATTTGTGGGTCGGGAGGTGGTGGCTGTGCAACCTGTGCTTGAAGCTGACTGATCGTCCCCTGAGCCTGTGCTAATTGACTCCGAAGAGTTTGAATCTCTGCCTGCAAAGCATCAATCTGTCCTTGTGAGGGAGCCCTAATAATGATCCGTGGAGCTGAAGTACTCGGCTGATCTACTAATCTCGATGTACGGGGCCTCGTACTAAAAGGTACATCAAAGAAAAACCTTTTCCCTCCACTCCCACCACCTCCATCATCCCCGTCATCACCGCTATCCCCTGAGTCATTTGACTCCTCCATCTCCTCAATCTCCGAATCCACATCCATGGCTACTCCACCTATATCCTCGGCCTGTGCCCCTGCCTCTGCTGGTAATTGTGGCTGCCCTACTGCTACTTGTACCTCTGGCTATCGTCGTGCTCATTATATTGTTGGTCCTCCCAATAATGGAGCAGGCTCTTTTGGACTGGTAAATCTAGGAAAGGGATGTGTGTAAAAATATGCTGCATAATCATTTGTCATCCCTGCATCTGAAACCTCTGGATGTATAGCCCAAAAGTCTGGCTGTAGGTCTAGATACTCTGCTCTGGGAGCCTCGATCGTCACAACTGGACCCCACTCTGACACCTGCTCTCGTCGTTTGGCATAGTGTGCCTAACCCCGTGGCATCATCTGCACTAATCCAAACTGCCTTAGGACCCTCATCGCCAGAAACCGCTCAATAATAAAAAGAGTCTGCCCAACCAAGTATCTCGACCTCGTGCAGTAAGGTAACTCTATATCATTTTCCTCCCATGGATCACAATCTAAATATGGTTTCTAGATGACTGTATCCAAATCATCTAGCACGCGCTGCCAGTACTCTAACTTGCCCAACCTCGGCTGGACAAGGGGACCTGTGTAGGCATAAACATATGGAATCCCAAGGGGACGATCCCTCCGAATAATGGGACGAGTGATGGAAAAATGCTCCCATGCAAATATCTGTAGCAAAGTAACTTCATGGGAGAGACTTTTCCCATCTGTATATACGACCTGATGAAGATCGTGGTACAAATGGGCAAGCATGCATGATCCCCGTGCATATCTAGTCCGGTGGAGAAGCATATCCTCGAGAATCCTACCCCACCCAACTGATAGTCCCTTTGTCCTACGATCAGGACAAAGGAAACCACCGATGAATCTTGCTAACACTGAAGGCAGTGGGGCATAGCTCTCCACGATCTCCTTCGAGGGAATCTCATATCCGGAGACATGAGGATCTTGGAAGACTCGTTTCAAAGCATTGGTCCCTCCAATCTCCTTGTGATCGTAAATCACAAGCTCACCAACTACAGGAATACCCAGGATCCTGTACACATCCTTCGGCATCACGGTAATCTCTCCTGTGGGCAAATGAAAGGTGTTATGCTTGCTATGCCACCTCTTAGCTAACGCGGTCAACAACGCCCTATTGACCTGATACTGCGAGATCCTCAACAGTGGACTCAAACCACATTGGTATATCACCTCTAAATCATCTTGCGACAGTCGAGGAATCATCTCCCATGCATGAGGAAATCTCCTTCTAATATGGAGGAGGTTAAATTCCTCCTTTATAACATAACAAGTAATCATGCAAATCAATCAACAAGGGATATATAAATCAGTCAGTATATCAAGCAAGTCCAATTAAATCAAATCAAATCTTATTTGTTTTCTTCAAGCAAAAATACAAGTAAAATTTTCATCTATTTTTGTCTTTCAATCGTGAAAGAAAATCTATCTATCATTTCTACTATTTGTTTTTCATATCGCATGGAAACAAATTTAACGGTCAATTGACTCAACATCATTACTATTTGTCTTTCAAACAAGAAAGAAAATTTGTCAGACCTATTTGTTCTTCAAGCATGAAGACAATTTTATCAAATCGAGCTAATCTAATAATGATGTTTTTCAAAAGCATAAAATCAGTTGTCTAATCTAGCAACAATTATCAAACACTTATCAAATTTTCTTCAAAATTTCAAATTCGGGAATATTCATGGATGCGCCAAAACAGTGAATCAATGCGCTAAACCATGGATGGGCAACTTTAAAGCATGTATGTGCTGAAATAGACATTAGATGCGCTAAACTATCTATGCGCTATTTTATCAAGTATATGCGCCAAACCAGTCATTCTATGCGCTGATTTACCCTATGCGCTTTTCTAGCAATCCTACGGGGCAAGCATTTTTGTATGTGCTACTTTAGGTATCCTATGAGCCATTTTACACTATGCGCTAAATCTACGCTTCTATGCGCGAAATTTTCACATCTATGCGCTGCTTTGTATGCGCATTTTATCTAACCTATGCGCTATACTATGGTTTGTATGCGTTAAAACAAAAATTTTAAATTTTAAAAAAAATCTAAAAAATGTGAAAATCAATAAAAGAATTTTACGAAGGGGATGAAGTTGACTTACCGGAGGTACGTATGCGGCTGGTCTTTGATACCAGCGGGCTCGCTCGAATCTGTGGCACTCATAATGGATTGGCATCTTGTTTTTACCTCTTAGAGCTCCCAAAATTATCAAAGGTTACTGTTCAAATGACAATGACTTTTCACCTATTCCACCTTTTAAGGGGGTAAAAGTGTGAAAATATTCAAATTTTTGCAAAATAAAGCGCTATTCCGAGAGTTAAATCACTAATTTTTCTTCGAAAATCATTTCAATTCTTTTACCATGCGATTTATCTCTCGAGGTGGCATATAGCATCATCAATCAATTTTTCCAAATTCAGGGGCAAATTCTTTGAAGCAATGCGTAAAACACATCACTTTAAAGAGGGGAAAGATGTACACATCTAAAAATGGTCACCGATTATTCAAAATGCTAATTAATTAAATAAAAATTATTTAATTAATATTCTAAAGTAATCTACATATAAATAAATTTAATTATTTATTTATATTGTTCATTTTTCCAATTCTTCTAGTTTAATTAACTAAATAAAGTTCATAATTTATTTATTTAATTATCATTTTGTTTCTAAAGTTTGAATGTTTAAATTCAAAACAATGGAATATTTTGATTTCATCCCATATTTAAATATTACATATTTAAATATCTTTTTCACCCCACTTAATTAAATATGGTAAAATATTTAATTATCTTTCTTTTTCACTTCCCACATAATTAAATATTAATTATTTAAATTATGGAAACTTCTATTTGCACATGTCATAAGAAATTAGATAAATTTATTTATTTAATTAAGCAATTATCTTCAAACTTCAACCAAATCTCATAAATGAAAGATAAATGCCATGTTTGTCTCCATTTTTGAATGAGGATGGACCTGTGGGTTGAAAACATTCTTCCACTTTCCTCTCAACCTTCCACCTTTCTCTCAACTTCTCCATCTTTCATCGTTCATTCTGACAAGTTTGAATCTCAACCGTTGATCTCCGCCAACTGGATTCTTGTCTTTCGAAAATCTATAAATACAACCATTTGGTAAGTAGATTTGATCCTAAATTTCATACGTAGTTACTATATTTGCATTCGAATCAACATTCTAGAATCATAGCATCATAGCATTTCAAGTTCATAGTTCAAATCATCAACAATGGATATGCATTTTCAAACAATCTCATTCTCCTAAGTTGTCATTTCAACAAGCTGTTGCTTACACAATTGAGAGCCAACAACTTTAATCAAATCCTTGGAGATAGAGGACAATAGGACAAATTTGAAGGAGCTACAATTGTTTAAAGTTTGCATTTATGCTTTCTAGATTAAGTTTCTTTCAATATAATGTTTTATTGGTGTGTTAGTTTATTGTTTAATTAATCTACATATTTTAACTCACACAATACTTACTCGGTTAAGAGTATACACAATAGTTCTTACAACTTCTCTCCAATAGATATGAGGTACATTACCTTCCAACATCATAGTTCTAGCAACATCTAAATTGTTTTGTTCTTTCTCTCTACAACTCCGTTTTGTTGAGGATTCCAGGGAGCAAATAACTATCTTTTGATTCCACGATCTTCACAAAAAGAATTGAACTCTCAGGAAGTGAACTCACCACCTCTCTCTGACCTTAAGAATTTAATATTCAAACCTATCTCATTCTCGGCCATAGCTTTGAAACTTTTGAATTTCTCTAATGCTTCATGTTTTTCTCTCAAGAAAGCAACCCATATCATCCTAGAGTAATCATCAATAAGCAACATAAGGTACATTTATCCTTGTAGACTTCTGATTCTAGAGGGACCACATAGATCAGTATGCACCAGCTCCAGTACTCCATTAGAATGATGTTGTTTGCTCCGAAAAGTAACTCTGGTCTTATTTCCCATCTGACATTCCTTACATATGGTGTTAGTAGGCTTCACTGGCTTAGGAAGATCTCTTACTGTTTGGGTGGAGCTTATCTTGATAATGTTATCTAAATTCACATGACACAACCTTTTATGCCATAACCAACTTTCATCAACTTGAGCAATTAAACAAATTTCACTAGCAACACTTAGGTGAAAAATATTACCTTATCTTTGTACGTAAAACAATTACATTTCTAGAACTTCCCATTATCCTACATTTTCCATCTTTGAACTGAAGATTGTATCCTTTGTCAACCATCTGTCCAACACTCAACAGATTATGCTTCAAACCTTCTACATAAAAGACATCATCAGTATTATGTTTACCACCAAGAGAAATAGTGCCTATGCCACAAATCACACCACCGTCGTACTTCTCGAAGCTTACCATCTTGCTTTTGTCACCAGCCATATGATGTGAGCATTTGCTGTCAATCACCCACTCATCCTTTTTTTTAATTCTGTCTGCAAGAGCGTTCTCAACATTCTTATTACTAGTAGATTTAGTGGACACCAGACCATTTTCCTTGATAGTAATGAATACCCATCCATCCTCATTCCATTTTTTTTATCAAATTCTTCATCAGTAACACCTTCTTCAACATAATAACATTTATTTTGAAATCTAGGCTTGTCTGGTTTAAACCTAGGAACTCTTTCAAGACATCTTGATGCAAAATGACCTATCTTATTGCAAGAGAAACATTTAATAGGAAACTTTCCTTTGTACTTACCTTATCCTCTGGCTTCTCTTTTCACAATCATTGCTTCCAACTCTTCTACCTCTCTTTCTTCATCTTCAATCTGTTTCATCTCATCTTCATAGTTGAATGTCTTTCTAGAAATTTCTCCCAGATCATATCTCTGTTTGTTTCTTCCAGATACAATAGCTTTAAATGTAGATTATGTCTTAGGGATAGTCACCAAATTCACTCAACTCAAAGGCAACAAGCTTACCAATCAACATATCTCTTGTCACATTTGTTACTGTCCTGAGCTCTTCAATAGAATGAGCTTTCGATTTGTAAGAAGTAGGAAATGATCTTAGCACTTTAGCTACAAACTCTTGTTCATCCAAGATTCCACCGACACATCTAATACCCATCACTAGCTCATTTAAGTTTTGCATGAAATAAATAATGTTTTCATCTTCGCCCATTTTTAAGTTTTCCCACTTGCCTTTCAGACTTTGTAGCTTAGCAACTTTCACTTGTGCATCTCCTTCATACAATGTTTCCATCTTCTTTCAGATCTCATGTGCTATTTTCAGATCCATCACATTTGTTATCTCTGAATCTGTCAGAGCACTCAATAATGCTTCTATAGCCCTGATATTTGTTTTAGCTTCTTTGATCTCATCAGGAGTAGAGGGACCATTCTGAGGAATAACATATTTGTTGTTTGTAATATTTTAGAAGGGTTCACCAATGCACTTCAAATAACACTCCATTCTAGCCTTCCATAGAGAGCAGTTTGTTCCATCAAATCTAGGACTATCATTCTTGTATGATGCCATCTCGGATCACCTCAAGCTATTAAATTTCTTCAGAGGAACATTCTTTGATACCAATTGTTGGAAAAATAAGGATAGACAACTAAGAGAGGGGTAAATAAGTTGTCACAAATTATTCATACTTATTAAACTTATTCAACTTATTCTCAAATATGATGAATGAATATTAAGCATAAACAATCACCACATCAGAAACACAAAGAACACCAAGATTTTATACGTGGAAACCCTGTTAGGGAAAAAACCACAGTGGATGTCAATCCACAATATTATACCTTGTTAAAAGTATAGAGATGAATAATGAGAATGCACATGCATTCATGCACACTACTTAGAGATCATTGTGCAAAGAAGACACACTGGCTAACAAAAATATTCAAATTAAAACCATCTGAAGGATTTGAACTGAGAAATTAGCTTCTTCAAAATCTTGATTACAGTTACGGTTAAGCACATAAAAACTTCTTCACACTTCGCTCAATCTTCTTCACACTTTGCTCTCAATCGAATGATTTGATCTTTATTCGCACATAACACTTGCATACTTTGCATTACACACATATACTTCTCAAATGAAGAAGAAAATCACTCTTATATATTTGCTACATGGAATTACATCAACAACTTTGTCAGCCAAAAATAAAATGATAAATGAATACAAACTGTTGACCCAATTCATGAACAAATCTCAATGTGCACCAATCGAAGTCGGTCACAACATAATGAAGACCTAAAAAAAATCCCCGAACATGCCAATCATTCAAAAATTAATCCACAAGGATCCACAACATGCTACAATCACCATGTCAACCAAGAACATGAAAACGCGAACATGCAAAGGAAAAAATATCCGATCACGAAGACATCGATCAACACATAGGTGCAACAAAGATAGAGAATGATCTAGAAACATCAATGAACATCACATGAGCATACACAACAACTCAAATTACCAGATTCATGTTTTCTTCTTCCAGAAAAACCATTTATAGTAGAAAAATAATTGTAGGAACATAGAGACTCACAACTTGCTCAAATCTTGATGTTCACCTCTTAAACTTCTGATAGATAAACTAGATAGGCTCAACAAAAAACCCTTTAATCCACAACTTTTTAATAGCAACATATTGAACTTTCCAACACGTTGAACTTCATAGCCTCACAAACAAAATTCAACATATTTATTATAATTTTCTCGATATCCTTGACATATACAACCTTCAAAACACCAATGTTAATAGTGTTGACATCAGTGACAAAAACATATCAAAAACTCAAACACAACATCCAACAAGTACAACCTTTGATTCTTGAAATTCTTGTTAGTGGTGTTGAATAATCTCTTGAATTTTTGGTTGATCTTGATTTATCATAGCACGTGCTTCTATAAAATGTAATTGTGCCCCTATATTATAAGAACCTTTCTTGAATAATTTCTCCATCCTATGGAAGCTAATGGTTTCACATGGTGGTGATTTAATTTCCAAAAGTTCATACTTTTTCCCATGTATCCTCAAATACATCCAATAAATCTAAGATATCCCCCTTAATTTTTTCCCCAATTTTTTGCACATAAACTTCACCTATTAGCGTTAGCTCAATGAAAGATAACAAACTAGAAGCAACCTTTCACTTTTTGATTACCCATATCCTAGACTGGGCAAAGTGAGAGCATACGGTGTAAGGGGATCTGATAATAATAATCTAAAAATGTTGGAGGTACAATGCTATTGGAAGTAAGCCAACCAATTGAGAAAATTTAAATATCAGGTGGCAAGCCAACCTCTTCCACTTTTCAGTGGGCTACAAGAAACTAAATGAATGCAAAGAACTTGGTGGCATAGCCACCCACTTCCACTTTTCAGTGGGTAACAAAGTAAAGCAAAACTCGACCACTTCTTCAACAAGGGTGAAATACAAAGGATTGAAATGAAAGGCTGATTAGTACTACTAGATCAACAATTAAAAAATGATATATAACACGGTATATCATGTGAGAATCAACAAAAATAATGCTCAAGTGGTAGGTATTCATCTCTGGAACATTATAAGATGAGGCATCATGAAAATATGAAATAAAGACAAAAATACCAGGTTTGATATGAAAGAGTAGTGATTTGATTTTTTTAATCATCAATCCTAGAACACCTTCAAATTCTCATAACTCCCTCCACACTTCTCTGAATGATCCCAAACTAGATGCAAATGAAGCCTAAGGGCTAGGTGTCCAAGATCATGAAGCAAAAATCCACCAAACAACTCCAAATACTCAAGAATGCTTCCCAAGGACCCTGCTACAAGTGGTATGACCCTCTAAGGAGGTCGACCTCAAGCCAAAAATCACACTCAATCAAAAATCATCAAAACACGAGAAAAGGGGTGCCTTGTTGAAAGACTTCAAATGAATCATCACCCACAAAATTCTTCCAACTCCTTAGGAAGATATGATCAAAAACATGGATTTGCTAGGTCTATAGAAGCACTCCAAAAAAACCACCAAACAACAAATAAACACACCAAAAAATGCCTTAGAAGACATCAAAGCCACATCAAACTAAAAACAAGATTGAAGCCATCATCATTGAAGCTCAGATTACCTCTAGATGAAGATGCACCAAATGATCAACTATGAGTTATCTTTCAAACTCAAAACTAATGAAGAGCTAGGATGTATTCCAACCCTGAAGAAAGAGTGAAATAATTTCAACAACACTTCGTTATGATATGAAAAATGAGAGGGAGAATGCTATTTTTATAGGCTTCAAACCCATGAATTCAAATCTCTTTTTCCCTCCAGAATGGGACTCCCAAATATGAGAAATAAAACAATAATTAAAACTCATTTTCTTGTGTATTTTGGTGTCCACTTTACCTTAGCATAAAATATAACTTAAAAAGTATTTATCTCCAACTTGGGCATCCAAAAATGAAGCCCACCTTTTGAAATCAACTTAAGTCACAATGCCTAGTCAAGGGGGTCCAAAAGCAACAATAAAATATAATATGACTTAAGTTATCAACTTTCCTTTTCTAACTCCAAGAAAGCTAGAGAAGAATTTTCCAAGTCTGCATTGTTAGAAATAGTAACTAAGCGTTGAACTACTGCCAAACCACACTACCAAAAATAACATTTACTATAAATAACATACTGCTAAAATAGTAAGTGAATCTAATCACTATTTAAGCACATTTCGAGTAGCCATCGTAACTTACTAAAATAGCAAGTCCAAAAATTGTCACTGATCAACATGCATATGACACCCCCTGAGGCTCTCTAAAAAACCATAAAGACCCAAAAAACAATCTGGAAAACTCCTACATGGATCCCCTTAAAACTCAAAAAGATACCTCCTAGAAAATAGGAAACCGTAATTCTGCCTCCGACTAGCCTACGGGCCTCTACAATAGGCTAACGATCTTAGAAAGGACTAGTGTTGAGAAGGGGACATTAAAGTCTGCCCTCCCCAAAATTGCTTGTCCTCAAGCATTCAGAAGTCTAGATGCTACAAAATTTGCTCATCCTCCCAAGTAGCATCCTTAGTTGGTAAATTCTTCCACTTCACCAAATACTTTTTGATAGATCTCCTCCTCAAGGAGCACTCCCTGAAATCAATGACTACCTTTGGAACCAAAACTGTTGGGTGAACATTTTGTAAGCCCTTTACGGATTACAAAACTTGAATTTTAGCCATAGTTATTATGAGATAAAATCTCTCCCCTCAAAAAGGGGAGACGCCCTTCTTACTTCTTACAAGAATGAAAGTAAACTATTATAGATTTAACAATATTTACACTATTCTAACCATGGGGGTGTGTTACATTCATGATTCTCTCTTATTTTGAAGAATATGTTTACAATGTTCCACGTTGGTACTATGTGATGCTTTTCAACTCTAAGTACAAACTAAAGCAGTAATTTCCAATATTCTTAAATTGTCAAAGCAAAATCTAAGAATACTAGCATAATGAAATATTCGTAACTAGAAAACCAATGAAAGCACAAAGTCTTTCCATTGTCTTCAATGATGATTTCTTGAGTAAAGTAACCAGTGATGCAAACAAAGCACAAAGTATTCCAATCTACAACACAAATAGATCCACGAACAAAATGAATGATTCCAAGCACAAAGTGTTGAAGATCATTCACCAAAAAGATATCCACAAGTAAACGATATAGCACAAAGTTTAGAAATTCCAACTTGGATGCCCTCCAATCACAATTAATAAAATACTACTAACTCAATCATATAATAAGATAAATGAATGTAAAATACATAAGAACCTTCACATTCATTCAAAATTGATCCAACACAAAGTCTAGTATGCAAGTACGACTTCTTTATTGATTGAATATAGTATCACAATATGAACTCAAAGTTTCAAAATCGCTTTACAATTGAGCAACACTTCATCGCAATAGATAAAAGGTAAATAATAAAATAGATCTATCTCATATTCATAGGTGAGAGCTAAGAGTTATTCTAGGAAAAACCCTAACTAAATTTTGACTTATTCAAATATGATGCCCATGATCGTAGGAGGACATCTCCGTTTTTACATGTAGTTGCATGAGACATGTAAAAATGCCAATTCCTATTTACATAAAGCATGATAAAAAAACATGAAATCTGACTATCTCTAGAAATGAAAAAATATTTATGGTTCCTTGCTCTGGGCTTGGAAATCTTCATACTTCTTTAAGATCTCTTGCATCACTATCTTATCTGGTCTTGAAGTATAATCATTAATAGTGTGAACCTTCGTGACAATTCTTTGCAGAAGAACAAACCTTCTTACATCTATCCATATGTGTTTTTATATTGTCCAAGGACAATTGTACATCACACAAAGTGTCCATTTAAGCCAATGAAAATGCTTCATCTTCCACTTGTTTCTAAATAGCTTCCTTGAAAACTTGGATAATTTCGCTAGCTGAAAGAAATGTGTGATTTTCATCAAGAAGCTTCCCAGAAAATTCTTCAATTTTCTTCACCAAGATGACACAATGTTATTCAAAATCCTCTTGAACTTGTTGAGAATCCTTGATTATATTCTTGATGATGGGTAGTATGCGGTTTTTGATAGATTATTTGATTTCCACATACTTTTCCTTGTCAGGAATAATCCCAACTTCCACTAGCTTGCCCAATTTCATTATCTTCAATTGTAACTAAGACTCATGATTTTGCTCCATTTCTTTTTGCTCAATAGAAAGTGTACTTAATGTCTTCTCTAGCTCTAGATTTATCTTGGATATTTGAGCAACCCTCTCCACTGTGATGGTCATAAATTGTGAACCTTGTTCAATTATTCTATCAAAAAATTCATATAAAATTTTGCCTTTAGAATAATATTTTTCAAGATTTTGAACCATGGGTTCCTCAATTCTCATTGCAACTGGTTCTACATTCATAGAAGACTCAGTAATTCTCCTTAGCACCAAAGCAAAGCTCTCAACTTTAACCTTGTACATGTCCTTGGTTTCTTTCAATTTATCAAAATTTTCCATCAAATTAGTCAAAGATTATTGAGCATCATCCTTGGCACTTACATGTGTGATCTTCCCAAGCTCAACTCTTGTGATGGTTTAGTCCTCTATGATAATTTATTCATGGCTTTTACCTTGAGGTGGTGCTACCACATCTACATACTTGTACCCTGATTTGTTCATATGCAACTTTGAGTGAACTTTTGGCTTATTTTTCCCCTTAGGATTTTGTGAAGCTATCTCCTCAAGATCCAAATCATTAAGAGAGACCACTTGATTTTTCCGCTTTCAAGCTTGTGAAGCAAGCCATAGAGGAAGGAATGAGACACTACGTTTTTGACCTATTGCCAATTCTTGTGTGGCACCTACATTTGTGGGCACAATAGGTGTTGTCTCAGCCATTACTGCACCTGGCATCTGCAAATTTGATGTATCTAGTAATGATTCGTTCATGAATCGATCAAATTTCTATTGAGAAGATATATCAAATGATGGAGACGAAAAACTGGGAATAGACGATGGAAATCCATAAATAACCTATATACTTTGCAGTACTAACCCCGTGGAAGTAGTATAATGAATGAATGTACTATTGGAGGTATTGTCACTTTGAGTGCATGTAAAATTGTTGAAGTTGGAGGGGAAGTTGGAAGAGGAGGTGGAGGAGAGGTAGGAATAGGAGGTGTATGAGGTGTTGTGGCAACAATAGGCGATGATGTATGCGTGGAATTTTGAATGATATTTTCATGAGGAGACATTCACATTTATTCATCATGCCTCTCTTCTTCCTATTCACTTTCCTCTTCTTCTTGTCCTTCTGATTTCTCATCTTCTTCATCCTCTTCATTTTTTCTTCTTCCTCATTCAATTCTTCATCTTTAGGTTGCTCTTCTCTTTTTGGTTGCTCTTCTTCAGTCATTCTTGGTCCTAAGTTCTTGTTGTCTGTTGGATTCTCCTTTAGATACTTCAATCTTAGAATCTATCTTGAAAGGCTTCAACTAAATTCCTTTCCTTTGCAACCATTCACTAGTATTACTCAAAATGGAAGTAAGCCTTTTCTTGATGGAAGTATTTTATTTTCGAGACCATTTAATAAGAGGTAAGGGTTTGCTTGCTATCTCCTTCTCATCATAGTCAATGTTCAAAATATCACCAATATCTTCAATGCCTTTAAGAAGATCTGCCAAGCGAAGATTAGAAATCTGTTCCATAGTAAGCTTTCAATAATCCATCTTTTTGATATCCTCTTCATCTATACAATCTGTCCAAATATCTTCAAACCAATAAACATGTCTATGAATATATATATTTTTTTCATTCCTTTGTAATCAAAATCAACTCTGCATTTGTAAGTCCTTAGAGTCATGTTTTGCATCTTTGATGCCACAAATTTGGCCTTGGGCACTGTTTGTACTGAATATCTACCAATGGTGATTGGAAACTTAATCCCTAGCTTATGAATGGCTCGATGCTCATTATGCACCAAGATAAACAATCTACATAGTTCCATCAACACCCACTTGTCAGAAGGATACCTTGGAAACATGTAAGGATACCCCATGTAACAACCCACCCTAAGGTATGTGAAGGTGGGAAATTGTAGGAAGATATATTTGTTCTTATTCACAACCTTCCACACTTCATTTGAGACTATTTTATTCTCTAATGATGGGTCAAACATGCATAGTAAGGGTGCAAAGAAGGCATTGTTTACCCTTTTGAAGTGTTTGATGTTGCCTCTTAGAGTGATTTGGGAATAGTACTTATGCACTGGTACATACCTTCTATCTCCTTCAATTGTTAGACCTGGATATTGCCTCATTGTAGCTACAATGTACACCAGGTATGAAGTCATATAAAACTTCAAAGTAGAGTGCACGTTGATGAGTTGCTTGTGGATTTCATCACTTATTTGTAAACCCTAGTCAATGTGACTTATTTTTCCTAATAATCCTGATGTACTCAGACATCCATTCTTGGAATGTCGATGAAGTTGCTAAACCTTTCACTCTACTTAGAAGAGTAATCATATCACACACATCCTCCTTGAAATCATTGCGAGGTAGGTTTTTAGGCCATCTTGCAATGCTAGGCCTTTGGGTCTTCAACCATGTCACATTAATCAACATCTTGGCTTCATTATGATTTCTATCACAAGCCTCATGAGCATGTTGAATAGTCAGATCTATGTATTTCTCCATGGTTGGGACTTGGAAAACCATGTCAAAGAAATCAGCATCCAACCTCATCATTACCTACCCTGAGAAATCTCTAACATTTCTATCCTCCCGGATGTAGTGCGAGGAAACTTGCAAAACAAACTCTCGGCAATGAGTTTTCATTGGAAATGAGGCTACTCGATGAAGGTTACTATGAACAATGGCCTCCAAATATTTTTCTAGGGGTTGCTTCTCTATTCTTTTGACAAAGTCATCCATATGAAGGTGTCTAATTTATGTATCCTTGATCTCATCGATCTTAGATGTAACCACTGTTGGCGAATAAACGCCTTGGTATTTGTATTTCATTCTGTCCTTCTTGCTTGATGATAGAGACTCTTTATTTGTCATTAAGTGTACTAGGAGACCATTGATATCTTGATGAATGCCTTGGATAAATGCCTAAAAGAAGATGGAGAGAAATTGCAAGGAAACAAGAGATTTTTCCAATATCAGAAGAAAATGCATATGTAAGCATGGGAGTACGAAAAAACCAAGTGCGCACTATGGAGAAAGAAAATGTAAGCAATGGAGTGAGAAAAATAAGTAAATGTGGGTGAAACAGAGTTCATAAAGCATTTTGGCAAATTTCTAGGAGTTATTGAAAAATTCAAGATTTTGTGTAGGGGCATTGAAATTTATTGCCCTTGCATGTTGGGAGTAGGTCATTTATGCACTAGCACCAAATTTTAGCGCTTATACATACTTGCATTGAGTTGGTTGATTTCAGTGTAGGAGCACTATTTTTTACTGCCTATGCATTATGGGAAATTACTTAGTGTAATAGCGTTGAATTTCACCGCTTATGTATGAAAGGTAGTTTCAAAGTGATATGCAAAGGCATTAATTTTCAGCACGTTGACACCTTATAGAAGACTTGAAAAAGTGGTGAAAAATCCCGCTCATACATGTACCTTTGAGCACAAGGGTGGAATAAAATTGGAGAAGAAATTCCAAGCTTTTCATCGTCATTGGATATGGGGAAGGTCTATTTGTGTAGAGGCGATGAAAAGGCCCGCCTCTTCATCGCAGTGTAGGCCGAGGGAAATACAAGTGTAATGACACAAAATTTCACCTCTATTACACTTAGGGTAAATCTCTTTATATTGAACCTTTGCATGCAAGCAATGATAGATTATCAAAAATTGCAACTGCGGAGAATTCTTATGCTTCTACATTGATTGATGTGTATTGATGATAAAATTGTCCGCTACTGCATTTTGGAGTTACCAGTGAAAATTATGAATGATTTCTATGTTGGTGAAAATCATGGACATAGCCATGGGTATGACGACCTAGTCTCAACAATTGAAACCTTTGAAGCTTGAGAAAAAAACCAGGGGTGCAAAATCATTTACAAACAATGATACTAAAAACAACAAAAAGGAACCCTAGAAAATCCAATAGGGTGAGAAACATCAAGTGATACAAAAAAAAAATAGAGACCATAAACATGCAATAGCGAAAATGCTAAAAGTCCTAAAACCAGACATAAATGGGAAATGAAAATGCAAACCAGTAAACAAGTAATAAACAGTTTAAAGAAAATATATAAACATTTATACATTATGAGTTAAAGACAAACAAACAAAAAAGAATAAAATAACATACCTAGGAACAATGAGGCAAGAAAACCCTACGTCAACTGAGCAACACAATTCGCTTGAATCCTTCAAAATTGTGCTTAAACGAGATCTTGGGATTTCAATTCGATCACATGAGGTAGAGAGGAACAAAATGAAACAAGATGATTAAGAATGAGACTAAAATGAATTAAAAAGTCATTAAAAGAGTTTAAATAAAATCAAATTAATGAACTGTAAGTTCATTAATTTCACATGTGCGAAGGCGGGAAAGTGCACGAGCAATGAAAAAGTCCGCCTGTGCATTTTCAAAAAGTTCAAGATGTGTAGTGGCATTGAAATTCAACGTTGCTACACATAAAAAAAATTCTAACACTCTATGTAGGAGTGATGAAAAATAACTCCCTTAAATGGGCAATTTATTTTCTAACTCTAGAAAACTAAAAAGTAATAAAATATTTATTTTGAAACTTCTCGAGAAACGAGAAAAAGTGAATGCTTGAGGGGATGACTCGAGGCTCATGACCACATGTAGAGGAAAGTGAAATTATGCCTCATTTTGCATGCTTAGAGTGGACGAGACTATGAAAAGGACAAGTTTTGTAGGGGGTTATCCCGCAAATCAAGCTCAGTTGGATTCGAGGATAACAAAAACCATCTATCCCTCATCTAATGGAGGTAGAAATGATGAATCTACAAAATTGTGCCCAAGCACCTTCTTGAGACGTGACACATGGAAGACATTATGCACCTTTCTACTTGATGGTAGCTCTAACTCATAAGCCACTCCCCCAACTCTCTTGATGATCCTAAAAGGACCATAGAAACGTGGCTTGAGTTTCTCTACTCCACTCTTCTTGAGAGTGGATTGTTTGTAAGGCTGGAGTCTCAAGTAGACCATGTCACCAACCTCAAATATGTGCTCAACTCACTGCTGATCAACATACAAATTCTATTGATTCTATGCATGCTAAATATTATCCTTCAATGATCTCAAAATTTCCCAACTCTGCTGCAATATATCCCTCACTTGAGGGGCTCTACTATCACCAAATATCAAATCAATGAAGCTAAGAGCCTTATATCCATACAAAGACATGAAAGGAGATATTTTGATAGACATGTGGTAGGAAGAGTTATAGCAATACTCTCCCAAATGAATTCATCTCACCCAAGCCTTCTGTTGTCCTCAAACATAATTCTTGAGACAACCCTCCAACCACTTGTTCACAATCTTTGAATGCCCATTCGTCTGTGGGTAATAACTAGTGCTTGGAGCGAGCATTGTACCACTCAATCTAAAACCTTTTTCCAAAACTTACTTAGGAACTTGTTCATATCACTCACAATGTTTTTGGGCAGCTCATGCAATTTGAACACCTCTTTGAAGAACAAATCAACAACCCGAGCTTCTGTAAATGAGCTAGAAATGGCGAATAAATGAGGAAAATTCATCAATCTATCCATAACAACATATATGAAATCTATCCCTTACACCTTTGGCAACCCAGTGATGAAATCCATTGAGATACTTTCCCATTTCTGATTGGGAATAGGTAAGGGCTGCAACAAACCAGTTGGAAAAGTGTGCTCATTTTTGTTTTGATGGAAGATCAAACACTCCTTAATATAGTGAAGGACCTTATCCTTGATTCCTTTCCATGAAAATATTTCATGAATCTGCCTATGAGTCTTAAAATACCCTTGATGACCAACCAAGGGAATGTCATGAAAAGACTATAAAATATTCATTTTGAGCCTAGATTCGGGTACCAAGAAGACCCTACCTTATTTTTATCAAATCATCAACCAACGTGTACCTCTCATCATGCAAAGTGCAATCAACTAAACTAGTAGCAAACCAATTTTCGGCATACTTTGCAATAATCTCTTGCTTCCAATCAACAATGATCTCAACCAAAGAGCTCAAGTGTGGCCTTCTAAACAAGGCATCAACCACAATATTATTCTACCCCTTACATACTCGATGTCAATCATAAGCTTGGAAATTACTCACCCACTTATGTTGCCTTTTGTTTAAATCCTTCAGATGCATGAAGCATTTGAGACTATTGTGATCAATTTTCACCATGAATTTGCTTCCCGCCAAATACTGTCTAAATTTGTCCAATGCATGCATGATTGCAAGCATCTCCTTTCCCTAGATTGAGTAAGTTCTCTCAACACCCCTTAATTTTTTTCTTTCAAAGACAAGTGGATGGTTTTATTGCATTAGGACAACACCAAATCCTTCCCTTGAAGCATCACATTGTAACTTGAAAGGTTTGGAAGCCGAGTATGACCAAAACAGGAAATGAACTCATGAGTTGCTTGAATCTATCAAATACTACTTGTGCTTTTTATAACCATGCAAATGATCCCTTTTGGTGAGATCATTAAGAGGGGTATCCATCGGAGAATATCCCTTCACAAACCTCATGTAAAAACCACAAAGTCCCAAAAAAAACTTCAACTGTGTGATGTAGGAGCATCCTTGGTTCTTGGCAATCTTGCATCAACCAAAAATATTTTCTTTCATTTTTGTTCCTATTGAGTTCTTGTTCCTGTTCAAGTTGGAAGATTTGGTATTTCATCATATTTGCTCACCAAACCCTACAGATCTATATTTTCATTGTGGATATGTTCATTTTCCTTATTCCAAGTTTTCAGCTCAATTGAATCTTTTTCCGGCAAGTTATTGCTTTTGGAGTAAGTGACAATTTTTGGAACCGACCCCAAAATAATTTCAAACCTAACGACTAGTTTGATCGATCATGGATCTTTCCTGTCACTTGTGGATCCCTAAGAGGTGTTTCGATTTGTTTCATGGAATGTCCCCAACCTTAATTTTAGGTCCACACTTCATCATACGCACCCATTGTGGATAAATTCAAATTGAGGCCAACCTATTCATGCACACGTTACATTTCCTTCATCGGAGATTGTAATGATCTTTGGCCGACGTGGATGCTTCTAAATCTCCGGATATGATTTAAAGCATGTAATGGATCATTAGGATAAAAGGAAATCAAGATCAAGTAGATTAAGATGTATACAAGATTCGATCTGTAAGGTTTTCACTCGTATTAAGGAGCATGTATGTTGTACCAAGCCTGTGAGCCAAATTTGTAAGCCTGGATGTGGCCGACTGTATGTAATTGAAATTTTAGATAATGAGAATGTTTGAATCTGCATTTTCCTCCATATTCTGTGTTGCTTCTATTGTGTCTTTCTACATGGTCCAAATTTTTCTCTTTGAGGAAGCTCCTACCGTGACTGTACCAAATTGGTATCAGAGTGAGATTCATTCCATGGAAGATCGTCAGAGTTTGCAAAGTCTTGTTGAAGATTTGTTGTGGGGTGGAAAATTGAGGATCCAACCTACAACTGCAGAGGACTTCTGTAAAGATGGATGGAAGAAGAAATGGTAGTGGAAATGGAGCACATGGAAATGAAAACCCAACTATAATGGAGATGTTGAGAGGAATTGTTGCTAGATTAGAAGCAGTCGAAACAACCTAGAGGAGAGGTCAACCAGTTGATAATGTGAGTGATGAAGAGGTAGAAGAGCAGGAAGAAAGGGAAAGAGAAGATCAACCTGGCCTTGATCAGGGAGAATAGAGGTTCATAAGAGTCCTAACCAGAGTAAATACCAAACCACATTTCAATCCACCGAATTATAGTGGAAAGTTGGATTCAGATGAATTGCTTGATTGGATAACAGAGATGGAGAAGTACTTTGATTTTGAAGGTACCACAAAAGACAAGAAGGTGAAATTTTCTTGTACAAAGTTGAAAGGAAATGAATCCCTTTGGTGGGAACATTTGCAGACAGATAGGAAAATAAAAGGAAAAGAGAAGATAAGATCGTGGGATTAGATGGTGAATAAGTTGAAGATAAAGTTTATTCCTATAGAATATTAGATCAATTTATTTTGGAAGTTGCAGAATCTAAAGCAAAAGGATTCAAGTGTGACAAAATATATTGAGGAGTTCTACAAGTTGAATATCAGATCTGGAAATTCAGAAGATGAGACCGAGCAAGTAGTCAGATATATGAATGGTTTGAGGTCTTCTATACAAGATGAGATCAGTTTGATTAAGTTACTAAGTGTGGAGGAGGCATATCAATGTGCCCTAAAAGTAGAAGAGAAGTTGAACAAAAGACATGAGCAGAGACAAAGAGGAAGAGGTGGAAGATTTCAAAGAGGAAGGGTTTTTATTGGAGGAGGAAGAGGATCTTTTGCTGATCAGAATAAAGATAAGGAATTCAGTAAGAATGGAAATCCATACCGTAAAGATGATGGAAAATCTTACCAGAGAGGAGGATATGGTGGTTATTAGAATAAGGATTGCAGAAAAGATGATAGAAGACAGGAGAAACAAGTATTCAAAGGAGCTTGTTATAAGTGTGGTGGAGAAGGACATAAAGAATTCGAATGTAATCATGGAGAAGCAAGAAGAAAGAAAGAGAACAGTAGAAGAGCAACCTTTTTTGAGGAGGATCATGTTGGATCATCTAATAAACCAGAAGAGGGAGAAGTGTTGGTGAACATAAGAGTACTGTGTCAAAGTGAGATGGAGTAGGAACCGTTGTAGAGAAAGAATTTGTTCTGAACTAGATGCAAGGTAGTTGGTAAATGTTGCAAAGTGATTATTGATAGTGGAAGCTCAGAGAACCCGTTTTATGAAGAAATAGTGACCAAATTGAAGTTGGAAAGGTTGAAACACCCCAATCCCTATTCGATAGCATGGATTCAAGAAGAGCATAAGATACTGGTAAGTGAACAATTTTTGGTGAAATTGAAGATAGGAAATTACCATGATGAATTTTTGTGTGATATCATGCCTATGGATGTATGCCATGTTTTGTTGGGAAGACCTTGGCAGTATGATAGACAGGCTATTCATGATGGAAAGAAGAACATATAGCACATTGTTGCAAATGGAATGAAGCAAACTTTGTTACCATTGGAGGATGTTCCTAAAGTTGAGATTTGCACAAATTCTATAATTTGTTTGGTTGATGGAAGGAGATTTCTGGATGGATTGAGACATGAGAGCATGTGATATGCCTTGGTTCCTAAGAAGGTTGAAGACTTGAAGCATGTAGAAGAACAACTAGAAGAGATAAAGGAATTTATGGTAGAATATGAAGCTATCATTTCAAATAATGTACCTGATGGATTGCCACCTGTGAGGAGTATTAGTCATTGCATGGACCTGATTCCTAGAGCTAGTTTTCCTAATAAAGCAGTACACCAGATGACACCAAAAAATAATGAAGAGTTGAATAGATAAGTGCAAAATTTTATGAGAAAAGATTTGATTCGAGAAAGTTTAAGTCCTTGTGCGGTACCTGCAATGCTAGCACCTAAGAAAGATGGAGAATTGAGGATGTGTACAGACTCTAGAGCCATAAACAAGATCACAGTGAAGTATAGATTTCCTTTGCCTTGGATGGATGACATTATGGATTATTTGAGTGGAGCTAAATACTTTACAAAGATAGATTTGAAGAGTGGATATCATCAGATCAGAATCAGAGAAGGGGATGAATGGAAGAAAACATTCAAGAAAAATGAAGGATTATATGAGTGGTTGGTGATGCCTTTTGGAATAAAAAATGCACTGAGTACTTTCATGAGGTTGATGAATGAGGTATTGAAGAAATTCTTGGGTAAGTTTGTGATTGTCTATTTGGATGGCATCTTGATTTTCAGTAAGACTAGAAAATCAATTTTGTTGCATATAAGACAAGTTTTGTAGAGGTTGAGAGAAGAGCAGTTGTTGATAAACATTAAGAAGTGTAGTTTCATGAAGGAAGAATTGGTTTATCTAGGATTTGTGATATCGGTGGATGGATTGAAGATGGATCCTGAGAAGGTAAGATAAATTGTTGACTGTCCTACACCGGAAAGCATTGGAGAGGTAAGATTATTTCATGGATTGGCTAGTTTCTATCGAAAGTTCATTAGGAATTTCAGTTCTATTTGCAATCCTATGACAAAAATTATAAGAGGAGATAGGAAGGATTTTAGGTGGACATCTGAAGCAGAAAAGAGCTTTGAGTTTCTGAAACAAAAGGTGATTGAGCAACCTGTGTTGGCTTTACTAGACTTTAATAAAGTATTTCAAGTAGACTGTGATGCAAGTGGAAATGCAATTGGAGCAGTATTAAGTCAAGAAGGAAGACCAATAGGTTATTTTAGTGAGAAGTTGAATGATGCGGAAAAGGTATTCAGTGTATGATCAAGAGTTTTATTCCATAGTTCAAGCTTTGAAGAAGTGGAGACATTAATTGTTGTTTAAGGAGTTTGTGTTTTATACAAATCATCAAACCTTACAATATTTGAACAATCAAGGTAAGTTGAGTAAAAAACACATGAGATGGGTGGAATTATTGTAGAGTTATAATTTTGTGTTGAAACATAGGAGTGGAAAGTCAAATAGAGTTTGTGATGCCTTGAGTAGGAGAAGGAATTTGTTGGTAGGAATGAGAGTGGAAACTTTAGGCTTTGATGAATTGAAGAACTTGTATGAGGAAGACAAAAATTTTGCAGAACCTTGGAGAGCTTGTAAGCAACCAATCTTGAAGGATAGGAGTCAGTGGTTGGATTATTTCATTCAGGAGGATATGTTATTCAGAGGGAATCAATTGTGTATACCTCGGAGTTCAATGAGGGATAACTTGGTGAAAGAGAAACATAGTGGAGGATTGTCAGGACACTTTGGAGTTGATAAGACAATAACATTGGTAAGTGAGAATTACTTTTGGCCTCAAATTCATAAGGATGTTAGGAAATTTGTGCAAAGTTGCAGATTTTTTCAAGTTGCAAAAGGGAGTAGTCAGAATGTTGGATTGTATAAGCCGTTGACTATTCCAGAGAAACCTTGGGAGGATATCAACATGGAATTCATACTTGGTTTTCCGAAGACACAAAGAGGTAATGTTTATGTATTTGTGGTGGTGGACATATTTTCTAAGATGGGACATTTCATACCTTTTAAGAAGACAACATGTGTAGTACATATAGCAGACTTGTTTTTTAGGGAAGTGGTCAGATTGCATGAATTACCTAGGAGTATTTTTTCAGACAAAGATACAAAGTTTGTTGGTTATTTTTGGAGGAAAGTTTGGAAGAAGTTGAAGACAGATTTGAAGTTCATTTCTAATTTTCACCCACATACTAATGGACAGACAAAGGTAGTAAATAAGAGTTTGGGAAACGTGCTGAGATGTTTGGTTGGAGAGAATATCGGAATTTGGGATTTAGTCCTTGCTCAAGTAGAGTTTTCCTACAATAATTTAGTGAACAAAAGTACTAGAAAAATACCTTTTGATATTGTTACTGGATTTCATCCTAGAGGTATATCAGAGTTTTGATACATCAGTAAGGAAGATAAAAGAAGTGTTGAAGTAGAGGAATTTGCAGAACATATGAAGAAAGTGCATACTCAAGTAAAGCAACAGTTAGAAGATATGAACCGAAAGTATAAGGAACAAGTAGATGAAAGGAGGAGACATAAGGAGTTTGAAGTTGGAGATGAAGTGATCATGTATTTGAGGAAGGAAATATTTCCAGTTGGCACATACAGTAAGCTCAAGATGAGGAATTTTGGACCTTGTAAGATTTTGAAGAAATTTGATTCAGGAAATGCATATGAAGTAGAGTTACCAGATGGCATGGGTATATCATCTACATTCAACATTGCAAATCTACATCAACACCATGAAGCAGAATTCAGTGAAGACAATAAATAAAAATTGGAAGAAAAACTTCCTAAACAACAATCAGATGAGATAGAAGATGTTTTGGATGTCAGAGATGGGAGGAAAACTCATGGAAAATAGTACAAAGAATATCTTGTGAAGTGGAAAGGCAGACCAATGGAGGATTCTTCTTGGATTTCTTAGGTTGAGGTAGACCATATTGGTTTTCCTTTAGCCCTAGCAAAGTGAGGGACTCAATTTTCAAATAACCCTGGATGTTTGATGGAGGAGAATCCTTGGTTCTTGGAAATCTTGCATCAACCAAAAATATTTTCTTTCAGTTTTGTTCCTATTCAGTTCTTGTTCTTGTTCAAGTTGGTAGATTCAGTATTTCGTCATATTTGCTCACCAGACCTTGCAGATCTATATTTTCATTGTGGATATGTTCATTTTCCTTATTCTAAGTTTTCAGCTCAATTGGATCTTTTTTTGGCAAGTTACTGCTTTCAGAGTAATGACAGTTTTTGGAACTGGCCCCAAAATAATTTCAAACCTAACAGCTAGTTTGATCGATCGCGGATCTTTCTCGTCGCTTGCAGATCCCTGTGAGGTGTTTCGATTTGTTCCGTGAAGTGTCCCCAAACTTAATTTTAGGTCCACACTTCATCATACGCACCCACCATGGAGAAATTCAAATTTGAAGCTGACCTATTCATGCACATGTTACATTTCCTTCACTGGAGATTATAATGATCTTTGGTTGACGCGAATGCTTCTAGATCCGTAGATATGATATAAATCTTGTAATGGATCATTAGGATAAAATTAAATCAAGATCAAGTATATTAAGATGTATATAGGATTCAATCTATAAGGTTTTTGCTCACATTAAGGAGCATGCATGTTGTACTAGGCCTGTGAGCCGAATCTATAAGCTTGGATGTGGCCGACTGTATGTAATTGAAATTTTAGATAATGAGAATGTTTGAATTTGCATTTGCCTCCATATTCTATGTTGCTTCTATTGTGTAACTCTTGTTGCATGGTTCAGATAGTTCTCTTTGAGGACCCTCCTACCGTGACTGCACCACTGTGTGAGGTTCTTTGGAGGAAGCCAATCCAAGATAGCCTTGATCTTCTTTGGGTCAACATTAACCCCCTTAGAGTGATCACGAGCCCAAGATAAAATAGCTTGGTCATTCCAAATTCATATTTGGACTCCTTAGAAAACAAACACTTTGACTCTAAGATGCTAAGTACTTCCTCTAAATGCTTGAGATGCTCTTCCCACGACTTACTATAGATGAGGATATCATCAAAGAAGATAAGCACAAACTTCCTCAACTATTTTTGAAATACCCTGCTCATATAGGACTGGAAAGTCATAGGAGCATTAGTCAACCCAAAGGTCATGACTAGAAACTCAAAATTCCCAAAGTGACATTTGAAGGAATTCTTCTCAATATCTACTTCTCTCATCCTGATTTGGTGGTAGCTTGCTTTGAGATCTATCTTGGATAAGTAGACAACTCTATGTAGCTCATCTATGAGCCCATCAATCCTAGGAATGGAAAACCGGTTTTCAATTGTCTTTTGATTCAATGCTCAATAATCTATGCACATGAGTATAGTGTCATCCTTCTTAACCAAAACCACTACATAAGCAAAGGGAGTCTTGCTTGGGCGAATGTGGCCCATGTCCAAGATTTCTTTGATGGACTTTTCTATCTCATCCTTTTTCCTCTTTTGATGCTAGTATGGAGTTTTTATGATTGGTTTGGCCCCTTCTTTGAGATCAATGACATGCTCAATCCCTCTTTCAAGAGGTATCCCAAGAGGTATACTACCAAACACCTTAGTCTTTTTTGTGATCAAAGATTGAACATTGGGATGGTAGTGAATCTTATCCTTTGTTGGACTGGATGGCATGATCAAACGCTCTGCTTCCCACTCTACTTGGTCATGATTAATGAGCCTTTCCATCCTCTTGAAAGAAACAATATGAGGGACTCCATTTGACATACCTCTCAATACCACCTTATTCCCATCTGATGTGAACTTGAATTCCATGGTTTTTAGATTCAACGTGATCTCTCCAAGAGATCACATCCATTGAATGCCAAACATTGCATTAGTATCTCCAATTCTTACAACAAATAATAGTTACCCAACTACATAGAAATATTGGAGATCTTATGATTGAAAGAGATAGTAAACCCATCAACCACCATTACCTTGAAACCTTGAAACACTTCTGTCTTGAGGCCACTTTACAACTATCCTTTCATCAATGAATTTATGTGTTGCTCCAGTATCAATTAGATCAATGATTCACTACCATCCAAGCACTCCTTGAAATATGGAATCATTTTTCTAAACACTATAAAGTTGGGAAAATGCACCCCCACTTCCTTGGTCCCTTTCCACATCTTCTAGAACCCTTTCTTCATCACTATTTATAAAATCAAACTATTTTTCCGATATATTAGATTATGATCCATCATCAAAATATGCCTTCATATGATGAGCATTGCCTCTTACGAAGCACTTGTGATCTCGGCTCCATGGTTATTTGTAAGTGTAACATAATTTCTTCATTCAAAGCTCATCATGAAGGTCATTATCAATCTGAGAAGGGAACTTCTTGGTATGATTTGAAGAATGCGTCTTGTCCCTCTTGTGAGAAAAAGTCTTGAACTAAAATTTTGGCCTTGGGGTAGGCAATTCCATGCCTATAGATTTTTTGATTGCTTCATCTAGTGTCGGTGGATCAAAATCCTTCATCCACCCCTTAGGCCTTCAAAAAATAGGACTACAAGCCTCCTTTCGATGATGGTGGGTACCACCATGGAAAGCCTCTAGAAATCTGCAATGTATGTGTCAAGTGAGCCATGTTGTTTCAACTGTGCAAGCTCACAAAGTTTGACCTCACGATCCTTGGTATCAAACCTCTCAATGAGTTAGTTGGTAAACTCCTCATAAGTAACAATAAGGTTATGGCCAAGAGTGACCAATCCATTATACCACCACTCATGAGAAGGCCCATCCAAATGCAAAGTAATAAACTTGATGGCATCTTGTTCTGGCATTAACCTTAGTGAGAGGTATTTATCAAGCTTTTGGACCAATGATCTTGCTATTTAATTATCACTTCCATCAAAGTGAGCCAAGGTAACCTTCCTAAGAGCTTGCTAGAAATCTCTTGGAGGCATAGGAGCATGATTCTCAATTCTTCCACCTCCTCTTCTCTTCTTTTGATTCATGTACTGATCTAAGGAAAAAATCTCATAGATCTCAATAGGGAGGGAAACATATTCCATGTAGCTATTCATCACTTCATTTGGCATTGGCACTTTAGGATCAACATGTGGTTCCTCCCTTTGGGTAAATATAGGAAAAAGAGGCCTAGGGGTTGATTCTCTAGTCACCTCAACATGTTGACTAATAGGTCTCCCTCTTGGATTTGCATTAGAGGCATTGGTTTCAATATATTGGTTTTTTTGCATCGAAATCACCTGATGATTCATCTTAGCAAGTAATTGGGACATCATGTCCAACATGATATCAAAATTCCTCTCAATTCTAGAATCTACATCTTCCTCACGGGCTGACCCCTTCTCTTTATCTGCCATTTTCTCAACTGCTATATCCTGATTTTTTAGTATTTCTGAAAAATGTTTCCTCAACAAGAACTGACAGAGTTTGAAACTATTATCTCTTCAAATCTTTTTTGTAGTATCTGATTTATCTATCACTCATAGAGATTTTTCAATCAGCTGAAGGCATTGCAAACACAAGTTGGCAAGATGACCAACTCTGATACCATTGAGATATACCCTTTATTTTTTTCCCCAAATTTTTTGCACATAAACTTCACCTATTTGAGTTAGCTCAATGAAATATAACAAAATGGAAGCAACCCTTCACTTTTTAATTACCCAAATCTCGGAGTGGGAAAGATGAGAGCATACATGTAAGGTGATTTGATAATAATAATTTGAAAATGTTAAAAGTACAATGCTATTGGTGACAAGCCATTCAATTGAGAAAATGTAAATACTAGAAAACAAGCCAACCTCTTTCAGTTTTTAGTGGGCTACAGGAAAGTAAATTAAAGAAAATAACTTGGTAGCATAGCCATCCACTTCCACTTTTCAACAGGTATCAAAGTAAATAAAAAATTGACTTAAACAAGAGTGAAATATAAAGTACTAAAATGAAAGGTTGATTAGTACTAATAGATCAATGCTTACAAAATGATATATAACATAGTATATCATGTGAGAATCAAAAATAATAATTCCAAAGTTTTAGGTATTCATCTTTGAAATATTATTAAGATGAAGAAGCATGAAAATATTAAATAAAGACAAAAATACCAAGTTTGATATGAAAGAGCAACAATTTGATTTTTTTGATCAGCAAGCCGGAAACACCTTCAAACTCTTGTAACTCCCTCCATACTCCTTCGAATGACCCCAAACTGGATGAAAATGAATCTTAAGGGCCAGGCATCCAAGATCATGAAGAAAAACTCCTCCAAACAACTCTAAATCCTTAAGTACGCTTCCCAAGGACCTTGCTACAAGTGGTACAACCCTCTAAGGAGGTTGACCTCAAGCCAAAAATTATATAATAAATCAAAAATAATAAAAAAAGGAGAAAGTGGGCACCCAATTTGAAGGCTTCCAATGAATCATCACCCACCAAAATCGTCCAACTCCTTAGGAAGATAAGATAAAAAAGTGTGGATCAACTAGGTCTCTAGAAGCACTCCAAAAAAACCACCAAACAACAAAGGAACACACTAAAAAATTCCTTAGAAGACATCAAAGCCACACCAAAATGAAAACAAGAATGAAGCCATCATCATTGAAGTTTGAATTACAACCTCTGGATGAAGATGCACCAAATGATCAGCTTGGATTTGTCTTTCAAACCCGAAACTGATGAAGAGCTAGGATGTATTCCAACCCTGAAGAAAGAGTCTAAAATAATTTTATAAACACTTTTTTATGATATGAAAAATGGATAACCAAATGAGAGGGAGAACACTGTGTTTATAGGCTTGAAACCCAAGAATTCAAATCTTTTTTTCCCTCTAGAATGGGATGCCCCCAAATATAAGGAATAAAGTAATAGTTATTAAAACTTATTTGATGTGTATTTTGGCATGCACTTTACCTTTGCATAAAATATAACCTAAAAATTATTTATCTCCAACTTGGGCATCCAAAAATGAAGCCCACCTTTTAAAATCAACTTAAGTCACAACGCCTAGTCAAGGGGGTCCAAAAGAAACAATAAAATATAATGACTTAAGTTATCAACTTTCCTTTTTTGACTCCAAGAAAGCTGGAGAAGCCTTTGCCAAGCTTGCACTCCCAAAAATAGTAACTAAGCGTTGAATTGTTACAAAAAATTATTACCAAAAATAACATTTACTATAAATAGCATATTGCTAAAAATAGTAAGTGACGCCAATCACCGTTTAAGCACATTCCAGGTAGCCATTGTAACTTACTAAAAAAAAAAAGTCTGGAAATGGTCATTGATCAAAATGCATGTGACAACCCTTGAAGCTCTCTAAAAACCCAAAAAGACCCAAAAAAACAAACTAGAAAACTCTTGCATGCATCCCCTAAAAACTCATAAAGATACCTCCTAGAAAATAGGAAACCCTAATTCTGCCTCTGACTACCCTATAGGCCTCTGAAATAGGCTAACGGTCTTAGAAAGGACTAGTGCTGAGAAGGGGACATTACAATAGCTTGAAAATTGAAGTATATTGTTCCTAATTGTTTAAGCCATTGCACACCCACAACTATATCCACTCCCCTAATAGGTATAAAAAACATTTCTAAATCTATCTTCCCATTGAGAGTTCTATATGATGACATTTACCACCAAAAGGTAGTTATTTCATGTAATGCCACTTTCCTCCTATAGTTATTAAGTATCAACAATAGATTTAATATAATAGATATTAGAAGTAATATAATTTATAATATGTAATCTTATCAAACTAGACATAAATAATTAATATAAACTACAAACATGTGACCATTAAATGAGTAATAAAATAAATGGAATAACACATCCACATAGATTCATCATATTAACATCAAAATCATATAGAATCAATGGTTTTCAATACTTATCTGAATAACAACACTTGAAAAAGCCACTCTCACCCTAGGAAGATGTTAGTGGTATTGGCTCTTGCTATGGAAAAAAATTAGGAGGAAACAACTCCTTTCAAAATACATCATACTTTTGCACTCTACACAATTGTTGGTTCAATAGAAGAATGCTCAACACAAGTGCACAACACGCTCCAGAGTAATTACTCATCATGTATACAACATGCAACAGAGAAATAACTCAACATGTATACAACATGCTCTAGATTAATTTCTCAACATGTATACAATATGCTTAATAATAACTACTCAACATGCACACCAACCTTGTCCAGGACAATCCTGGGTGCACTCTATACCCCGAGTTGGACACACTTTGTGTGCCTCCTTCTCCAATGCCCATAGCTCACCAAACCACTTTCTTCTTCCTCAAATATTCTCCATGCTTTTTCCAAGTCTCAAATGAATTACTTATATATCCCTTTGAGGGGTATTTGTAGGAGTTGAGAAAATACAACACCACAAACCCCGAAGATCACCTGCATGCAAATAACCTGTCACAAAAGAAGAGATGGAGACAAACAAGCAAGGGTTCTCTGAAAACTGAAAATGTATATATCAGAGAGAATGAGAGAATGAATTGATATGAAATACAATGGGATCAATCCTTATAAAAAGGAGATCATGCAAACCCTAATAAAACCCTAATAGGAAAAACCTTAATAAAAGCCCTAATAGGATAACATTTAATAATTAATATAATTATTAAATGTCACTATATGCAAACTAACGTGAAATCTTAAGAAGGGAATAAAGGTAACTTAATCAACATAATTAAGTTAAAACCTTTACTCTAACAGTGTTTTCCAAACCATCATACGCTTTCCCAAAATTTTCCTTCTAATAATTATTTAAAGAAACAATTACTCCTCCCCTTTTAAAAATAGTTTATAAATATACTCTTTATTAATCTCTCTTTTAACCAAAGGATCACAATATCCTTTATTTTTCTATCCCCCTTTTAATTTTAAAGGGTTTTTTCATAACTTTCTCTTCTCTTGGGGAAAATGTCACATAACATTTCTCCCCTAGTAAATTAGCTATTGTCCTTAATAGCATCAGATGCATTTGCATCACAACTCCTAAAAAACATATAATCAATAATTGAAGAAACTTATATTCAACATATTTATCCTTCATAATGTTTCTATATTTTTTATTTATTGTTTTACTTCATCTATATACTTTTCTTCTTTTAAGTCATAGTCTCTCTTTTTTCAAATTTATTTTAAATTAACAAGTAATTTCAAGAAAATCATTTTTCCAGTCAAAATTGTGACAAGAACTATAGATACCTACATATAAAAAATTTATATTTGAAAAAACTAATACTATTTTAATCACATGTATTTCAATTCTATCAAATTTCTCTCATGTAACCTATTTTCTTTAATATAGATGTTTTAACCACTTATATGCAATTTCAATATTAAATTAAAAAATCATTATCATGTGTTGACATAACATTTACCTAGTGAATGGCATGCATATATCTCATACTATGTAGTTACTCATCATTAAACTACATATAATACATATACTCAAAATATAATCTAAGATGATAATCATGCATTCTGAACTACATGAGTATCATCTTTTCCTATATTTCAAGCATAATTAAATTGAAAACAAGTAAAAAGTTACCCTAAAAGAGTTCATATCTTTTCACATAATTAATGACTTTATATAAGACACATGTACACAATTATTGGGCTAATCAAGTCCAATAACAAAGTACAATAGACTAAAACATGGCAATCTTTCTAGGCATCTTAGCATGAATAGAACAATAGCAAACTATTAACATGTATAGAGCACTTCATAGAGAAACATTAGAATTAATCATTTATTTAATTAACTAGAGTGCATCCACCTAGAATAAAAATTATATTAACTAGAATGCACCCAGTATCTATAGTTGATCAATCTCTTATTTTTTCTTAATCTTGTTGAGACATCAAGGCCCATGTTATATGAGATGAGATTCAAAAAAATATTTCTTTATATCTTTCTTCACGTAAGGAGGTTCACCATATGAAAGTTCTATAATAGTGATCCCAAGAGACCTTATAGAATTCCTTTGTTAGGCTTCCCATTTTCATACACAAATGTAGTACAATATTTGTCAATTTGACAATGTCATCTTTATCTACCAGAATGTGATTAGGCTTGAGATCTCTATAAATGAATTCTAACTTATGAAGGTAAGTCAAGGCCTTCACTATGTCTTTTAATATTGTTGCAGCTATAGACTCTTAAAATGGACAATTATCAAATGAGAATTTTATTATATTTGGTAAATCTAACCCACATACATGACATAACTATGTACATAACCATTTTCGCACAATGAAAGAGAGACGAGTATATTTTAAAATTTATAGGTGGTTTCTCCCCTTGTAAAATTTAACATGTCCTCATGTCTAAGGCTAAGAGAAACACTTCAGTTATGTATCTCATAATATATTATATTATTTTAATATAACCAATTTTATGATGTAAAATGATCCTATAACCTATGGGTAATGGGCCCACAATATTTTTAAAATATATATAATAAATCAAGTTAATTTTAAATAGACATAGCAAACATAATGCAATCCAAGTGAATTTACATGGATAGAACAATTTAATCATTACAAATACTAATTCCCTAGCTTTATTTTGAAGACAACTTCATTGTATAAAAGGACACCATCCAAAATAAAAGTATGAAAAAGAATGAAACTTAATACTACTAAAAATTGCATCTTCTAGACTAATATTCCCATTATAGTAACATTTCCACACCACACACATCAATGTTGATATCATAATGTGGTCCATTGAGCATGCATTGATTGTCCTCATGAAATTTGGATTAAAAACTATGAGATATGTGGAGATCTAAATGAAAATAATTTCCTAGAAGATCCTATTATGGATCAAGTTTAGTAAAAAAAAATTAATTTAATTATTTCAATCTATTGCTCGTATAGTATATTCAAATGAAAAATGACATCCAACATAGATGAGTCAATAATGATACCAACCAAATAGAGGCACACCATATTTTGACATGGTGTAGGCTTATTTGAGCATAAGACAAGAAAAATGACACAATGTCATCGAAGATCCAAATCAAGCGTATGATAAGGTAAACATATCATATGCCATTTTAACTATACTATAAGGAAATAGGGTACAAAAATGTTCCATGGTAATATTTTAAATTTGATACATATAAAATGTTGGTACCTAGCTATAAGCATGAGACCAAATAATATTACTCCTATGTACTACCTTTAGGATAAATTCCCAAAAATATAATTGAACATTCATATTACTTTAATAGATTCTTATACATCCTTAACATAAGACAATAAAAGAAAAATAGGTTCTAGATGATTTTAGGAGAAATGCTATTATGAAAAATATTTCTATACTAATTTTAAGAGAAAGAACTTTATGGAAGATTTCTATTTTGAGAGAAGATAATATCTTATATAAATTATTTATAAGAACACGTTAAGTTTAAGTGACAATTTTCCTTGTAATACTTATGTTCAATTAATGTAATATTGAATATTCTTTTTATATTGATGTGGTTGGATGACCCTATGGGCCATAAAGTGAAGATCTACATCCTCTTTGGATCAATATTGTAGATTGGTAGAGCCAAAATAATATTTGTAAGGAATTGCCAAATTACATAATTCAAGATAACACAATTTATTCAATTAATTCATCTAATTATAGAATATAATGATCCAAGATATATCTTTAACCAACACCTAAGTTCTTATTTATAGAGAAAAATATAACAAGATTTCATATATAATCTGAAACATAAGAAAAAGTGGAGTGGGTGCCTAAAGTGGAGAGCATAAAAAGGGGTGTCCTAATCACAAACCTACCTTTTCCTATTTCATTAGGAATAAGGATAGTGCCATAAGAGACTAGAATTGACTTACAACCCTTAGGTGAGTCAAATCCAAGTTTTGGGACATTATGTGACCTCTTCCCCATGATAGAAAAGTGTAAAATATGATTGAAATGTACTTTGGGAAGATAAAATAAAAATACTAAATGAACTCAATTGTGCAATGTAAGACTTGAAATGAAAATTTAAAGAATAATACTAACAAAAAGTACATTTTTTTGGTAGATATGAGGGTTACAAGATATCTATTAACCCAAAAAATCTTATCTTGAGAAAACTATAGCAAGACGCATTAGCCAAATCTAGACACCCTAATATATGACTGGAAGGAACTTTTAGGAGATGAATAACATCACATTAATGATCTGATAGGTGAGATCTACCACATGGAATGCAAAGTATTAAGATCTAATACTATAAAAAATAATCATTATCTAGCAGATCTGAGAGGGTTAAGATGGAAAAGAGTTGTACATGCATCTTGTTTTGGAAAATGTGTCCTTGTATCTTTTTCTAAAAATTATTTTTGTAGTCCTCTGATTTTGGATCTAAGGCTCTGATTTCTCCAAGTTTTATTGTCAGAAGGCCAAAAACAAATTATATAAATGAGTTTATGTCTCTTGACAACTTCAGTGACAAATTTGCACTTTTGATCCAATTTCACCTATAAATTTGTAAACACACAGAGGAAAAATGTTTGTTTTTGGTGTATAAGGGTTTGCCTTGATCAAACCCTAGTTTGGTAATTAAACCTTGATAATGAAATGAAAGCATAAATGGAAGGAATGATGAATGAACACTAGCTTGTTGCAACTCACCAAACCCTTTAATGGTTTCCCTTGGAGGACTGAAGTCTAACACATCACTCCAAAGATTAGATCTTGCATGAAATGGATTGATTGGATGCTTTATTTGACACTTGATTTGATGCTTGAAAACTTGAAACCTACATCACAAGGTTAGCTCCTAAAACATGCATGAATACAAATAACTTTGACATTATGATCTTCATCTTGATTGCTGCAATAATTGACTGATAAATTTTATCTTGAATGCTCCACAACAATATTTTCTCTTGTGAAAGTTTCCTTAATGCTAGATGATAATTGTTAGACTTGAGTTGATAAAAAGACCTTGTATTTATAGGTATTTCCTTAATTATCCGATAATTAAACATCAAAGGTTGACAATTGCAATTGCAATTTGAATTTGAATCTTTAAAATACTGCCAAGAACATATTAAAATTTGGGACCGAAGACCTAAGGAGGACTCATTTGCCCTTGGGCGAATGGGTCCTAGGCTCTAAATCTAGGACACTCAATTTTTTAGGTGTTTAATTTGATATTTGCAATTGTTTAATGTAGGTTCTCCTTTCGGAAAATAAAATTAATTAGGTTTTTGAATGCATAATTGGATCAATTAGAGGCTTAATTAAGTCCAATTAATTAAAAGGATGCAAACATAGTGTTAAAATGTAAAGATATAATTTTTCCGACACTACATAATCAAACTATAACATAGAGCATTTGAATAAGATTTAGAATTTCATATAATATTTTTAGCTATATTTTTATAAGTTAAATAATTTAATAGAATATAATTTATATATTTATATAAAACACATGACTTCTTAAATACACACATACACATATATAATAAAAAATCTATTTAAAAAATCATAAAAAATAAAATTAAAAAAATACTAAATTCTCCTTAGACTCTTTTTTAATTCTATGTAAACATCAATTTTATAAAAAGTCTTTAAAATGTTGCTTGGAAGTTCATCTTGTGTAAACACAAAGGCTTTAAAGGCTTGAATTCCTTGGTGGGCTTTATACCATGTTTCTTAAATAGCATGATATGGTGCAAAGATATGTGTTCAAATAGTCTTCAACACCATGATATGTAGTGCACCCTTATGAGGTTTAATCTACAAATTACATGTCAATAGTAAAAAAGAGCATGTATTGTACATGCTAATCAAATGTTGTGACTTTTTATAAAGCGTACAACTCACTATAAAGAATACAATTTACCAAAACGAATACAACATCCCTTAAGAAAGGATGTGATTGTATTAAATGAGGGAAGCCCATTTTGTTTTATGAAGCAAAATGTGTCATATTAATGGCTCTAAAGGCTTTCCACATGTAAACACATTTCATTTTTTAATTCAAATTTATTTGCTTTAAAGATTGTGAGTTGAGATTTTCCTCCAACTAGTTGAAACAAGGAGACTTTCAGATCATTTGATAAGACCATATAAATTTAACTTTGTTCTTATATTTTTTCTAAAATTAATTTCTAGTAAACTATGTTGATATTATTTGAATTGATGTTTGAATCTATCCTTCTAATTAGACTCCTTAATAATGGTTTTTTGAGTTATATCCTTCTAGTCCTTAGTTGTTTCATTAATGGTTAATTATATCACACTACTTTATGTTTAGTGAATGAATTGTCTATAATCATTTTTTAACTCATCTTGTTTCATGATATTGTCAGGGTTTTTTTTTAACGTTGTTATGGTTACTTTATTTTGTGATCATGTGCTCTTTGTGAATATACATGATTTTTAAGAACAAAAAGCATTGGATAAAAGAGACTAAAAATATTGGAGTAAAAAAATGCAAGCTTGGATAATATTCATAACATCTATAACAAGGTGATAAATAAAATTTACTATGTAATAATCATCAAAGTTTAAACATATTCTAGTATATTCTATAGGATGATAATTATCTAATAATCGGATTTATACCAAATGTAATGTCATTTTTCCTCTTATAGTTAATAGCAACATATTTAATATAATAAATATTAGAGTTGATATAATTTATAATATGTAATCTTATCAAAATAAATGTAAATAATTAATGTAAACTACAAACATGTGACAATTAAATAATTAACATAATAAATGGAATAGTTCACATCCATATAGATTAATCATATTAAAATCAAAATCATATAGACAATATTCCCACTATTGTAGAATCAATGGTTTTCAATACTTATCTAAATAACAACACTTGGAAAATCCATTCTCACCCTAGGAAGATGTTAGTGGTATTAGTTCTTGCTATGGAACAATCTAGGAGGAAATAGTTCCTTTCAGAACACAACACACTTTTGTGATCTACACTAGTGTTGGTTCAATAGAATAAAGCTCAAGTGCACAACATGCACTCTAGAGTAATTACTCATCATGTATACAACATGCTCCAGAATAATTACTCAACATGTATACAACATGCTCAAGAGTAATTGATCAACATGTATAAAACATGCTTCATAATAACTACTTAATACACACAATAGCCCTAGTCAGGACAATCTTGGGTGCACTTTGTACCCCAAGTTGGACACAATTTGTGTGCTCCCTTCTCTAATGCCCATAACTCACCAAACCACTTTCTTCTTCCTTGAATTTTCTCCATGCTTTTTCCAAGTCTCACATGAATTCCTTATATATCCTTTTAAGGGGTGTGTTCCAAACCACACCTTTTCCCAAAAGTTTCTTATTAATAATTATTTAAATATATAATTATTCCTTCCCTTTTAAAAAGAGTTTTTTTATATTCTTTATTAATCTCTCTTTTGACCAAACGATCACAATATCCTTTATTTTTCTATCTCTCTTTTAATTCTAAAGGGTTATTTCATAACTTTCTCTTCTCTTGGAGAAAAAGTCACATAACATTTCCCATCAACTATCATGATGAAAATTAGAGATTGGATAAAAAACAATTGAGATCATTAGCTAATCTTCTATCAATAAAGTTATGTGTGCTACCAATATCTACTAACAAGTTTTCAAAATTTTCTTTTTTATATTACCAATTACTTTGAATGTTTTTGGTGCATTTATTCCATTCAATGCATGTAGGGAGATAGTAGTGCATGGTTACTCATAGAAGGTTGCTAATTCTTTACTAAATTCTTGCCAACTAAACATTTGTTCTTGATTGTCACTCATCTTTCATTGGTTCCATTGATAAGGTCCTAATTATAAATATAGTAAAGTTATGCCAACCATGGCATTATTTGGTATATTGTGAAGTTTAAATTTTTGTTATATGAGGCTTATCCATGAAATGACATTTCAATCAAATTTATGAATGTTTATTCTTGGTATGTATAATTTTTGACCTCAAGAAGCTTCTCCTATTACTTCGCAAACCTATCTAAACCCTCACTTAAGGATTTACCAAATGGGTCAAAATTTTTTTTTTTAATTAAATGTATCATTGTTTCATGTCTTTGTAGAATTCTTTCCTCAATTTTAGGTGGTGGAAAATAGAATAGGTCCTTATATATTATATGTGTAGAAAGGTTCTCTAATCCTAAAGATGACATGACTTTAATTATGTTTTTTATTTTAAGATTTATTAAGGTAGGAACGTATTTGGTGTGAGATAGAGTTTTATGTTTCAATTTAGACCAAACTTAGACCACTAAATTAAGGAATATATTTTATGTCTAAAAATAAATTTCAAAGAACTAACCTTAATTAATTTTTGATAAGTTTTCCAAAAATGTAATTTAAAAAAAATAAACAAATTGCAACCTGTAGAGAATCAATGAAAATTTTGACTAAAATTTGACCACTAGGTTAAAATAACTTATTTTATTTCTAATATTAAATTACAAAGAACTAACCCTACCTATTTTTTCTGATCTTTCCAAAAATATAATTTAAAAAATGTGAAAAATGTGGCCTATAGAACAAATTAATTAAAAAACATAAATATTAATAAGTTTTAGAAAACATACTTTAAAAATGATTTTTTATGAGAGCTTATCTAATATGTACCTCAAAACCAAAAAAACAAGATCCAAATTTGTATTGGTTAGGAAGTTATAGGCTCCATCCTTGAATCGATCACATATGGCTGCATTCCCTTGTTATGATATTTGTAGATAATTATAAATTAGAAATCTATTAGACCATGGGGAGTTGTTGTTGAAGCCAAGCACAAACAAGTATTTAATTTATATTTCTGTTTCTCTTGAAAGAGACAACATCTCATTCTAACTCCAAAGGATCCACGGTAGTTTGGTTTCAAATGTTGGTATCACTCAATGATTCTTCCATTTATATTCCGAGGGGCCTATCACGATAACCAAGAATACAAAACAGTAACTCAACCAGAGTAATGATTTAGTAAATCAAGGGGTTTTAAACAAAAGAAAAAGATAGATCAGAGGGTAACCCAGTAAACATGAACAAAACTCATCTAGCATCAGGACATATATCTTCAACAATGAATGTTTTCTAATCAGATCAAGAAAACCAAAGCATGATACAATTCACAGAATAATCTATACCATTGTATGCATCTAAGGTGCTTATTTTAATT
>CM021105.1:358938948-359393304 GCA_007115665.2 Sequoiadendron giganteum | reverse complement strand
ACCACACTGCCAAAAATAACATTTACTAAAAATAGCATATTGCTAAAAATAGTCTCCAAACACCGTTTGAGCACATTCCGAGTAGCCGTTGTAACTTACTAAAAACAATAATTTTGGAAATGGTCATTGATCAAAATGCATGTGTCACCCCTCTTTGAAATTCCTAAAACCCAAAAAGACCTAAAACAAAACTAGAAAACTCTTTGCATGCATCCCCCAAAAACTCATAAAGATACTCTAGAAAAATAGAAAACCCTTAATTCTCACTGACTAATTCCTATAGGCCTCCCAAATAGGCTAACGGTCTTAGAAAGGACTAGGCCGAGAAGGGGACACAATAGCTTGAAAATTGAAGTATATTGGTTCTAATTGTTTGGGCTTCATTGCACACCCACAACTATATCCACTCTTAATAGGTATAAAAAACATTTCTAAATCTATCTTCCCATTGGAGAGTTCTATATGATGACATTTACCACCAAAAGGTAGTTATTTCCATGTAATGCTAATTTTCCCTCCTATAGTTAAGTATCAAATAATAGATTTTAATATAATAGATATTAGAAGTAATACACTTATAATATGTAATAATTAGAAAAGGATTCTTAAGTAAATAATTAACATAGCGGACTGAATACACATACATATGATTCAATCAAATTAACATCAAAATCATGCAGACAATATTTTCAATATATTGTAGAATCAATGGTTTTCAATACTTATCTGAATAACATCACTTGGAAAAGCCACTCTCACCCTAGGAAGATATCAATGGTACTGGCTCTTGCTATGGAACAATCTAGGAGAGACCAATTCCTTTCAGAACACAGTGCACTATTGCACTCTACACAATCATGCTATTCATTAGAAGAATGCTCTCAACACAAGTGCACAACATCTGAAAGTAATTACTCATCATGTATACAATGATGTAACAGAGAAATAACTCAACATGTATACAAATTATGCTCTAGATTAATTCTCTCAACATGTATACAATATGCTTAATAATAATTATTCAACATGCACAACAACCTTGTCCAGACAATCCCTGGGTGCACTTTATACCTCACAGCTGGGATTACACTTTGTGTGCCTCCTTCTCCAATGCCCATAGCTCACCAAACCACTTTCTTTCTTCCTCAAATATTCTCATGCTTTTCTCAAGTCTCACTGAATTCACTTATATATCCCTCAGGGGTATTTGTAGGAGTTGAGAAAATACAACACCACAAACCCCGAAGATCACCTGCATGCAAATAACCTGTCACAAAAGAAGAGATGGAGACAAACAAGCAAGGGTTCTCTGAAAACTGAAAATGTATATATCAGAGAGAATGAGAGAATGAATTGATATGAAATACAATGGGATCAATCCTTATAAAAAGGAGATCATGCAAACCCTAATAAAACCCTAATAGGAAAAACCTTAATAAAAGCCCTAATAGGATAACATTTAATAATTAATATAATTATTAAATGTCACTATATGCAAACTAACGTGAAATCTTAAGAAGGGAATAAAGGTAACTTAATCAACATAATTAAGTTAAAACCTTTACTCTAACAGTGTTTTCCAAACCATCATACGCTTTCCCAAAATTTTCCTTCTAATAATTATTTAAAGAAACAATTACTCCTCCCCTTTTAAAAATAGTTTATAAATATACTCTTTATTAATCTCTCTTTTAACCAAAGGATCACAATATCCTTTATTTTTCTATCCCCCTTTTAATTTTAAAGGGTTTTTTCATAACTTTCTCTTCTCTTGGGGAAAATGTCACATAACATTTCTCCCCTAGTAAATTAGCTATTGTCCTTAATAGCATCAGATGCATTTGCATCACAACTCCTAAAAAACATATAATCAATAATTGAAGAAACTTATATTCAACATATTTATCCTTCATAATGTTTCTATATTTTTTATTTATTGTTTTACTTCATCTATATACTTTTCTTCTTTTAAGTCATAGTCTCTCTTTTTTCAAATTTATTTTAAATTAACAAGTAATTTCAAGAAAATCATTTTTCCAGTCAAAATTGTGACAAGAACTATAGATACCTACATATAAAAAATTTATATTTGAAAAAACTAATACTATTTTAATCACATGTATTTCAATTCTATCAAATTTCTCTCATGTAACCTATTTTCTTTAATATAGATGTTTTAACCACTTATATGCAATTTCAATATTAAATTAAAAAATCATTATCATGTGTTGACATAACATTTACCTAGTGAATGGCATGCATATATCTCATACTATGTAGTTACTCATCATTAAACTACATATAATACATATACTCAAAATATAATCTAAGATGATAATCATGCATTCTGAACTACATGAGTATCATCTTTTCCTATATTTCAAGCATAATTAAATTGAAAACAAGTAAAAAGTTACCCTAAAAGAGTTCATATCTTTTCACATAATTAATGACTTTATATAAGACACATGTACACAATTATTGGGCTAATCAAGTCCAATAACAAAGTACAATAGACTAAAACATGGCAATCTTTCTAGGCATCTTAGCATGAATAGAACAATAGCAAACTATTAACATGTATAGAGCACTTCATAGAGAAACATTAGAATTAATCATTTATTTAATTAACTAGAGTGCATCCACCTAGAATAAAAATTATATTAACTAGAATGCACCCAGTATCTATAGTTGATCAATCTCTTATTTTTTCTTAATCTTGTTGAGACATCAAGGCCCATGTTATATGAGATGAGATTCAAAAAAATATTTCTTTATATCTTTCTTCACGTAAGGAGGTTCACCATATGAAAGTTCTATAATAGTGATCCCAAGAGACCTTATAGAATTCCTTTGTTAGGCTTCCCATTTTCATACACAAATGTAGTACAATATTTGTCAATTTGACAATGTCATCTTTATCTACCAGAATGTGATTAGGCTTGAGATCTCTATAAATGAATTCTAACTTATGAAGGTAAGTCAAGGCCTTCACTATGTCTTTTAATATTGTTGCAGCTATAGACTCTTAAAATGGACAATTATCAAATGAGAATTTTATTATATTTGGTAAATCTAACCCACATACATGACATAACTATGTACATAACCATTTTCGCACAATGAAAGAGAGACGAGTATATTTTAAAATTTATAGGTGGTTTCTCCCCTTGTAAAATTTAACATGTCCTCATGTCTAAGGCTAAGAGAAACACTTCAGTTATGTATCTCATAATATATTATATTATTTTAATATAACCAATTTTATGATGTAAAATGATCCTATAACCTATGGGTAATGGGCCCACAATATTTTTAAAATATATATAATAAATCAAGTTAATTTTAAATAGACATAGCAAACATAATGCAATCCAAGTGAATTTACATGGATAGAACAATTTAATCATTACAAATACTAATTCCCTAGCTTTATTTTGAAGACAACTTCATTGTATAAAAGGACACCATCCAAAATAAAAGTATGAAAAAGAATGAAACTTAATACTACTAAAAATTGCATCTTCTAGACTAATATTCCCATTATAGTAACATTTCCACACCACACACATCAATGTTGATATCATAATGTGGTCCATTGAGCATGCATTGATTGTCCTCATGAAATTTGGATTAAAAACTATGAGATATGTGGAGATCTAAATGAAAATAATTTCCTAGAAGATCCTATTATGGATCAAGTTTAGTAAAAAAAAATTAATTTAATTATTTCAATCTATTGCTCGTATAGTATATTCAAATGAAAAATGACATCCAACATAGATGAGTCAATAATGATACCAACCAAATAGAGGCACACCATATTTTGACATGGTGTAGGCTTATTTGAGCATAAGACAAGAAAAATGACACAATGTCATCGAAGATCCAAATCAAGCGTATGATAAGGTAAACATATCATATGCCATTTTAACTATACTATAAGGAAATAGGGTACAAAAATGTTCCATGGTAATATTTTAAATTTGATACATATAAAATGTTGGTACCTAGCTATAAGCATGAGACCAAATAATATTACTCCTATGTACTACCTTTAGGATAAATTCCCAAAAATATAATTGAACATTCATATTACTTTAATAGATTCTTATACATCCTTAACATAAGACAATAAAAGAAAAATAGGTTCTAGATGATTTTAGGAGAAATGCTATTATGAAAAATATTTCTATACTAATTTTAAGAGAAAGAACTTTATGGAAGATTTCTATTTTGAGAGAAGATAATATCTTATATAAATTATTTATAAGAACACGTTAAGTTTAAGTGACAATTTTCCTTGTAATACTTATGTTCAATTAATGTAATATTGAATATTCTTTTTATATTGATGTGGTTGGATGACCCTATGGGCCATAAAGTGAAGATCTACATCCTCTTTGGATCAATATTGTAGATTGGTAGAGCCAAAATAATATTTGTAAGGAATTGCCAAATTACATAATTCAAGATAACACAATTTATTCAATTAATTCATCTAATTATAGAATATAATGATCCAAGATATATCTTTAACCAACACCTAAGTTCTTATTTATAGAGAAAAATATAACAAGATTTCATATATAATCTGAAACATAAGAAAAAGTGGAGTGGGTGCCTAAAGTGGAGAGCATAAAAAGGGGTGTCCTAATCACAAACCTACCTTTTCCTATTTCATTAGGAATAAGGATAGTGCCATAAGAGACTAGAATTGACTTACAACCCTTAGGTGAGTCAAATCCAAGTTTTGGGACATTATGTGACCTCTTCCCCATGATAGAAAAGTGTAAAATATGATTGAAATGTACTTTGGGAAGATAAAATAAAAATACTAAATGAACTCAATTGTGCAATGTAAGACTTGAAATGAAAATTTAAAGAATAATACTAACAAAAAGTACATTTTTTTGGTAGATATGAGGGTTACAAGATATCTATTAACCCAAAAAATCTTATCTTGAGAAAACTATAGCAAGACGCATTAGCCAAATCTAGACACCCTAATATATGACTGGAAGGAACTTTTAGGAGATGAATAACATCACATTAATGATCTGATAGGTGAGATCTACCACATGGAATGCAAAGTATTAAGATCTAATACTATAAAAAATAATCATTATCTAGCAGATCTGAGAGGGTTAAGATGGAAAAGAGTTGTACATGCATCTTGTTTTGGAAAATGTGTCCTTGTATCTTTTTCTAAAAATTATTTTTGTAGTCCTCTGATTTTGGATCTAAGGCTCTGATTTCTCCAAGTTTTATTGTCAGAAGGCCAAAAACAAATTATATAAATGAGTTTATGTCTCTTGACAACTTCAGTGACAAATTTGCACTTTTGATCCAATTTCACCTATAAATTTGTAAACACACAGAGGAAAAATGTTTGTTTTTGGTGTATAAGGGTTTGCCTTGATCAAACCCTAGTTTGGTAATTAAACCTTGATAATGAAATGAAAGCATAAATGGAAGGAATGATGAATGAACACTAGCTTGTTGCAACTCACCAAACCCTTTAATGGTTTCCCTTGGAGGACTGAAGTCTAACACATCACTCCAAAGATTAGATCTTGCATGAAATGGATTGATTGGATGCTTTATTTGACACTTGATTTGATGCTTGAAAACTTGAAACCTACATCACAAGGTTAGCTCCTAAAACATGCATGAATACAAATAACTTTGACATTATGATCTTCATCTTGATTGCTGCAATAATTGACTGATAAATTTTATCTTGAATGCTCCACAACAATATTTTCTCTTGTGAAAGTTTCCTTAATGCTAGATGATAATTGTTAGACTTGAGTTGATAAAAAGACCTTGTATTTATAGGTATTTCCTTAATTATCCGATAATTAAACATCAAAGGTTGACAATTGCAATTGCAATTTGAATTTGAATCTTTAAAATACTGCCAAGAACATATTAAAATTTGGGACCGAAGACCTAAGGAGGACTCATTTGCCCTTGGGCGAATGGGTCCTAGGCTCTAAATCTAGGACACTCAATTTTTTAGGTGTTTAATTTGATATTTGCAATTGTTTAATGTAGGTTCTCCTTTCGGAAAATAAAATTAATTAGGTTTTTGAATGCATAATTGGATCAATTAGAGGCTTAATTAAGTCCAATTAATTAAAAGGATGCAAACATAGTGTTAAAATGTAAAGATATAATTTTTCCGACACTACATAATCAAACTATAACATAGAGCATTTGAATAAGATTTAGAATTTCATATAATATTTTTAGCTATATTTTTATAAGTTAAATAATTTAATAGAATATAATTTATATATTTATATAAAACACATGACTTCTTAAATACACACATACACATATATAATAAAAAATCTATTTAAAAAATCATAAAAAATAAAATTAAAAAAATACTAAATTCTCCTTAGACTCTTTTTTAATTCTATGTAAACATCAATTTTATAAAAAGTCTTTAAAATGTTGCTTGGAAGTTCATCTTGTGTAAACACAAAGGCTTTAAAGGCTTGAATTCCTTGGTGGGCTTTATACCATGTTTCTTAAATAGCATGATATGGTGCAAAGATATGTGTTCAAATAGTCTTCAACACCATGATATGTAGTGCACCCTTATGAGGTTTAATCTACAAATTACATGTCAATAGTAAAAAAGAGCATGTATTGTACATGCTAATCAAATGTTGTGACTTTTTATAAAGCGTACAACTCACTATAAAGAATACAATTTACCAAAACGAATACAACATCCCTTAAGAAAGGATGTGATTGTATTAAATGAGGGAAGCCCATTTTGTTTTATGAAGCAAAATGTGTCATATTAATGGCTCTAAAGGCTTTCCACATGTAAACACATTTCATTTTTTAATTCAAATTTATTTGCTTTAAAGATTGTGAGTTGAGATTTTCCTCCAACTAGTTGAAACAAGGAGACTTTCAGATCATTTGATAAGACCATATAAATTTAACTTTGTTCTTATATTTTTTCTAAAATTAATTTCTAGTAAACTATGTTGATATTATTTGAATTGATGTTTGAATCTATCCTTCTAATTAGACTCCTTAATAATGGTTTTTTGAGTTATATCCTTCTAGTCCTTAGTTGTTTCATTAATGGTTAATTATATCACACTACTTTATGTTTAGTGAATGAATTGTCTATAATCATTTTTTAACTCATCTTGTTTCATGATATTGTCAGGGTTTTTTTTTAACGTTGTTATGGTTACTTTATTTTGTGATCATGTGCTCTTTGTGAATATACATGATTTTTAAGAACAAAAAGCATTGGATAAAAGAGACTAAAAATATTGGAGTAAAAAAATGCAAGCTTGGATAATATTCATAACATCTATAACAAGGTGATAAATAAAATTTACTATGTAATAATCATCAAAGTTTAAACATATTCTAGTATATTCTATAGGATGATAATTATCTAATAATCGGATTTATACCAAATGTAATGTCATTTTTCCTCTTATAGTTAATAGCAACATATTTAATATAATAAATATTAGAGTTGATATAATTTATAATATGTAATCTTATCAAAATAAATGTAAATAATTAATGTAAACTACAAACATGTGACAATTAAATAATTAACATAATAAATGGAATAGTTCACATCCATATAGATTAATCATATTAAAATCAAAATCATATAGACAATATTCCCACTATTGTAGAATCAATGGTTTTCAATACTTATCTAAATAACAACACTTGGAAAATCCATTCTCACCCTAGGAAGATGTTAGTGGTATTAGTTCTTGCTATGGAACAATCTAGGAGGAAATAGTTCCTTTCAGAACACAACACACTTTTGTGATCTACACTAGTGTTGGTTCAATAGAATAAAGCTCAAGTGCACAACATGCACTCTAGAGTAATTACTCATCATGTATACAACATGCTCCAGAATAATTACTCAACATGTATACAACATGCTCAAGAGTAATTGATCAACATGTATAAAACATGCTTCATAATAACTACTTAATACACACAATAGCCCTAGTCAGGACAATCTTGGGTGCACTTTGTACCCCAAGTTGGACACAATTTGTGTGCTCCCTTCTCTAATGCCCATAACTCACCAAACCACTTTCTTCTTCCTTGAATTTTCTCCATGCTTTTTCCAAGTCTCACATGAATTCCTTATATATCCTTTTAAGGGGTGTGTTCCAAACCACACCTTTTCCCAAAAGTTTCTTATTAATAATTATTTAAATATATAATTATTCCTTCCCTTTTAAAAAGAGTTTTTTTATATTCTTTATTAATCTCTCTTTTGACCAAACGATCACAATATCCTTTATTTTTCTATCTCTCTTTTAATTCTAAAGGGTTATTTCATAACTTTCTCTTCTCTTGGAGAAAAAGTCACATAACATTTCCCATCAACTATCATGATGAAAATTAGAGATTGGATAAAAAACAATTGAGATCATTAGCTAATCTTCTATCAATAAAGTTATGTGTGCTACCAATATCTACTAACAAGTTTTCAAAATTTTCTTTTTTATATTACCAATTACTTTGAATGTTTTTGGTGCATTTATTCCATTCAATGCATGTAGGGAGATAGTAGTGCATGGTTACTCATAGAAGGTTGCTAATTCTTTACTAAATTCTTGCCAACTAAACATTTGTTCTTGATTGTCACTCATCTTTCATTGGTTCCATTGATAAGGTCCTAATTATAAATATAGTAAAGTTATGCCAACCATGGCATTATTTGGTATATTGTGAAGTTTAAATTTTTGTTATATGAGGCTTATCCATGAAATGACATTTCAATCAAATTTATGAATGTTTATTCTTGGTATGTATAATTTTTGACCTCAAGAAGCTTCTCCTATTACTTCGCAAACCTATCTAAACCCTCACTTAAGGATTTACCAAATGGGTCAAAATTTTTTTTTTTAATTAAATGTATCATTGTTTCATGTCTTTGTAGAATTCTTTCCTCAATTTTAGGTGGTGGAAAATAGAATAGGTCCTTATATATTATATGTGTAGAAAGGTTCTCTAATCCTAAAGATGACATGACTTTAATTATGTTTTTTATTTTAAGATTTATTAAGGTAGGAACGTATTTGGTGTGAGATAGAGTTTTATGTTTCAATTTAGACCAAACTTAGACCACTAAATTAAGGAATATATTTTATGTCTAAAAATAAATTTCAAAGAACTAACCTTAATTAATTTTTGATAAGTTTTCCAAAAATGTAATTTAAAAAAAATAAACAAATTGCAACCTGTAGAGAATCAATGAAAATTTTGACTAAAATTTGACCACTAGGTTAAAATAACTTATTTTATTTCTAATATTAAATTACAAAGAACTAACCCTACCTATTTTTTCTGATCTTTCCAAAAATATAATTTAAAAAATGTGAAAAATGTGGCCTATAGAACAAATTAATTAAAAAACATAAATATTAATAAGTTTTAGAAAACATACTTTAAAAATGATTTTTTATGAGAGCTTATCTAATATGTACCTCAAAACCAAAAAAACAAGATCCAAATTTGTATTGGTTAGGAAGTTATGGTGGAAACAAAAATGTTGGTCCAAATCATAGCTCTGATACCACTTGTTATGATATTTATTGGAAATAAGTGTCAAAATTAGAAATATAATAGACCACTTCGAGGGGGTTGTTGATGGTGAAAATGACACAAACAATGTTAAAACATAATATTTCTACTCTATTTCTCTTGAAAAAGAAAGACAACATATAGTAGCCTAACTCCCAAGGTCCTGGTAGTTGGTTTTCAACTGTTTGGTGTCACTCAATCGGTTCATGCAACTGTAATGTTCAAGGGGCCTATGCTGGTAACAAAGAATACAAGCAATAACTCATCCTTACCGAACTGATTTAGTAAATCAAGGGGGTTTTAAACAAAAGAAAAAGATAGATCAAAGGGAAAACCAGTAAAACATGAACAAAACTTGTCTAACATCCGGACATATATCTTCAACAATGAATGTTTTTCAATCAGATCAAGAAAACCAAAGCATGATACAATTCACAGAATAATCTATACCATTGTATACATCTGAGGTGCTTATTTTAATTCGCCTATCACAACCACTTCAAATATTTCAAAAGAACACACATTCATTCATTGCCAAGATCATAGATCAACAGATTTCAACAAATTTAATCCAATGACAATCTAACAAGATAATCCTTAAATCTGGTTTCTTCTAATGACTTTCATCACATAAGAAACTAGCATGCTTCATCACAATCACTGGCATTCAGATAGATTATAACTTATCAGCCTTATCAAGTAAAACAACTCAATTCTAACACCATATTGCGTAAACTTGTAATTTTATTAACTGTAAAGTATCTAGTAACAATGTATCTCTGTAATCACTATAAAATTCTATCTCCTAACATCAGGTAAGCCAATTCTATTCTCAATTAGCCAACCTTTACGATATGATACCCCCAAGGTATTTATAGATATACAAAATTCAAACTCCACTTCTATTTTAAGTCATCCACCTTTTTAGGAACAAAAATTTCTTGGAAACTCAAATCGATTTGATCTTGAGTTCTTACATTAGACATTTAGTTAGACTGGAGAATAGAAAAAAAAAAGAGAAACATGCCATGCACCTCAAAACTGTTAGTGTTGCATGCAACATGTAAAGAAGAAGAAAATCATGCATGCAAGAGATTTATGCATGTGAATCTGGATCTGCAATGAACTCATCATAACTGGTGAAGACTTGTTGTAATATATCTATTTCTGGCCCGTCGACCCAGCTATCTTCAAATTTAATCTGCTCCAATTCTGCTACAGCAAACCCTCTCATACCTTTTATCTTTGTCAACTCTCTTCTAACAGCTTTTGTCTCCTTTTTGACATCCATTAGTCGATCTATCATCAAATCTTCTCCATCATCTTCTTTCTGCATGAGTCCTCTAAATATTTCATCCCATTTCTCTTTTATCTGACTCAAAGGCATGCCTTTTTTGGTTAATACATTAACATCCACTATAATAGCAATAATTGCCTCCAGCTCCTCAAACTGCTCAGTCAGATTATTAACAGCATCTTGAACCTCATTCCTATGTTTACACAAGAAGTTTGTTCTAAATTGGAGTATATGAGAGGTCTTTTTCATGAAATCTTTATTATTTTCCTCAAGTATTGACTGTTCAAGAAGAGTAGTCAAAGGCAATGTATTAACCTTCTCCAATTTCTGACTATACTCTTTATACTCCTCTTCTTGTTTCTTCGATGCTTCAATATATTGCTGCATTTCTCTTATCAACTCTTCTGTGCTTTTGTAAACCTCAAAACCCTCGACCAAAACTTCACCTACCTCCTGATTCAACTTGTCCACCCATCTGTCTACCATCTTTGCTTTGCCTCTTACCTGCACCAAATCATCTACCTCCTTTTTGCTTAACAAAATTGGAGTCTCAATGGCCGTTACCTGTTGTGATCTCGGAGAGGAGACACTTTTCAAAAATGAATGCAATTGATCCAACTGAGCCTTAAGCTCATATTTCTTCTGTTTATCTTTTAACATTCTTGATTTAGTTGTTGAAGCCACCACATCAATTAGGTTCATTTGTTGATTCCTGGTGGGCCTTCCCAAGTTGACAGTACTCAACTGATAATCTGTTAACTGCATGTCCTCTACCTCCTTTTCTATCATTGGTATGGCACACTCAGCAACAATCTCTCCCTTGTCCGTGAGTCTGGTAGAGTGTAGAATCTTGGCCTTCTTTTTAGGCCTCTCTTGTTCAATCTCCTTCATCATATCCTCCCAATTGAGAGGTTGTGAAGGTGTTACTGTTCTTTTCTGCAGGTCCAGTTTTAGCCAAGTGGGAGCACATGGAGCAAATGTCATCATAGATGAAGAGGAAGCAATAGTAGTAGTAGAAGGTGGTTGCACATTTACTTGGGGTTGAGAATCAACCCTTGATTTCTCTTGTTCTTGCACCACATGCATTTGCACAAGCCTTTCAGCCTCTTCCCTATCTTTTTGTTCCTGTATCTTCTTATCTTCCTCTTCTTTCTTCAACCTCTTCCTCCAATCGATCTCTCTCCACTTTTTCCCTTTCCAATCTTTCCTTTTCTATTCTTTCCTTCTCTAATTTTTCTTTCTCTAGAGCTTCTTTTTCCAGTTTCTCTTTCTCTAAAGCCTCTAGTCTTTCTCTCTCTAGTCTTTCTGCCTCTAAAGCCTTAAGCTTTTCTTCCTTTGCTTCTTCTTCTTGTTGTTTCTTAACTAGCTCTTCGGCCTCTCTTTCCTTTCGTAATTGTTTTGCTTCTCCTTCCTTTTGGCGAGCTTCTTCAGCAATTTTTAACTTGGCAACCAAGATTTCTTTCTCCCTCCAGTTTCTTGCCTTCTCTTCTTCAAGGTCATGAATCTTTTGTATTAGTTCCAACTTGTCATTCTCTTCTTTAACCTTGAGTTCATGTTCTTGTTGCCTTTTTTGTCTCTCTACTTCATTAGCTGCTGCCTTAGCTTCAATTTGTTGCTGTTGTAATCCGGAATCAGTTTGTGTCTTGGTACCCATTAAATTTTTCTTTTCTATTTCTTTAGCATTTATCTCAGCATTCTTTCTAACTTTTTCAAATAATGTCCATTGCTCCTCTTGTGTCATTACCTGTTCAAAATCCTCCTCTAGAGGCATATTCTCTTGCATGTCCTTTTCTGACATAGTCTCATCTGAATCTGTTCCAACCTCATGAATTTCCCTCTCCACTTATTTTCCCTTTCCAACTTCAGCCATATGATGAAGAACCCCCTTTTGAACTTCTTCACTCTGCTTCTTTGCAAGTGGGACTTGTATGGAAGATTCACCTAATGCAGGTGTTGATATAGCAAATCCTTTATGAGCATCTCCTTCTTGTATTTCTGCTTCATCATCTACTGCTTCAAGTTCTATCTCTTCGATATCTAGGGGAAATAACTCTAAAGGCTCTTTGGGAGGCTTCTTTCTTTTGATTATTTTATACCCTTTCCCCTTTTTAGGAGCTGGTCCTTGAGGCGTTTTGGTTCTTAACACCAACCAGTTAACACTTCGATCCAAGACTGTTCTTCCTATCTGTTTAATATCAATAGTTTCCTCACTATCCCAGTCAATTGGATCCAAGTTCCTATATTTAAAGCCTCATAAGATGGATCTAATACAATTCCATCATCCATCAATGTGTCAAGAATATCATTTTTAACTCCAAATTCTGACATGAGTGCAATAGGTAGTCTTTCATAATTCTTTTTCCTTGAATCATACTCATCTTGTCGGTCACTCCAGAAGTCTTCTAACAAATTGAAATGTTTGTCAAACACAAAAGGCAACAAGGCATACATCTTACCCTTCGAGTCAAAATACTTACGAGTTGTCTATAAACCCAATTTCAACTATATCAGCTCACTGCAAACAACCTTTGCTCCTACCAGATGTTGACAGCCATACTCACCCAACTTCATGCGAAACTTGTGACATCATGTCTTATGTTTTAAACCAATCCGAGCATTAACTCCAAGAGCCTGATATACAAACTCCATCAACACTTTTGTTATTGCAACATCTTGGAAGCAAATGTGGATGGCCTTCAAAACCAGCTAACCTGAAATATGTGAATTTGGGGTATTGAATGTACCAACATCCCCATTCAACAATGAATGCCATGGCTTCCTGACTCAACCTATACCCTGCATCTCCATTCAATTGATTAATGACTACATATATGAATGCATCATTGACTCTTCTGAACTGAGTCTCAACCACCTAAAGAGACAACTTGTCATAATGCTCCCACACTTTCTTTTGTCCATCCAAGACTCTCATTATTCCTACTCTATTTAAACCTGGAAAAATACCTAACCTTGCTGCTGCATACACAATGTAAGAAGTCATAAAGAGGCATTTAGTTTACCTGATGTTGGTCAGCTGATCATGAATAACATTTGACACAATCATCGGCCAATCAAACTATTGGGCTCCATTTAAGATTGTCTGGATGAAAGGAAACATCCACTCCTTGAACCGAAATGTATCTCTCTTCCCAAAAACTCTAGACAGCATCATGATTAAATTTGATACCTCCTTATAGAAATCTGCCCTCTTTGGCTGGTCTGCAAGCTTGCTTAAAGATTTCTTCTCCGTCTTCAACCACTTTTTGTTCAAATGAGACTTATTGGACTCTTTATAATTACTATATTTCTCCAAAGCCTCTACCTCATCCAACTGCACCAAGTTCTTAGGATCTGGGACATTAAATATATTTTGAAATGCCCGAGGAGTGAGATCAATGATCACATTGTTCCATGCATTGTCTAGTCGCAGGATTGTAGGTACTGGCTGCTGTCAAGATCAACTTCGGGCATTGGATTGATAAAGGAAACAAAGTGATATGAGCCAAACCATACTCAACAATCCTCTTCGTTTTAGGCATCGCATCCTCATTGAATGTTTCAGTATATGCCTCCTCAAAGTTTTACTGGCCCAAGTTTGTGTCAGTGATGTCTGACCAGTCAGATTCCACTTTGCCCACTTTCACAATAGGACTCCTGTGATTATACGTCAAGGTATAAGGAAATTGTTCTGGCTTGATCTTCTTTGGTTTAGGTGCTGCCTTTGATGTCCCTGCAGGCCGGTTTCTTTGAGAAGCTTCTCCTGATGCTCCTAACATCTTCTTAGTTTTCCTGCAACAAAATCTCTAGTTAGATTCTTGAATAAGCATCCCAAAAATATGTCTTTAAACTTATACCTTTCAAAGCCACATCGGAGGTAGAACCAGGCAGCAAACATCTTTAAATAACCTTCTTCTAATATACTGTTAGACTTAGAGTCAGAACTGGAATGGACACTCTACTAATAAGAAGCGGACTCAGAGTCAGAAGTGAAATAGTGATCGGAACCGGAATGGAAACTGATTCAGTTTCCTTCAAACTTTTTGTTTTCATATTCGAGTTCGGTTCCGCTTCCGCTTCCGCCAGGTAAACATTTTTATAAAGTAAAGTTTCTTACTATAAGCGGAGTCGGAGACGGGATGGAAGATGAAATTGACACTAAACATAAAAGACATCCAAAACTCTAAATCAATTCTGATACCGCTTCCGACTATGTTGACCATGATGTCATCAAATATTTTATCGATTTAACGCATAAGTCCATGATTAAAGCTAAGGTCATATTAAATTAAAAGAGGGCTTAAATATATCATGAAATCGACCATGCCCATATGACTGTGGGGACGACTGTATTTTAGGGCATCATCTTTTAATCATTTTAAATGCAATCACTAAAACACACGAAACCCTAATCTAGAAAACACGACAAAACTAGGGCATGGATTTAACCCCTCCTAATTTACCAGATTGAATGCGCGACAAAACCCTAAGTAAAAACAAGATTCAACTAACCCTAACTCACTGTAAAAACATGAATTTAATCTACCTCATTATGAAAAACCCTAACTAAATCTACGTATTAAAAACCTTAACCCAACACAACGCGATCATGACAAAACATGAAAGTGACCGTGCCCTAACCCACTATAAAACAAGAAACGCAACACAAAATCAAGAACAACAAACAAAAAGAAAGAACACACACACGCAAAACTTCAAGAAAGCGATCCTGTTGAAAGATCCAAATCAAACAATACGAACGAAGAACACGAAAGCAAAATAAAGAAAAACGAGAGCAGAACCCTACCTCGAACGCAAGACCTGGCTAACCTTCTGAATTGATTCGCAACAATTATCTCCTTCTCCTTCAATCGATTCGCTCAGATGGACTCCGCAGCAGCTCTATTTCACTCTTCAAGTTTTTAACAATGATAATAATGATACGTTTAATCCTTAATGAAGGTAAAAATCAGAGTTCTTACCTACGCCAAGCTGTTGTCATTAATGCATTAAATGCAATTGGGCAGAGTCGGAATTGAAAGAGAATGAACACTTCACTACAGTGCGACTTCACTCAAAAGTCAACGACCTAGAAAACAGCGGGGGCGAAATCGAAATGGAAACTGATTTGGAAAGTTAAGAAATTTCGCAACTTCATTCCGATTCCGGGTCCGGGTCCGGGTCCACCAACAAAGGACAAAACGAAACCAAACACGAAAAGTAAAATAAAAGACCAACACAATAAAATTTAAGACAAGGACTTAGACTAAAACAAAAAGTTCAAAAGTGGAGGCGAAGATGGGATGGATTATGATTTTGCAATTTTCAATAAATGCCAACTTAATGCCCACTCCTGTTCCGGCTCCGATAAAGACAAAAATAAAAGGCCAAAAAGAAAGACTGTCGGGATGGGAATCGGAATGAGTTTTGAAAGAAATTTCAGAACCCGATTTGGTTCCGGCTCCGATTTCGACAGACTAAATAAAAAATAAAACAAAGTGTTGAAAGAAAAAGACTCCAGACTTTGTTTGAAAAATAGCAAGAGATAAAAATAAACAAAAGGGGGACCCATTTTGACCAAGGAAAAAGATGGGGTGGTTATGCAAGGAATAACAGGGGTTACCTCCAATAATCATATAATATTAGATGAATTCAGTATTTGATTATATGGGAGAAATTTTTCTTCCTTATTTACAAGATTAATATGTAGGGACATACACCTTCATCCTATTTAAGAGTAATTAATGTAGTAACTAATATTTAAGTTAGAGTTAAGCATGTTACAAGTGCTTACCCTTATTATAATAAATAGTTTATAATATATACTTAGGAATATATGATGTAAGAGCGTCTGCGTATAGGCGCAATCAACATTGCACAAATAAATAATTGTTTAGGGAAATTGGTAAGTTTTCATGGTGAACCTTCATATGGACAAATTATTGAATTGTTTCCAAAAAAATAATGCTCGATTCCTTCCTAGTTTTGGAGATGTAATTGTTTTGTGACTTCGGCTGGCTACTTGGAGAAACATTAAAATTTCATTTTTTTGTGAGGTTTGATGTAAACGGTTTGGTGGAGGTCTTTGATATGTTGAAATACATGTCCCTACCAATTTTATGAGCTTTCGAGCATTTTATGCAGAGTTATTGTGGATGTTAGTTTTGAACTTCATTGGCTAATTGATGAATGGTATTGTTTGGTACAACCCACATATTTGCTTCTTTCAATGATATTTTGCGGAATGTGTAATAAGGGAGCAAATTGACTTGGTTACACCAAGAATCATTTCATTTTAAATGACATTTTTAATGTTCAAAACTGAAAATTAAAAAATGTGAAATAAGATGGGAATGTAGAGGGGCGTGAGGAATTTTGAGGAGCACTGAGAAGTGAAAGGACTGAGAAAGAAAATCATCACCATGAGGAATGTGAAACAAAAAGGAAAATTAGGGAAATTGGAGGTGAAATGCAACAAAAAAGAAGAAGACATGTCCACTGAATGGGGTTGCACTGAAGAGATATAGGCCATGCTAGTTGAAGAGTAAAGAGGTGTTGCTAAGAGAAATTCCTTGAGGGGGGTTGTGAAGAACAAATTGTGAAGTGTGGAGGCAGCGTGGGAAAAATATAGGGAGGTTGCATTAAATTCAACAAGGTAAAAGGGGAAGGCTCCATAGTAAAGATGAAATACTTGGGTTCAATTCATATGTTGGTTGATTAGAGAGAGGTTTACATGTAAATAGGAAAGAGCACTAGGGTTGTGTTATAGAGACCGAGATACATATGAAGTGCATATTGTAAATTGAATAGCTTAAAATTGCATAGAAGAGGGATAGCACCAAGAGTGAGAGAGGAAGGTGTTGGTAACAAGAGTTGTTTGTAGACTAATTAAATGCCTATGTTGTGTGCATATGAGACATAGGTAGCTCACTTACAAATGTGAGATAGTTATAGAAGGGGGGAACATAGTGAATTGATAGAGAGGTGTTGGGTGTAGTGTGGAGTCAGTGAAAGTATTGAATTCATGTAAGAAATTAAATTATATGCAATTTAGAGAGGAAGTCATGGGTAGATACAGACCATGAAATTTAGAGAAGTATGAGTAAGTAGAGTGGGGCATGTGGGGTGAAATTGGAGTTCCTATGTGAGGAATGTGAATTGAGATTGTTGTTCTAGAATAGTGAAGGATTCAATTGGATGTTTGAGAAGAATGAGGCCATGAAAGGCCAATAGATTGTAATTTATAATTGAATAAATAAAACTTAAGCTTTCTTGAATTTGTTATTTATTTGATTATTGAATTAAGGAAGAGCACTACTTGTGAATTTTGTTTTTTGTTTTGTGAATGGTGGATGGGTAGAGGGGAGTACCCTCTGCATCAATTTGTAATGCCTCGCCATGGGGCCCTAAAGGAAGTTGCAACACAACGCGGAAGCGTATAATTTTTTTTTCTTAATAGTGCATTATTAACAAAGAAGATGCACAATAATTCGCAACAACCTCTAAGGTAACATGACAAGATTACATCTATAACCAAAACACACACACCACTTGCACTCAAAGCATTTATTAAAATATTAACCATACATTTAATCTCACATACTTATAAAGCATTAAAGATTTTATCACTAGAATAACATATAATAGGTTCTAGATTACCTTAACTTGAAAGTAGATTGCAATACTCATTCCCGGAATGAGGTAGATCAAACCTAACTATTACAATTACAAGATTCCTCCTCGAATACAAATGAGGGGAATATTAATAACAAGAGCTATACTAAAGTAAATAGAAAGCTAAAACTAAAGAATGAAACCACTGCGACCTCTCCACTAGAAAACCTTGCCACACGATCTACAAATCAAAAGGGGAACCCAACGGCGTAGGGCGCACGTTCCTCCCAACCAAGTGGTACCCAAAGGCCCACCCCCCATGCTAGGAGACAGTAACACAGATACAAGGAAAATCCCTACAACCTCTAGTCACAGGCTGACTCAACACTAAACAAAACCACCACAAGAACAACACTAACTCAAAGAATACATTGCTATCAAAGTATAACAAACTGATTCACCAGTAGCCTAAACATACTACTAACCTAGGAGAAATCCACACAAGGTACATGAGTTACCCGTCAGATCATTCCAGATCTCGGCCCCCATTGAGCTTCACCCTCCTACGATTGACATGTGACTCATCACCACTCCAAACTAAGGAGGTACAAATAATCCAACAATTCCATTCAAAGAAGAACAAACCATTCCCCGTTCATGGAAACCGGGTGACTCACTGATAACAACAAGCCTTATTACGATAGAGAACTACACAAGACAAAACCATGAAATGATAACTCTCAAATAACATACTCCAATAGGAAGACTTACAAGAACTCATCTAATACCTCTTTTCAATTACCCCTAAATACCACATAAGATATCGCAAACACATCATAAAGGCATAATAGTTAACTGTTAACAACATTCTAATTTATCACAACCTTGCATATAGTCAACGAAATGACTTGTAACTATTCGCACCACTCAATTATCCCAATATAATTAAACAATTATAAAAACTTCATTTCATTTATTATTCCAATTCCCTCAATTTTAAATTAATACATATCCAATTCCCCAATTACATTTATAAAAACATCAATTTCCTCTATTTACTTAAATACCCATTTCCCTAATAGACCAAGGCATGCAAATAAATTATTCTTCCTTTTATATCTCCTAATTGCATGCAACAATTTAAAACTAAAATAACATAAAATCTAGTTAAAAAAATATATATTTAAAATATATCTATATTAAATCTCTTAAACTGAGTTTCCATTAACAACAACTACCTCCTCATTTAAAAGCTAAAACAATATATATTATTCAAAATGTCTAAATCCATAAATGTTTAAATCAACTTAAGCTTATATACAATTCTCAATTTAATCTTACTAAATGCAATTTGTTTTAAAATAATAAAGAAATAAATTCTATTGTTTGCTTCCAAGTTTTCTTAATTAAATCATTATAAAATTTTAATTATGTTCATTAAAGAAACAACCAGTTCACACATTTGCATGCACCCAATCAAGAATATTTAATCAAAAGCATAAATTTAAATGTTTTATAATAATATATAAAAATTTAAACCCCTTTGATCGCGCATTAGAATTTACTCATATTAAATATATATATATATATATATATATATATATATATATATATATATATATATATATTTTTAAAAGGGGGTAAAAAATTTATTGAAGATCAGAAAGTAACATTACAAAGGAAGCAAAGGACCGAGGTCCCAAAGAAAAACAAGAGTAACAACCCAAACAAAGATAATACAGCCAGCATCATCATCCGTCACCATTTCCAGCCCTATCTTCAGCAAGAATATTCGTTAAATCAAGACGGAGCTCCTGAGGAACCAACTCCCACTCCTCAATTCTCCATCCCCCACCATGCTCAGAAGCCCATTTCGCCAAACAATCAGCTGCCCTATTCCACTCCCTTGGAATATGGACAACAGTCACTGTTTCCATCAAAGAACTAACCCGTAGAATTTGTTGCACAACCCTAGCCAACTGCCAGCTAACATCAACCACTTTCCGCTCAATAAGCAAATTGATTAATATCTGGGAATCAGATTCACAAACAATCCTTCTCCACCCCAAAGCATGAGCTCTCTCAAGAGCATCAAGAATAGCCAACCCTTCCACTAGGTTGATGCTCTGTGTCCCTTCATAGATCGAGAAGAGGAAGATCACCGAGCCCAAAGAATCCCTACCGATCCCCCCAATACCAGCCGGTCCTGGATTGCCCCTTGAAGATCCATCAGTATTGATCTTCAAAACACCAAATGGGGGAAGTTGCCATTTTCCATCCCTATCAATTTTTTGCTTCTCATGTCGTCCTCTCTTAGCCCTAGCCAAAGCCAATGATGACCCCTGAATCCCCAATCTCTCCACCAACTCCGTATCCCTTTTCACCAAAGGGAATTCCACTTCACACCTAGCTTCCACTGTTTCCTGAACCATGCCCAATATTCTCTGCCAACTTTGTTGCACCAGCCTTTGTTCTCCACGAAATATCCGTCGATTACGTTCCAACCAAATTTGCCACAATAAGAAGATAGGCCCAACATACCACACCTCCTGCAAAAAGGAGGCCACAGAAGGGGGTCGACCCATCCCCTTCCAAAATTCAATCAAGGAGGAAGCATGAACACAAGGAGTTTTCCAAACACCCCACCGAAAATGCCAAAGCTGAAGAGCAAAAGAGCAATGAAAAAACAAGTGAGTAGAGTCCTCATTAGCTCCACACATAACACAAACAGAAGGACCTTGGAAACCTCTTTTCCGAATGTTATCCCAAGTCAAACACTTATTCCAGGCCAACATCCAAACAAAGCAATTACATTTTGGCCAAGAAAGCTTGTTCCAGACCTTCTTCCACCATTGAATTTCAGGCCCAACCAACCTATGAGACAATAACACACTATAACTAGAGGCTACAGTATAGGTCCCCTTAGGATTGGGGGACCAGGAAAGCACGTCATCATCTCAGAGAGAGCTACATCTTCGACTGGAGAGGATACTTTGCAGCACAACACAATCTTCTTGCAAACCAACATCTGGCCACTCATCCAGGGACTTCCATTTGGCCACCTCCATTTGACCACAGGATGAAAAGGACTTAAAATCGCTCACTCGTGACCAACCAGCCTCAAGAAATATCTGGCAAAGATTCAACAAGTTGGGAAATTGAGAGGTGATGGGAGGAAAACCATCCCAAAAATCAAACCAGAACTGGGCCTCAATCCCCTTCTTGCAGATCCAAAATAATCCATCCTTAATAAGCACAACCCCTTTTTTGAGGGTGCCCCATATCATAGAGCCCTTCCCCACAAGGGGGTACCTAGAAATATCAGGTTGAGGGATCCCCGAGAGATACTTCTGAGAAAGAACCTTGGCCCAACTCTTATCCTGCTCGTTACACCACCGCCAGTATAGCTTTGCAGCCAAAGCCTCCCCAGTCAAAGCCAATTGCCTTAGACCAAGTCCACCATATTGTTTCGGACTACAAACAACCTCCCATCTAACCAGACTCCATTTGGAGGACTCCAAGCAGCCAACCCATAAAAATTATCTCGCCACAGAGTTTAGGTCCTTAAGAAAGCCCATAGGGGCAACCTCGAGCATGCATCTATAAATGGGCAGAGCCTGCACCACTGACTTAATCAACTGGACACGACCAACAAAGGATAACCATCGATGAGTCCAGTGATTAACTTTCACTTGAAATTTATCCAAAATGATCTGCCAAGACTCCTTAGGCAGTCTACACACTGAGATAGGAATGCCAAGGTAAGTCAATGGGAGAGTCCCGATCTGAAATCTCAAAGTCCGAGCAATTCTCTGTTGAATGGGGCCCAGAGTGTTGAAGAAGAAAATGGAAGACTTGCCCTCATTAATTTGTTGACCGGAAGCAACCTGGTAGACATCCAACACTCTTCGTAAATTAGAAGCCTCTCACATTGTAGCCATCCCCATCAAAGTAGTATCATCCACAAATTGTAAGTGAGTCTGCGGAGGTAAGGTGCCACCCCACCTCCAACCCTGAATGAGACCAGACTCCACACTCTGTTTAATCCATCTCCCTAAACCTTCATCCAAAAGAATAAACAAGTAAGGAGAAAGAGGGTCTCCCTGACGAAGCCCCCTAGAAGCACCAAATAACTCAGAGTGACTCCCATTGATAAGCACAGAGAAAGAGATTGAAGTAACACAACTCAAAACCCATTGAATCCATTCTTCAGCAAAACCAAAAGCATCAAGAACCCGCTGAAGAAAGGACCACCTGACTCTGTCATATGCTTTAGCCATATCCAATTTAATAAACATCAATTTTTCTTTAGAGCTGGCCATAGAATGGATGGCCTTAGTTGCAATAACAATCCCATCAAGAATTTGCCTACCATCTACAAAACCACTTTGTTCCTCAGAGATCAGCTCCTCAAGCCCCTTTTTCAACCTTTCAACAATAAGTTTAGAAATAATTTTATAAATTACATTGCATAAAGAAATGGGCCGAAATTGGCTTAACCTATCTGCCCCCTCACTCTTGGGAATAAGAGCCAGAAAGGTAGCATTTAGAGCCCTTAACATCTGCTTATTTTGTTGAGATTCTTGAACCACTGCCAGGAGGTCAAGTTTGATAATATCCCAGAATTCTTGAAAAAACTCAACCGGGAAGCCATCAGGACCAAGCGCCTTCCCTTTCTTCATTTTGAAAATAATCCCTTCAAGCTCTTTAAGCGAGATGTCACTCATGAGTTGTTGATTCAAATCACCAGACACGAGAGATGGGATACAAGAAAGAATTTGCGCTTCCTCAGGAGACCCCCCTTGCGAGTCCTCCCTAAAAAGAGATTCAAAATACTGCATTGCCTCCCTTGAGATTTCTGGGAAGGAGGAAAGATGGTCTCCCCTGTCATTCACTAGACCAAAGATAGAATTACCATGATGCCTGGATTTCACCGAATTGAAGAAGAAAGTTGTATTTTTATCCCCTTCCTGTAGCCACTCAATGCGAGCCTTTTGTTTCCAATACATTTCCTCTCACAGCTCCCATTCTTCTAGAATTTTCACAACCCGAGCCTTGTCCTAAAGCAACTCAGCCGTCACCCCATCCTCCCTTAACCTCCTCGTGATACCATCCAAATCTGCCTGAGCCATCGCCTTTGCATGGAAGACATTCCCAAAATATTGACGATTCCACTGTTTGAGCTCATATTTAACATATTGGAGTAACTTAGTGATGGAATACATTGCCGTACCATACGCTGGTCTCCCTTTCTTCCACCAGTCAGTCACAAAGGCATTTAAAGAAGGGTCCCGCAACCACATGAGTTGGAACCTAAAAGAGGGCATACGAGGCACACAAGTTGACTCAATAGCAAGCTTAATAGGCCAGTGGTCAGAACCTCTCCAATCCAAGATTTCAGAGTAAGACGACCACATATCACCAATCCAGTAACAGGAAACCAGAAATCGATCTAATCTTTCTGCAATGCAAAAATCTCCAACCCGACGATTGTTCCAGGTGAACTGCCCATTGTTGGGTTTGATATCAACAAGATTCAAGGTATTGATATTGTTCCGAAGCAGCATCGCAGAGGGCTCCAACCTTCCAATACCACCTCACTTCTCAGCCAACTCGCAAATAGCATTGAAATCTCCAGCCAAAATCCATGGATGAAAAGGCGTCATACTATGGATAAGCCTGATATGGGACCACAGACCTTGTTTACCCCGAAAATCTATAGGAGCATATATACTCAAAAAGAGAATGACTTCCCTTGTCTCAAAACTAGTAGTAATCATAGACATAGAAGATTTAGAAGATATCCACCAAAGAGGTCGGATTCTCCGTGGATTCCATAAACATGCAAGACCCCCAGAAGCTCCATGAGCTCCGATGCACTGACACTCCCCACTCCTCCACAACTTAGGTGCCAAACCTTGCATATTCTCAACAGATAACTTGGTCTCCTACAAAAAGAAGACATCAGGACTTTGACTTCTAACTAAATCATGAATCGCTTTTTGTCTAGGGCTGCTATTCAAGCCCCGTACATTCCATGACAAAACAATCATTTCAAGGGGCTTGAAAAAAGAGAATCCAGAGTCTTTACTGACCCTGACTCCACCAAATTCTCGCCTGCCAGTTTAATCTTTTCCATATCCTTTTTTCTACTAGGTTTAGCAAATTTCTCTGCCCAGCCCTTCTTAAAATCCTTCTGCATGATGCCCAATTTGGGTGGAGGCTTGGTCTTCTTAGCTGGGTCAAAACCAGTGTTCCGCCCAGGAAGAGAATAATCCTCACCTATTGTTGTAACAACGGCCGAGGGTGCCTGCACCTCTGAAACCACCATCTGTTGATCAACTTCCATGTGCAGACAATCATCCCTTTGTGGATCCAAAGAAGAATCAAGAACAAGATCCTCCCGAGCTAAGCCCTCAAGCCCCTCATCTAGGTTAATCAAACCCGGGTTCACCTCCTATTGGCTGAGCTCATCCAAAACCTCAAATCTGTTAAAGGTACCTTCATCTCGCCTTTCTTTAAAAGGCCTCTTTTGACCCCTATTTCGATTTTGAGCCTTGACCTGGGCAAAACCATCAGACGCACCGACCTCATCAGGAGAAATGCTCTTCCCCTTATTGGTTTCAGGAAGATTGCTAGCAGGTTGTGAAGGCTGAGACTCCACAGGCTTATACCTTGGACATCTCCGCTGCAAATGGCCATATTCTCGACAAAGCCGACAACGAAAAGGAAGAGTTTCGTAGTCCAAATGTTGCACCCAAGAATAAGAGCCCGCACACATATCTATTGCATCAGGCAAAGGCCTACTTAGATCAATCTCAACAAAAATGCGTGCAAAAGTCATTAACTTTTTACCCAAAGTCTGCGATGAAGTCCCAACTGGTTTTCCAAGCACCGAGGCCAAAAGGTGTAGCACATCCTCTCGACAACATTCCACCGAGAACCTCGATAAACGAACCCACACCGGGACACGATTTGGAAGCTCCTCTGCGGGGTTAAAACTTGCATGCCATGGCTTGATAAACAACCCTACCTTATTATGAAAATAAGGGCCTCCCTCAACTACCCTATTGCGATCAACAATGCAATTAAAAGTAACCATGAAATAATTGTTCGCCAACAACATTATCTCCATTTCCCCCTCTGGCTCCCATGTCCTCTGGGCCCAAACCTCCAAAAATTGCAAGGAAACCCTCATCCCCAAAAACTTACAATATAAGGAGTGATTTGAATAATACTCAACATCTTCAACAATCATTTCAGACGGAACAACCAGTTTGGGCCTCTCCTTGCACCTCTCGAGACAACTGTTAATCTTCGTGATCCGTGAGCCATTAGATAACCCCAAATCAACAGTCCCTGTATTCTGAACAAACAGATTGTTATCGAATGTCTTCATCCCTTGACTTGAAAATTTCGAGCCTATCGCTGCCTGAAAGTCCAAGTGAGGGTTCCTTACTGACGACTCTCCCTTTGAGCAGGCCATCATGCCCAGGGCAAAAAAACACGAACCCCAAAGATGGGTGGGGAAATCCTCCCCACACCCTTCCTCTTAGCACCACCCAACACCAAACACCACACCTTCAATCTTCCCCACCCGCGCAGTAGAGAGAAGAAACACAGACAGTGAGCATGCAAGGCCCCCAAGGTAAATACGCCAAAACACATGAATCACCAACGAATAAGACGTCCCACGCGAAACAATACAGATGATTCCGCAAAAAGAAAGGGCATGAACCCGCGCCTGAACCAGATACTCTCACCACCAAGACTCAACCAAGAACATGACTCAATGAGCATAGCCACCCCGATCCTTACCCCTGCAGACACCAAATGCGCCCCCCTTCACATGCACGAGAAAGAGCAAAACAGAGCTAGGGCGTGGATGCCCTAGCTCGAGTTGCAGAACGCCCGCGATGTTCCATCCATCAGCCACTCTTCAAAAAATATATATTCAAATTAAATAGAATTTTTTTGTTTACTTCCAGTTTCTCTATTTACATCAAATTAGAAATATAAATGATTGCTTAAGTGCACACTTAATTGTGTCGATTGCATGCTCCCAACCAAACTAAAATTTACAATGATAACATACATTTTAATACATTATTTAAACTAATTCACCAAATAAAATCCTTTTTCTAAATATGCAAACAATATTTATATAAATATAAATAAAAATAAAAATAAAGAAATATTTACACACACAAATATATATATATATATATATATTTATTATTAACAGAGGCAGCCATGGGGAAAACAACTTGACAGTAGCCCCGTGTTTCAAGCATAAAACAGAAAATACGATTTGGGTATTTGCGATTTTTGGAGAGGGATAAGAAAACATCAAGACGCAAAAATCCTCTAAATTTTGTGCCAACCCAATTTGTAGAAATAGAGTTATAGATGATGCAATCATACCATTTTACTATGGAAAGATTTTACCTAAATTTTCTACAGAATATGTATTTATCAAAAACACAAAAATTTATAATTTTTCAGCTAACTAAATTGATTGAGAACTAACAAAAATAAATAAATTTCCTTCTTCAAAATAATCTTTCCAAAATTAGTTTGGTTCTCACAAAAAAAGTTTTATACGGAAAGAGAGTTACAGATTGCCAGAGATTTCAATTCCACAAATTACCCAGAGAGTTTCAATTTCCTCAAATTTATAATTCAATCCTATAGAGGTTTTATTTTTTAAAAATTCTTTATTGTTTGTCCTTTTTTTTTTTTTTGAATTTTCTATGTTTGAAAATAAATTTTCTACAAAGTTTCCACAAATTTCTTTCAAGTTTTTTTTTTTACAGAGGTTTCTCAAGATTTTCACGTGTTCTTTGAAGCTTGATAATCGATTCTCTATTGCAACTTATTGATCTTCACTTCCAGATCCAAACCTGTGCAAAAATCCTTCCCATTCTTTTCTACCATCTTCGTTTTTTGAAAACCCCCAAAATAAAAGTTTTTCCAGAAAGTTCATTCCCTGTGAAGTTTTTCAACCAAAAGTAATTAATTAATCTTCTCACACACATGTCACAAAGATATCTTCTCAACAACCTTAGATATTTTCTCAAAGCCTTTGCATGTTAAAATAATTTCTAATTACAATTTAATTCCAACATAAATTTAGTAACTTCCAATTCAAATTTAAATCCAAAATGAATTAATTTCCATTTATTTTAATAATTCCAAATACTAATTTAAATCCAAATACTAATTTAATTGCCACTAATTGAAATTAAATTCCAATATGAAATTAAATTCTATTATACAACTTCCTAAACAACCATATTTAATTAATTAATTTTAATTACCTAATAAATAAATTCAACCAATTGGATTAAATTTAATTAATTAAATAAGTCAAATTTAATTAATCAACTTAAATAAAAAACTTCTATCACAATGTAAAATTTTAATTTAAATATAAATATCAACACTATTTAAAGCAATAACTCTTAAGCATTTATTTCCATAAACAAGAGCCCTTCCGAATTAAATAATATTAAAACAAGCACCAAAGACACAATAGACTTGACTAACGACACACTATGGCTAGGGAGTAGAATTGACACAGGTAACCTAGCTACTATCTCCCAATCATCATATCGTTTGATTGACACGCTCAAACCTGTGAAGCTAGGTGGAGTCGATGTCATGTACCTGCAAACTTGTATCCAAGACATCAATAGCACATGCATATAAAATCATTATAAAATACACCGTGAAGAGGAAATCACAGAATCGCAGGGCGCTCGCAAGCGAGTGATGCAATCATGTCCCCTTCACCAATACAGTATTATCAAACTGACACTTCCATCTTAATAACATCCATAAGTAATAATCATGTCATAATAAACCAACATTATTTTAATCAAAGCATGACAAGTATAACATCAAGGAAAGTACATCTCATAACACACATAGTTTGTATTGTTCAATAAGCAATGATGAAATAACAAAGCATCTTAATCTAACATAAGAGAAAAACAGAGGGGTGTTACACAATTGGTATCAAATAAGGTAATCCTGAGTGTGGAGAGGATCCACCAGGACCTACAGGAGTGTGAAGTAGTTGTGGAGAGCTCAAGAGGATTGTTGTAGGTAGAGAAGCCCTGAGAAATCGAGAGCTAGAAGCTATGAAGTGATTTGAGTTGTGGAAGATTGCACCAGAAAAGATGGGATGGGTCATGAGGAAACCAACAAGAATATTATTCTGGGAATAATATTGGGAGAGGGTAGAGAATAAAAAGTTTGAGAAGACATGCGACAAATGGTCTATGAGGAAGTGGGAAAGATCTAGGCGAGGATCGAGAAATTGGAAAATAATTTTGGGAAAAGTGAGAGGAAAATGGTAAAGAGGAGCAAGAAGAAGAGTGAGGGAAATAGCTTGAGATGGAAAGAGGAAAATGTGAGAGTAGACCCTATTGAAGAAATCGTAGTGAAGACATGCCATGAGGAAGGCATGGAGGAAAAGGAGAAAAATAATGAAGTGAGAAGTGAAGAGGTTGGAGCGAATGGAGAAGATGATGATTTGTTCATGCAATTGTTGGCGATTGAGGAAGAATGAATGATGAAGATCATTGTTGAAGTGAAGGGAGATGAATGAAAGATTGTAGTTGACAAGGATGTGTAAGATGTCATAGTAAAATTTGACATTATAGTTGCGAATGAAGATGAGGTAAATTAGTTTTATGATGTTATTTTGTTTTTAGATGAGATAGTAGAAGGAGAGATGGATAGAGAACAAGATCATGTTGTAGATGTTGTGTGGTTGTGTGTAGAAATGGTAGAGGATGTTATAGGTGTATGTCGGTGATGAGTTGGATCCTATGAAGAATAAGTGGAGAAGCAATTTGGTGGAGGATGCTCTATGGTTGACATGATTCCATGAGGAGGGGGAGAAGGAAGAGAATGCAGTATTGGAAGAGGGAGATGGCGTGTGTTCCAAAGAAGTGTTGGAAAAGAGGAAGAAGACATAACTTAGGTGCTTTGGACAATGATGGAGTTCGCTACAAGTTGCATTCAACTTGGAAGAGTAGTTCAACTACTCAACTCCACCATTATGAGTCTATGCTCACAATCTTTCTACACTGTGTGTCTGATGCAGGAACATCTGGGTATAGGCTCAATCAACATTGCACAAAAAAAAATTGTTCTAGGAAATTGGTAAGCTTTCACAGTGAACCTTCTTATGGGAAGATTATTGACTCAATTATAGAGTTGTTTCCAAAAAAATTGTGCTCAAATCCTTCCTAGTTTCAGAGATTTAATTGTTTTGTGACTTTAGCTGGCTACTTGGCAAAACGTTAATATCATTTTTTTGTGAGGTTTGATGCAAAATGATTTGGTGGAGGTCTTTTACATGTTGAAATACATGTCCCTACCAATTTTGTGATATTTTGAGCATTTGATGCATCGTTATTGTGGAATTCAGTTTTTAACTATGTTGGCCAATTGATGGATGGCATTGTTTGGTATAGCCCACATATTTTATTCTTTCAATGATATATTTGTGGAATGTTTAATAAGGGAACAAATTGACTTGGTTACACTAGGAATCATTTCATTTTAAATAAAATTTTTTATGTTTAAAACTAAAAATTAAAAATGTGAAATAAGATGGGAATGTAGAGGGGCGCGAGGACTTTTGAGAAGTACTAAGAAGTGAAGGGGTTGAGAAAGAAAATCACCATGAGGAATGTGAAACAAAAATTTAGATTAGGGAAATTGGAGGTGACATTCAACAAAAAAAAAGATAGGTTCATTGAATGGGGCTACACTTAAGAGATATAGATCACGCCAGTTGAAGAGTAAAGAGATGTTGCTATGAGAAATTCTTTGAGGGGAGCTGTGAAGAATAGATTGTGAAGTGTGGAGGTTGTGTGGGTAGCAAAGATAGGGAGGTTGCATTAAATTCAACAAGGTAAAAGGAGAAGGTGTCATAGTAAAGAGGAAATACTTCGGTCCATTTCATAGGTTAGTTAATTAGAGAGAGGGTTGTGTGTAAAAAGGAAAGAGAACTAGGGTTGCGTTAGAGAGACTGAGTTGCATTTGAAGTGCATATTGTAAATTAAATAGCTTAAAAATGCATAGAAGAGGGATAGTGCTAAGAGTGAGGGAGGAAGGTTTTGGTAACAAGATTTGTTTATAGACCAATTAAATTCCTAGGATGTGTGCATATGACACATTGATAGTTCACTTGAAAATGTGAGATAGTTATAGAAGGGGGGCATGTAAAGAATTGATAGAGAGGTTGTGTTGGGTGTAATGTGGAGTCAATGAAAATATTGAATTCATGTAAGGAATTAAATTGTATTTAGTTTAGATAGGAGTGTTGGATATTGTTGATATGTGGTTGTCATTGATGTCAACACTATCACCATTAATGTCTTTAAGATGATATATGTCAAGGATATTGAGAAAATTGTAATAAAATAAGTTGCAAGTTGTTGATAATATAGTAAAGTTCAGTATGATGGCTAGCTCAGTATATTGATGATAAGAATTTGCAGATTAAAGGGTTTGTTGACAAGTATATATAGTTTATCCACATGAAGTTTGAGAGGTTCGCATGAATATTTGATTAACTTATGAGTATTTGTGTTCCGAAAGTTGTTTTGGTGCTTTAGTTGGTGTTCTTAAAAGAAGATGATATGATTCTAGTAATCTGAGTTGTTGTGGATGATTCTATGGTGATTACGATGCTTGTGGATGTTTCTAGATTGTTCTCTATCTATGTTGTTGGTTCACATTGATTGTTGTGCTCGCAATTGGTGATTTTCTTCTGTGACTTCATATTTTTCATGATCACGGCCGACAGGGTGATTGCAGAGTGTTGTGGATCTTTGAGGCATAATTTTTTAAGGTGTTTCATGCTTGAGACATGTTGTTTTGGGTCCTTACTATGTTTTGGCTGACATTTTTTGTTTCGCATTGATAAATTGTTTATTAATTTGGGCTGACAATTTGTACACATTTCATATTTTGTTGGGCCGACATGTAGTTGATGTTATCCTTAGTTGTAGATATATGATCGATTGTTTATACCATTTAGAAATGGTGATCGAGATGTGTGTGCGTTGTGTGCGAATAATGTTCTAATATTTCAAAGGTAAAAGTAAAGTGTGAAGAGTGAGTAGAAGAAAGTGTTTATGTGCTTAATCAAAACTGTAATTAGGTATTAGAAGATTCTATTTTCTCAATTCAAGATCTCATGGATGTAATCTGAATGTGACTATAAGACAATGAGTCTTCCCTTGGGCAGTAAGCCTTTTTGTATTTGAGCAGTGAGCTCTAGGCAGAGTGCCTGAATGCATGTGCATTCCCTATTTATAATACTTTTAATAGTGTATAAAATTGTGGACTAATCTCCACCGTGGTTTTTCCCCTAACAGGGTTTCCACGCAAAAATATTAGTGTTATGTGTGTTTTTGATGTGGTGATGGTTTATGCTTTCATGTTTATTTATTAGACCTAAGAATAAGTCTAATAAGTATAATTTATGTGACAATTGATTCACCTCCCCTCTCAGTTGGCTACCCTTGTGTTGCCAAAAATTGGTATCAAAGCATGTTCCTCTAGAGAAGCTTGATTGCTTGAGGTGATCCAGGATGGTGACATATAAGAATAATCTGAGATTTGATGGAACACATTATTCCCTATGGAAGACTCAAATGGAGTGTCATATGAGATGCATTGGTGAAACTTACTGGACAATTACAAAGAATAGATATATCATCCCACATAATGATTCTTCTATTGCGGGTGAGATTAAGGAAGCCGAGTACAATATCAGGACTAAGGAAGCATTATTGAGTGCTCTAACTAATTGTGAGATGAAAAATGTAATGGAGTTGAAGACTACTTATGAGATCTAGAAAATTTTGGAAACTTTGTATGAAGGTGATAACCCATGTGAAGATTGCTAAGCTACAAAGCTTGAAAGGGAAATATGAAACATTGAGAATGGGTGAAGATGAGAACATCACTTCTTTTATGTAGAGAATGAATGAAATTGTGTGTAGTATCAAATGTGTTGGTGGAACATTGGAAGAATCAAAGATTGTTGCTAAAGTGCTCAGATCCTTGCCTACAAACACAAAGTTGCTTCTATTAAGGAGATCTGAACTGTGATAAATGTAACTAGAGACATGTTGATTGGTAAGATTTTTTATATTGAGTTAAGTGAGTTTGGTGAATCTCTTCCTAAGATAGAATCTCCATTCAAAGATTCTATCTTCAGAAAAGATAAGCAAATATATGATCTGAGAGAAATTTCTTTTAGAAAAATGCCCAAGTATGAGTAGGAAATGAGAGAGATTGAAGAAGAAGAGAGAAAACTAGATGAGCTTGAAGCACTTCTTGTCAAAAGGGTAGCCAAAGGAGAAGGTAAGTATAAAGGGAAATTTCATCTTAAGTGTTTTTCTTGCAATAAGATAGGTCATTTTGCCTCAAGGTGTTCGGAAAGAGTTCCTAAGCCAAGACCTAATAAGCCTAGATTCCAAAGAAAGTGTTATTGTGTTTTTGATGAAGGTGTGATAGATAATGAATCTGATAAAGGGAATTTAAGTGAGGATGAATGGGTATTTATTGCTATCAAGGAAAGTATTCTTGTACCTACTGAATCTACTAGTTGCATGAATGTGGAAAAATCTCTAGCTACCAGAGTTGAAGAAAAATATGAATGGGTGATTGATAGTGGATGCTCTCATCACATGACAGGTTATAAAAGTAAATTTGTGAGCTTGGAAAAGTATGATGGTGGTGTTGTAATATTTGGTGATGACAAAGCTGGTGTAATCTATGGTAGAGGATCCATTTCTTTTGATGGTAAGCATAATACTAATGATGTTCTATATGTGGAAGGTTTGAAGAATAATCTCTTAAGTGTTGGATAGATGGTTGACAAGGGATATAATCTTCAATTCAAGGATGGAAAGTGTAGAATATTGGGGAGTTCTAGAAATGTGATTGCATCTAGTACAAAAAAAAGAAGTAATATCTTTCACCTAAGTACTACTAGTAAAAGTTGTTTGATTGCTCAAGTTGATAAAAAATGTTTGTGGCATAGGAGATTGTGTCATGTAAACTTTGACAATATTATCAAGATAAGTTCTACTCAGGAAGTGAGAAATCTTCCTAAGTTGATAAAACCTACTAATACTATATGCAAGGAATGTTAGTTAGGGAAGCAAACTAGAATTTCATTCTGAAGCAAACAACATTGTTCAAATGAAGTATTGGAGCTTGTGCATACTGACTTGTGTGGTCCTTCTAGAATCAAAAGTTTACAAGGAGACAGGTATTTCATGTTACTTATTGATGATTATTATAGATTGATGTGGATTACTTTCTTAAGGGAAAAATATGAAGCTCTAGAGAAATTCAAGATTTTTAAGGCTATGGTTGAGACAGAGACAGGTCTCAAGATTAGATGTTTGAGATCGGATAGAGGTGGTGAATTCAATTTCGATGAGTTTAATTCTTTATGTGAAGAGCATGATATAAAGAGACAATTATCTACCCTGTAGACCCCTCAACAAAATGGAGTTGTGGAAATGAAGAACATGGCAATTCAAGAAGTTGTTAGGACTATGATGCTGAAAGGAAATGTTCCTCATATCTACTAGAGAGAAGCTGTGAGTATTGTCGTTTATGCTCTCAATCGGGTACATGTCAAAGGTGATACTGGTAAGACTCCTTATGAGCTATTGTTTGGTCATAAGCCTACTGTTAGATACTTCAAAATCTTTGGGATTAAATGCTATATCAAAAGAGATGAAGATATAGGAAAGTTTGATGCTAGAAGTGATGAAGGAATCTTTCTTGGTTATTCTACTAAAAGTCAATCTTATTGGTACTACAATAAGAGATTAAGGAAAGTAATTGAAAGTGCTAATGTAAGGGTTGATGAAGACACAATTAGACCATCTAGAACCTGTGAATATGATTCAGATGATCAGAATGGTAGTTCAGATAAACGAAAGAAATTTTAGACCCTAAATCAAGTTCAAATCATTCCAATGAATTAGGAAAATCAAGAGGAAGAAACTAGTGAAAGTGCAGAAGTAAGATCACAAGATCCTGAAGTTCAAGAGCCTAAGACTCCAAGGTATGTAAGACTAAATCATTCAAAAGATCAAATTATAAGTGATAATAACGAAGGTGTTCAAACAAGGAGAATAATTACAAAAGAATATTGTTTGATCTCAAAGATTGAGCCTAATAATTTCAATGAAGCATGCAAAGATGAACATTGGGTGGAAGCAATGAAAGAAGAACTACTGCAAATTGAGAAGAATGATACATGGAATCTTGTTCCTAGACCTAAGGACAAAAATATAATTGGAATTAAATGGGTCTTTCAGAATAAACTGAATGAGCAAGGTGAAGTTGTTAGAAACAAAGCAAGAATGGTGTGTAAAGGATATTCTCATATGGAAGGAATTGAATTTGAAGAAAAAATTTCTCATGTTGCTAGGATTTAAGTTGTGAGATTATTTCTTGCTTATGTTGCTTACAAAAACTTCAAGGTTTATCAGATGGATGTCAAGTCAACATTTCTAAATGGTGAACTGGATGAAGAAGTGTATATTGAGCAACCTGATGGATTTCAATTGACTGATCGGGGAGATATGGTTTTCCAGTTGAAGAAAGCATTGTATGGACTTAAGCAAGCCCCAAGATCATGGTATGCTAGATTGGACAAGTATTTTTTGAATCTTGGATTTAATAAAGGTATTTTTGATAGTAATTTGTATTCCAAGATTGATCATAATAAATATTTGATTGTTGAAGTCTTTGTTGATGATATCATTTTTGGAGGAGATGATAATTTGTGCATGAAGTTTGGTGATGATATGCAGAGTGAGTTTGAGATGTCTATGATTGGAGAAATGAAATTATTTTTGGGATTGCAAATTACTTAGCTAGATAAAGGGATCTTTATATCTCAGTCCAAGTATGTGAAAGAATTGCTAAATAAATTTGGTATGGAAGATTCAAAGCCAGTTGGTACACCTATGGTGATTAGATGTAAGTTGACTCAAGATGATGATTCTCCTAAAACAAATCAGACTAGATACAGATCCATGATTGGTGGATTGCTCTATTTGACTCAAACTAGGCCTGATATCATGAATTTCATATGCATTGTTGCAATATTTCAAGTTGATCCTAAGGAATCTCATGTGACAATTGTGAAGAGGATTTTCGGGTACTTGAAGGGGACAATTGATTTTGGCCTATGGTATCCTAAAGAAGATGACCTTACTTTGAGTGATTTTACTAATGTTGATTGGGAAAGAGATGTGGATGACATAAAGAGTACTAGTGGTGGTGCATTTTTCTTGGGAAAGAAGTTGATTTAATGGTTAAGTGTTAGAATCAAACATGTTCTGATACCATGTTAGAATTGGCTATGGATGCCAAGATCTATGGACCAAATGGAAAGCACAAAGAAGAGAGAAAACAATGTGACAAGAATAAACTGTATTCAATGTCAAAATGATAATGAAATTATTATTCAAATGTAGTAGAGACCCCTTGGTTATATAGCCAAGGTGAGAACATAAGAGTGCATAAGATTATGACAAGTGTTGTAATATTATGACATGAGACAACAATGAAAAGTTATCACTCCACCTAAAGTGGAAAGGTGATAATGTGATAACCACCCAAAAAGGTGGAGAGGTAATCACATGATATGTCCATGAAAGGTGGAAATAATAAAGTGATAACATGATAAGTCCACCAAAGGTGAAAATTCTCCAACAACTCCTATGTGGTCCCTAAGTAAACTTAACTAAGGTGTAATTATGACCTAGGACAAGGTACAAGACATTTAATTACACCAAAACCCTCCCTTAAGTGCAACTTAGGGAGAATGTACACAAATGCAAACAATGCAAGATGGGTCTTGACAACTAGGCCATGTTAGGTACCCATGTACAAATGCAATGAAATCTCTCACAAACGGAGAAAAGGAGAAAACCCAGTGGGAAAAAACTCCTCCCCAAAAGAGAGATGAAATACAATAATAAAATGCTCTCAATAATGCATGAGAAGGTAAAAACCCCATGTGAGGAAAATGACCCCCCATAAGAGAGAAGTAGAAGAGAGACAAGATAGCCCCCCCTCAATGAGATAACCTGTTGCAAGAGAAACACTGGAAGTACACTATGGAGTAACACTGAAATCCTCAATCTGGAAAGAAAGGAAAGATACTTATGCTTTCTACTGAAACCATATGCAAGTCACTGATTGACTCAAGGTGGAATCATGATAAAGCAACAACAAACCCGATGCCAAGAAACACTGGAAAACTCACAAACTGGAACAACCCTGGAATCCATGAAGCAATGGTAGATGAATAAATGATGCCTCCATAAGAGGAAAATATATGATGAAAACATCTGGAAGCTATGTGTATCTCGATGTCGATGCCAAACTGTGACTAAAATTGATCCATAGGAGCAAGTACCATGAAGATTCTAGAACATTAACCATCAAATAAATGGCCCTCAAATTGAGATGTGACCCAATGTGAATCTAATGTGATTCAGGATCATTAACCATAAGCTCTCAATCTGATATGTGAACCGATGTAAACCAAAATGTGTCAAGCTATGAGCAAGATGTGGCCAAAAGAAACAACATAATCTAGATACAACTCATGCAAATTGTCATTAATATGAAGATGAGATCAAAGTGCATGTCATGCAACTACACTACAATCAAATTTTAATGCAAGAAGCCCCCCCAGATGGAACTTTATCTAAGTTCATTTATTACAATACCCCATGATTGTAAAAGGAGAACATGCAAAACATGCATAAATTAAGGACAAAATGCAAACCTATTGCATGAAAACAAAAAAAAGTCCATGCACAAACCAATGTTCACATCTGCCTCCATGATGAAAAATAATTTCAAATTTGTGTAGATGACCAAATTTGAAAAAATCACCTACACCACTGTGAAGTGCTCAAAAATAGCTTTTCGTCGATATCTCGTTTGCCAAAAATGGACACCATGGCCAAAAGTTATGAATTTTTCAAAAACTGAATTTGGCTTGCAGGAAATAGGTTTTCTAGCAAAAACGTTTATTTCTAATTTGATTTTTGGAAAGTCTACTCATTTTTTGTAGAAAAAAATAAAAACCCAAAAATATTTTGATGCTAGAAACAAAACCCATAAATCATTTTTTTGATCTAACAGACAGAAGATAAAAAAAATGATTTTTGTGAACTTTCAACCAGGAGAAAAATGATGCGCGCCACTTTTTGGATTGCAATTTTCTCCAAATCTGTGCAAGATATGCAAAATCTGAAAGATACCTGGTTCAAATTTCGACGTTGGCTACAAAACCCAGAAATCATTTTTCTTGCAAATGAGTGAAAGTTGGATTTTTGAAGCAAAAATGATGACGGCTCCAATAAAAAACGGCTTGCAACAAACCCTTGCTTGCCAAAAATGCAAATGGTGATCAAATTGAGTGAACCAAAAGTCAAATCTGACTTTCTCAAGTCTCTTGGACGCAATGGTGAGCTCAAATTTGCACCAACAAGCTCCAATATGAACCTGCAATAAAAAATGAAAAATGGAATCTCTCTAAATCTGGTACCTCTCTTCGAAAAAAGACTCTCTAATGGCACCCAATCCACTCTGATACCATGTTAGAATTGGCTATGGATGCCAAGATCTATGGACCAAATGGAAAGCACAAAAAAAAAGAAAATAACGTGACAAGAATAAACTGTTTTCAATGTAAAAATGATAATGGAATGATTATTCAAATGTAGTAGAGACCCCTTGGTTATATAGCCAAGGTGAGAACGTAGGAGTGCATAAGATTATGACAAGTGTCATAATCTTATGACATGAGACAATAATGAAAAACTATCATTCCACCTAAAGTGGAAAGGTGATAATGTGATAACCACCACAAAAGGTGGAGAGGTAATCACATGATATGTCCATGAAAGGTGGAAATGATAAAGTGATAACATGATAAATCCACCAAAGGTGGAAATTCTCCAACAACTCCTATGTGATCCCTAAGTAAACTTAACTAAGGTGTAATTATGACCTAGGACAAGGTACAAGACATTTAATTACACCAATAGTAAGAAACAAAATGTTATTTATTTATCTACTGCAGAGGCATAATACATTGTTGTTGCTAACAATTGTACTCAAGTATTGTGGATGAAGCAGATGTTGAAATATATCAGAGATGTGTATGATGAACTTATTGCTATATTCTGTGATAATTCAAGTGAAATTAACATTTCTAAGAATTTGGTGTTGCATTCAAAAACCAAGCATATATCTATCAAGTTTCACTTTTTGAGAGAAAATGTGAGTGAAGAGGAAGTCAGATTGGAGTATGTGCCCACTAAGGAATAGATTGCATATATCATTACCAAGCCCTTGCCTAAGGATAATTTTGAGTATCTCAGAGGGAAGCTAGGGTTGATTACCCCTCTTAATCAGAATTAAGATGCATTGACTTGCATTAGTCTGTGTATTTCATAGTCATATCTTGTGATCCAGATTGATGTTGTGGTGGTTTCTACTCAGGGGGAGTAGTCATATGTTCAGAAATGTGGTCCAGAGCTTGTGTTGAGAAATATAATGTGTACCTTTGTCATTTATGTCAAAGGGGGAGAAGAGTCATGTGAAAATATGTGAGAGTTAAGGAGAAAAGAGTCAAAATCTAAGGGGGAGAAAGTGCTAAGAGAAAGTATCATTGATGGTGTTTTCACATCGTGTGTTTCCATAAATTCTAAAGGGGGAGGTTGTTGGATATTGCTGATATGTGGTTGTCATTGATGTCAACACTATCACCATTAATTTCTTTAAGGTTGTATATGTCGAGGATATTGTGAAAATTGTAATAAAATAAGTTGCAGGTTGTCATTGATGCAGTGAAGTTCAATATGATGACTAGCTCAGTATATTGATGATAAGAAGTTGTGGATTAAAGGGTTTTTTGACAAGTATATCTAGTTTATCCACACGAATTTTTAGAGGTTTGCATGAATATTTTATTAAGTTATGAGTATTTGTGTTTTGACAGTTCTTTTGGTGCTTTAGTTGGTGTTCCTGAAAGAAGATGATATGATTCTGGTAATATGAGTTGTTGTGGATGCTTCTATGGTGATTCATGATTCTTGTGGATGTTTCTATATCGTGCTCTATCTATTTTTTTGGTTTACATTGATTTTTGTGCTCACGATTGGTGATTTTCTTCTCTGTGTTCATATTTTTCATGATCACGACCAACAGGGTGATTGTAGCGTGTTGTGGATCTTTGAGGCATAATTGTTTAAAGTGTTTCATGTTCGAGACATGTTGTTTTGGGTCCTTACTATGTTTTGGTTGACATTTTTTGGTTCGCATTGATAAATTATTTATTAATTTGGGCCGACAGTTTGTACACATTTCAAATTTTGTTGGGCCGACATGTAGTTGATGCTATCCTTAGTTGCAGATATATATGATTGATTGTTTATACAATTTGAGCAATGGTGAGTGAGATGTGTGTGTGTGTGTTGTGTGTGAATAATGTTATAATCTTTCAAAGGCATAAGTAAAGTGTTTATATGCTTAACCGAAACTGTAATCAGGTATTAGAAGATGCTATTTTCTCAATTCAAGATCTTTCAGATATAATCCGAATGTGACTGTAAGACAGTGAGTCTTCCCTTGGGAAGTAAGACTTTTTTGTATTTGAGCAGTGAGCTCTAGGTAGTGTGTTTGAATGCATGTGCATTCCCCATTTATAATACTTTTAATGGAGTATAAACTTGTGGACTAACCTCCATCGTGGTTTTTCCCCTAATAGGGTTTCCATGCAAAAATATTGGTGTTATGTGTGTTTTTGATGTGGTGATGGTTTATGCTTTCATGTTCATTTATCAAATATGAGAATAATTTTAATAAGTATAATTTTTTTGACAACTGATTCACCCCCCTCTCAGTTGTTTTCCTTGTGTTTCCAACAAGGAGGTAGGTACAGACCATGACAAACAAATAAGTGTGAGTAAGTAGGGTGGAGCGTGTGGGGTAAAATTAGAGTGTCTATGTGAGGAAGGTGAATTGAGATTGTTGTTCCAAAATAGAGAAGGAGCTAATTGGATGTCCGAGAAGAACGAGGCCACGAAAGGCCAATGGATTGTAATTTATAATTGAATATCTAAAATTGAAGCTTTCTTGCAAATGTTATTTATTTGATTGTTGAATTAAGGCAGATCACTGCCTGTGAATTTTGTTTTATGTTTTGTGAATGGTGGATGGGAAGAGGGGACTATCCTCTGCATTAATATATCATATTAGGGTCATAACAACAACTAGGTTTTGTTTGAACTTAGTTAATACATGCATAATGATTATCATATCCTTATCATAAACTAATAAATTTTTTCCTTCCTTGAATTTCAAATATCAAATTCTATTGGGTGCTTATTCTACATCAACATTTCTCCAATCCCATCTCCTAAATCATATCATTCTTGTACAAAGGGAGGTGAAAAATTAGGAAAAAATAGCACAAGCCATGAACTTATTACATACTTTTATTTATCAAAATATTTATGTGCTACACTAGTCCATACAAAGGCTCCTTTCTTTGTCAAATCTATTAAGGGTGCTACCAGATATAAAAAAACCCTTAAAAAATCTCCTCTAATAGTTGGAGAGGCCAAAAGATCCTCTTAAATAACTTAATGTCTTTATGGGAGGCCAATCTATGATGCTTGTGTCTTCTCTTGATCTACCTAAATTCCTTAAGCACTAATTATTTTTCCTACATACAAGATCTTTTTCTTTTTGAACTCGCAATTGGAATCCTTTGTAAATAATGCATGTTCCTCTAGAATACCAAGTACTTCATCAATATGCCTAAAATTTCCTCTCATGTCTTGTTATAGAAGAGGTTATCATCAAAGAATACTAACACAAACTTCCCTTAAATAATTATTGAATACTTGGTTCATGCAAGATTGAAATGTGGTAGGTGCATTAGTCAACCCAAAAGGTATGCACAGAAAATCATAGTGACCAAAGTGACACCTAAAAGTTTTCTTATGGATATCTTCATCCCTGAATTTTATCTAATGGTATCTTGATTTGTGGTCTAATTTGGAGAAATATAGTACACCCTGCAACTCATCAATTAATTCATCGATCTTGGAAATAAAATATCTATCTTTTTATGGTATTCTTATTTAGGTCTCTACAGTCTATACACATCCTCATGGTTCCATCCTTACTTCTTCCTAAATTTATAGATGAAGCAAAGGAACTCAAGTTGGGCTTCATATGACCCAAGTCTTAAATTTCTTTAATGGATTTCTCAATCTCTTACTATGTCACTTGGGATAAATATATATAGTAGTAATAACAAGCTTAGACCCTTATTCAAGCTCTACCACATGCTAGAAACCTCTATCAAGTGGTCATCTTGGAGGTATATCACTAAAGACATTTCTATTCTTACCAAATAGAGTGGATATTGATATGATAAGACTTTTAACTCTTTGAATAAGTTATGGTTGTTGAGAAATAATAGGTTTCCCATGGAACCTAACCTCAAAAGAAAAAAATTCTGTTATTTTTATAAAAACTTATAGAGTTCCATTTACCATTCCATGAGGCACTACCTCATTTCCCCTTGGAACTTCAACTACATGGTATGATATTTTTGTACAAAATATATAAGAGAATGCAACCATTGTAATCCTAGAACCACATCAATCTCTCCTATACCAACAACATAGAAGTTTCTTGAACATATTTTCCATTGATGTCAAAAGTGTGGCAGTGGTATGGTAGGTCAGGATATCAATGAGAATTAAATGTAACTAATTATGTTGCCATGTCTAAGCATTTGAGTTTTGGAAGTACTATGGAAATTTGTGTGATAACTTGCAAAATGTTAATGTTATCATTATTGAGAATGTTGCAATATGATAATCTTGTATCAATTCTTTGTTGGAGGTGGGCAAGAAGTATTTGTGGCATTTTTTTGTGGTTGGTTGCTCAGATTCAAGTTGTGCACTCAATTAAACTGTCATGATTATTTTCTTTGCATTCTACCATTGTTTAATATTATGGCTTGTGGTTTGGAACTAAAGTACAATTATTCATGAAGAATTACAATCCACAATTTCAATGAATTTGAGTTGAAGTATTGTAAGTTACAAGTGACAAAGTAAAATTTGTATTTGATGATTGACTGTGTATAATGTCTGAGCGTATGAACCAGAGAAGGAAAGTGTGCACCAATTAGAGGAAGCATGCGAAGGTAAAATAGGACCACTTGAAGTCCATGGAAGGAAACATAGGATGCTATCTTATACCAGTGGTAATGCAATTGATTTTGGACTAGGCTAACTACACATTTCATATCATTTCAAATTAAGGTTTAACCTTGGACAATTATGGATGACGTTAAGGGACTCTAGGCTGACATGAGATATTCATTGGGACCATGTAAGTCTATGTAGGGTAATGCACAACGTGTCCCCTCTTCTAGTGTAATGTGTGGGCTTTTGGACCTGGCCTATTACATGTTTGGTTAAATAATTTGTTTGTGGATGACTTGCGGATAGTAAAAATATGTTCTAGGCCAAAGTATTAATGTAATCATCATTATAATGCATTTATATAGTTGATCTAGGTTCATTCCTAGGTGTGAAGGTATGTGTATATGGTGTGGATGCAACAAAATTCTATTAGCAAAGATATATCAAAGTGTGTGAATTAAGTTGAAGATCCAATTCACATTGAGGGAGAGTGTTATGTAGCAAATCAAATCTAGCTGATGGTGTAGCCTTAGTTTAAAAGGATTACGTGATTCATATCTTGTTGTATTTGAGGTTGGTGCCTCATATATGAGTTGGTTCTCAGTTCTTGAGTTAGGGGATTGTTGTCTTCTATATGTTGGTCCTGGAAAATCATTGTAAGTTTTTATATTATTGTTGTGAGTGGATTTGGACAATATCTCCAAGCAACTTTTCTCATCATGGTTTTTTGCATTCCGAGTTCATATATCTAGCGTTCTTTGTGTAGATGTGTGCATTTATGTTTCTTAATTTCTTCATTACTAAAGAATTATGGGAGTGTTTCTTTTTTTATTTAGAATTCATGTTTGGAGAAGTTATTATTAGTAATTGATGTTTAAAGAAGTTGAAATTAGAATATATTGATTCACCCCCCTTCTTAGTATATTGTTTTCCCTTCAATTGGTATCAGAGCAAGGTTCCTTGGCAGAAGCTTAACAGCTTGAGGTAGATTCTAGATGGCACATTCAATTGCTTAAGAACTTCCATCTTCAAATAAGACACCACTTTTTCATGGATCTAATCATGCCTTTTGGAGTGTAAGGATGGAAGCATATTTGATGGCCCTAGGGTTTGAGGTTTGGCAATCAATTATGGATAGTTGTGAAATTCCTTATAGTCCCCCAAGAGATAAAACTAGAAATAAGACTTGTGAGAATAATGCCAAGGCAAGAAATTCTATTTTTGGTGGTTTATCTAACTCTAATTTTGTGAAGATTATGCATTGTAGGACAACAAAGGAACTGTGGGTTAAGTTACACATTTTTTTTGAAGGAGATGACAAGGTCAAACAAGCAAAGCTTCAGACCTACAAGGTCAATATGAAAGTCTAAAAATGAAGGAAGAGGAAAAAAAAATTTGCTACATTCCTTCTTTGGGTTGATGTGGTTGTCAACTCTATCATAGGTCTTGGTGAAGAATGAAAGAAGGTATAATTTTGAAAAAGGTACTTAGATCCCTTCTCCAAAGGTTTGATGCCAATTATTTTACAGTTAAATAAGCTAAAGATTTGAATGCACTGACTATAGATGAGTTACATGGAATTTTGACTGCCTATGTGATGAGGATTGATAGTGACAAATCTGAAAGGAAAGGGGCAATATTTAAAGTTTCCAAAAGGAAAGATGATCCAAATTCAGAAGATGAGTCAGATATGGAGGAAGAAAACATTGTCAAAAAGTTACAGAGGGGTCTCAAAAAGTATAAAGGTAAGTTTAATTTCAAATGCTTTAACTATGGTGAAGTAGGATATTTCAAAAGAATGAAAAAAAGTTATTTCCAAAGAAGGAATTTTTTTTAGAAGAATCAGAAGAGTTTCTTCATCAATGAGGAAAACTTCTCATTTGATGATGATGACCAGGAAACTTCAGAGAATGAAGGAGAAAAGGAACTATTCATGGCTATGGAAACTATTGGAGGTGATGTAGGAATGGAGTCGAGAAACAATGATGATGATGAGGTAGATCTTGTGGAAGAATTTCTTTGTGATGGAAAAGAAATTAAGAGACTAAAGAAGAGAATTGCTGAAGAAGTGAAAGTTAAAGACAAATTATCTCAAAATCTTGAGAAGGCGTAGAAGATGGTTATCGACTTGAAGATTCAAGTGGAAGAAGCAAAGAGGATTGAATAAGTAATGACTAAAAGGTTGTTGGAAAGAGACAAGGACTGTGCAAAACTTGAGGCAAAGATTATGTCATGAAGGAAAGATCTAGAAAAGGAAAATAGTCAGCTAAATTTGAAGTTTGGAAAGAGCCCTAAGATCTTGGATTAGATAATAGAAAGTCAAATACCACCATATATTAAAATCAACTTTGGTTTGATTAAGATACATAAGAGTAAGGTGACTGAGCATCCCATGAAGTCAAATGATGAGATTCTAGAAGGGAATGACTTAGGAAGTTCAAAATTTGAACACTTTGTGACAACCAAGGAGAGCAAGATTGTGGAGAATGGTTTAATTCAAGTGCACAAATAAAATAGAAGACCCAGTAGGAATTTATCAAGAGGAAAAGGATACAATACAAGGTTTAATCATTTATTTTTTGGTTATTGTTTTAATTGAAATCAATTTGGTCATAAGGCTATGAATTGTAGGAAGGTCCTAGCAAGATAAAATAATTTTTTCAACAAAAATGTCTTTGCACCACTATTTGATTTCAATATTATCTGTCATTAGAGAAAAAAATTTGGGCACATGGCTAGAAAATGTAGAAGCAATTTTGTGAATCCTACTATGTTGGATACAAAAGGAAATAAATCAATAAGTCACAATGGTGAAACCGAAAAAGTTTGGTACAAATTAGAAGGACAAATATCAAAGAAATCTATGGTGGATTAGACTAAATTACATGCTTAGAAAGAGAAGAAGCTATGGATCATTGATAGTGGATGTTCAAGTCACATGACTGGAGACAAGAGAAAGTTCATGAACTTCAATAATTTTTATGGAGGTGTTGTAACTCTTAGTAATAATTTGGTTGCTAATATTACTAGTAAGGGTTCTTTGATCCTTGATAGTAGAAAGACAAAAACCTATGATTTCTTATATGAAGAAGGATTGAAACACAATCTTTTATGTGTAAGTCAAATGTGTGACAAAGGTTATAACCTATCATTCAGTGTGAAAGGTTGTGAAGTCAGAATGGTTGGTACTAGTGAGTTAGTTACAGAAGGAAGCAAGAATGAAAATGATGTGCATCATCTCAGTGAGGTCAATGGGAAAAACTATTTTTCCATCCAAAGAGAATAAATTTGGATTTGGTACAGAAGATTGGGAAATATCAATTTTGATGATCTTGTGAGGATTAACTAAAAAGGAATAGTAAGAGAAATTCCAAAGATGAATAATCATCCATCTAGTATGTGCAAACCATGTCATGAGCGAAAGTAGCTGAAGACTAGATTCCCTACTAAGGAGTATTCTACAACAAATTTATTGGATTTAGTTCATACATATCTATGCAGACCTATGACGAAAAAGAGCATTCAAGATGATAATTATTTTATGATGCTTATTGATGATTACTCTAGAATGACCCAGATTACTTTTTTGAAAGAATTTTTTTTTTTAGAATTTTAAAGCATTCACTAACTCATTTGATTGCAAAATCCGATGAAAATTTCCAATGAAAGTTGTATAATTAGATGTATCATCGAGTACTTGTGATATTCAATGTGAAATTTTCATTTTTTTAAAATTTTATCCCCGACGTTCGTCAGAATTTCGACGAACCTTATTTTGTGTCGAAGTTTCAATGAATATTTTTCGCCGAAATTTCGACAGACTTGCAAAGTTAAATTGTGGTTGACATAAATAAAGTTGAGTTCGACTATTTATTGCGACAATGTTTTGCTTGATGATTTTCTTGGGAAAAATCAGAAAAAACTCAAAAAGATATCGCCAGGTTGAGGGTAGTCATTGTCTTTCTCCAGAATTCATTTGTGAAGTCAGATTTATACTTCCAGGTTTGAAAATCATATTTTAAAACAACATCTCATCAAATTTCATTTTTAGTCTTGTGCATTTTCATAATTTCATTTCCAAATTTTAGACCTGACTTCACAAATTCTTTATAAGGGAATTGTTTATAACTGATTGAAATTTCTTGATGGATTTGGACAAAGATTATATTTGCAAAGTTTCAATTTTAACCCTAATGGTCAATTTTCAATAGATTTGGGAGCCATAACTAGATAATATCAAAGGCATAAGGATAGCTACAAAGTGAAATAGCTATCAAGATTCAGGCCTAGAGGGTTGAACAAAGAATTGGGAATGTTTGATAGTGGATGGTTAGAGCCATTTAGCTATGATATGTTTGAAGACTACTTCATAAAGATGTATTTTTCCCTTTGCCAAGTTTCAGAAATAGATTTTATACCTTAGATGTCAGTGTCTTAAAAGCAGTTATGGTATATTTGTTACCTGAAGTTCTTGAATTCATCTTGACTCTATACAAATGTATCTATTTTTTATTTGAAAAAGAAAGAAAGAAAGCAACCAATTTCTAAATATTGTGAGATATTTATAGCAATAAACTAAAAAATTAAAAAATGAAGGTCAAGGCCTCTCTATTTTTCTCAGTTCACTTAAAATTTTTAGATGTTGTCAAACATCTAGCAAGCTATAACTATCATGCAGATTATATGATTTCTATTTGTTTTATACTTTGGAACAATTTACAAGATGAAATTGTCTCCTCATGTAGAAGTATAAGCTGCCAAATTCCTTTAGAAGTTGATACAGGAATCAAAAGATGAACCTGTCAAATTGGAAACCAAACTTTTTGTGGTAAGAAGAGTTGATTTTGACATAAATGGCATGTTGTAACAACTTTATTAAGTAATACAATTTATTTATTTATTTGAAAATTTGGTGATTTGTGTGTAGATATGCCACCATATGAAATTGAGTGGAAAAGAGCACTCCTTAACTTATCAAGTAATATCCAGGTAAGATGTTATAAAAAATAACTTTTTCTTTTAGTGAATCTAGTCAACCTACTCATGCTTTTCCATGCTTAATTTTTTCCTTTTGGATTGAGCTACTTATGATAAATTTTTAACTTTCCTTGCAACTTGTGTATTACCCTCTAAAGTTTTTAACTGGTTAAAAGAAATCTCTTATAAAGGATATAAAATTCCTTAGTACTTTAGATTGTCCTTTATGTTAAGGGAGGCATCTGACTATTGTTTATATAATTCAAGTTTATTTGAGAGTAAGCATATTTAATCTCTATGTGGTAGATTCAGACACTAAAAGAAAGTATTTGACCTTATTATGAAAAATGAAGCAAAAAACGTAAAAGTGCATCATAAGATTTTTTTTTCATGGTTTTCATTATAAAGTATGCAAATTATTTCAATATTTTCTCATGAAAATCATATGACCTTCTTTTATGGACTATATAAACTCCTTTAGTGTAAATTTTGTCCTCTCCTTCCTATTATGCAAGATCATTCAAAACCTCTGCTACTTTTTGACAATGACATATGACTGTCATATATTTGTAAGTATTTAATAGACATAATGGGAGATCCTTTAGAAACATCATCCTCTATTGAAAGTGATCTCATATCCTTTTGTGATACCCGCCCTCTAGCAACTTGACTATCCTTTTTCTTTTAGCTTATGCATGAGTTTATTCATTTGATTTCAATGGCCTTGCATAACACTTGAAGAAATTAATTGTGGTAGCTCCTTGAGATATTGTCCATGCATTCCTTAATACACTTGTAGATTTTCCTCTTTTGAAACTTTATGAGATGCAAATATTTATTAGTTTACCATACTTCTATGAAGAAAATGAACCCTTGACAAGATTTATGATATTTTAAAATCCCTCTTAACTGCTCAGTTACTTTTCTTTATGTATCTTTTAAAGTTCGTCATGCTACCCTATCACTGTTATTATTAATTTCAATGCCCCCTTCATGGTTATGACATGGAGTAATCATTGTTTATTTGAATATTCATGACTGTGATATCCTTTTGGGAATCTATAGTAAATTTTCATGCCTTTCTTTGAAGTCCATTTCCTTAAATCTTTTCTCTTTTCTCGTTGCTCCTTACCTCTATAGTATCCCTATATTTCATATACATAATAATAAAAATTATGGTGATAACTAGTGTACATGGTTATAACATCAAGCATCATACAAATGTAGTTTATATCTGCATATATAATACCCCGAGATACTAATATTGTAGCATTAGTCAAAGAATCATCATCAAACTATATTTGTTGATCAAATATAATGAAAAATAAAATATATTAAAATATAAAACTTTGATCTTTTCTATCTACTCCACTGTAAATAATAAAGACTTCCAACACTCAAATTGGAAGGAAATTTCTACAATCTTTATTATTTACAGTGGATTAGATAGAAAAGATCATTGTTTTATATTTTACTATATTTTATTTTGCAAATAGCATTGGAGAGTAAATTGGCCAATACACTGTTGAATATAATGATTGGACCCTATGAATATATAGGTTATCAATATTTAATCAATTCACATGAGAAATCATACTGACCAATAGTATCAATGAAACTTTGATACTATATAACAATGACTAGTCTCAGTTTGATGACATTTCAAGACCAATGCATAAATATCATTTGGGCCTCATGACATTGAACATTGTTTTCATTCAACCATGATATAATGTTATTACATGAAGCACAATACTAGTATGATTGAATGTATTAAAGGAGATAGGAGTTAGAGCAGATAAAAAGAGAACAAAAATATTGTAGTGTAACCTTATTATTATATAAAAAAATAAAAAAATAGTAAGAGTAGGAACCCCAAATATCATGTTCATTGTCTATGTGAATATGTGTGGAATAGAGTGACCCCTTATCTATTTCAATTGCTGATAAGGTTACAGTTTATTTTTATTCTCCTTTGCATAGTATAAGCTCTAACCATTTTTTAATATTTAGCTTAAAAGTCAAGATAGTATTCCATACTAATTCTATGTCAATAGGAGGGAGGAAGTTGTATATGGATTCTGGAATAAACATTGTGACCAAAGACATGAATTACATGGATGGAAGAAAATTCAATACAAATGGCAATAGATTTGACATATAAAACTAGAGGATGGCCCTATGATATTTTGAAGCACTATTGTAATGGTGAAGTCAATTTAGATAAAGACTTGCTTCGTAAATAGATGGAAGTGTACGAGACATTTGAAGTTTCTTGTGAGAACAAGATTTAGCTTAACTTACAAAACTAGGCAAATGAAGTTTTGTCTTTACAAAACAATTTTGTCACGAGTGTGGAAGTGAAGGTCTATACAAGATTGTTTGTATGTATTGTATTCAACATAAATATGTTAGGATCGGTCTCAACAATCATTTTAGCCTTTCAAAATGATATCATCCTTATTCAACCAGACACTAATTTTTTTCAGATGGATGTAATCATTAAGGAAGACCCTTTCATTATTCTCTCGATGGATTGAACTTTCAAGGAGGCCATCTAATGGTGTTACCTATTGATATCCAAAGCAGGGATGTGAATAAGACTGATGACTATGTAGGCTATATAAAATAGGGTGGTCCGATTCAAATGAAACTCTTTATTATGATGTACTATTTTATTTTCAGAATTCATTTGTGAAGTCAGATTTGTACTTCTAGGTTTGAAAATCATATTTTAAAGCAACATCTCATCATATTTCATTTTTAGACTTGTGCATTTTTAGATTTTGTTGTGCAAGTTCAATATCCTGATTTTAGGAGTCTAACGGTTGGAAATCATAGTAAAATTAGAATTTAATAATTTTTGGAATTAGCATTTTAAAGTTTTTTTTTGGGTCATTAACTTCAGACTATCTTCTCTTTTGCAGGGGTGGTTGCATGCCGAATTTTTTTAGTATAAAATATCATAATTATTAAATTTTGTTACCTATCTATGATTAAAAAATATTGGAGTGTGAGTTTGATATTTTTTGAAGATTTAAATATTCAAGCTTGGTAAAGAAAAATCATGTCAGATAATATTAGTCCAAAACAAAATGAAGAGACTGTTGCTAGATTGTGGGCTATATTGAAAAGAAAGGGTGATGGGAAATGTTATTGTCCTTGCAATAATTGCAAGGGCTTAAAGATGAGAAGACTTTTAATCACAACAACTGAGAAAAATTGTAGGCAGCATGGTCACGTTGAAGGGGGGCATGATTATTGTCCATTGGTAAGTTGTTCATTATATGTGTTTATATTGATTGAATTTGTAAATGTTTATATCATTTTAAAATTATATATATATATATATATATATAAAATCACTTGATCATGATCATGGTTTATTTGTGTCTATCATTAGTATAAAGGTGGGGCACCCTAGGGCACATTATATGGATTATCATGGCCCGAAGAATGTGGTTTTGCAAGCGGAAGAACATGGAGTTGTGAATATTGAAAATGAAGTTAATGATCATATCGAAGAAGATGATTATGCCCCAGAAAAATAGTTGAAGATGATGGTACAAATACATTGATCCATGACACATTTAGTGGCACAACTGATCATGATGATCGAGATGAATTTGATGATGTTCATAATTTACCTATACTTGATAAGGCATATGAGCTCCTTTATGAAGGCTCCCAAACAACTCTTTTCTTTATTGTATTGTTGTTGGTGAACTTGAAGGTTATGAATGGTTTATCCAACATAACAATCTCACGGATGTTAAGGTATATCATCTATGTCATATTTTTTAATTTATTTTAATTGTTGTTAGTTCATCACTAGTAAATAAATGATGAAATATGTACCATTAATATTCTTTATATTAACTAATTATTTTTTTGTTGTAGATTGATTGGTAAATTTTTGTTACCACCATCAAATATTTTACCTCGCTCATACTGAGATTTATTTGGCATTATGAAAGATATTGGAATGGAGTATCAAGCAATAGATGCATGTCCCAATGATCATATTATATATCATAAACAACATGAATTTACAACAAAATGCTCAAAATGTCATATCAGTAGATATCAAACAGATCAACTAACAAAAAAGGTGTCTCGCAAGGTTCTTCGTTATATTCCCATTATTCCACGCATGCAATGATTATTTAGGTGCGAAAGCTTAGTGCAATTTATGGATTACCATGCATGGAATAAAAGTGGAGACGACACTCTTCGAATGCCTACAGAAAAATGACCACATTTTAAAGAATAACCTTGTAATCTCAAGCTTTCATTGGTAGCAAACGGTGTAAATCCATTTGGAGAGTTGAGATCTATTTACTCAGTGTGGCCTGTTTTTGTTATCAACAATAACATTCCTCCATGGATGTCAATAAAGAGGGAGCACATAATGTTGGCAATTATTGTTGCAGGTATTTGTTTACATCATTTTTTTTTAACATAGTAGTATTTCATTTGTCTTATTTGTTACATAATGACTTATATTTTTTTCATTTAATAGTCATGTACATTAATTTATATATATCACAGTAAAATGGTTATAATAATTATGTAATGTTTATGTTCATTCAACTAGGTAAGTTTCAAGTTAAAGATATGAATGTATATATCGAGCCTCTTATCGACGAGTTACTAAAGTTATGGAATGGCGTCACTATGTATGGCATATCTAGACCAATAGGACAAAGACAATTTCAATTCCATGCAATGTTTGTATGGACAATTCATGATGCCTCAGGGCTAACACATTTTTTTGGTATGTTATAATGTTCGATTGTACTTTAACGATATTTAATTTTATGAATTAGATATCATGCATGTTTTTTAAATAATCTATTCATTATATATAATTATAAAAATTGACATATTTAATCCAATTATATATGATCTTGCAGGTCTTCAAACAAAGGAAAATTTTGCATGTCCAATTTGTCATCCAAAAATGAAATCTCGTCATTCAACAAGTTTAGGAAAGCGGGTGTTTGATGAGTATAGACATTTCCTCCACATAAATCATAAGTATTGAACTACTGAAAAACATATTTTCAATTGGAAAGAAGAGACTACATCAAAACCATGAAGAATGACACCTCTCCTATGGAAGTTGGAATATAATAGAATTAATCGTCAAGGTTATACATCGGATCAAATTGTTTATCTATCATATATAATATATTTGGAATTTATATTTTTATATTGTGTTGTGTTTACTCATGTTGATATTGACAATAATTTTTGTTGTTAATTTTTTTAACTTATATGCTTCATGAAGGTCGTCAAAGCATTAATGATCGTCTTTCACAGGGACTAAAAAGTTATCCCAAACAATTTAGTAGGTTACCCTACTATGAGAAGCTACAAATTGTGCATTTGTTTGATACAATTCATATTGAAAAGAATATAATAGAAACGTTATGGAAAATATTGGATGGAAGGCATGACAAAGAAAAAAATGTCAAAACTTGTAGTGGAATTCAGGAAGCCAATCATGCAATAAAAAATGTCATTCAATTAAATAGTGATGGAGACCAAATCAATATAAGTGCCCTTCCTTGGTTATTAACGGAGCAGCAAAGCAATGCTATAAAATAATTCATACGAAAAATTCGATTTCCCATAGGATTTGCTACGAACATAAACAATATCATAACAAAGAAAGGTGAATTTGGGTTAGGGATGAAAAAACATGATTGGCATACCTTCATTAAGGTAATTATTTTGGTATATTATATATGTATTTGTATACTGCATGTAATTTTTAGTGTATTATGTTTACTACTTTTGGAAAAATAATGAAAAGATCATTTTTATAATTGTTGCAGTACGTTCTACGTCTATCTCTCCCAGACAACTTTGACAACAATGTCAGGTAAGTTTTATATATGATCTTGGAAAATACATAAGGTAAGTAGCGATATTTGTTCAATTCATTATATAGATATTATAATTTCCATTTGTTTTAATTGTTATGTAATATATTGTATATTTTTGTTAAATCTCATTAATATATTTGTGCCTTGAATCAATTGTAGATGGTTGTCATCTAAAGGAATCCATAAAGAATATATAAATTATTGAAAGAGAAAATTTTTTCGTCTAATATGTGAAATGCAAAAGTGTCTACTTCAACATTTTTCAATGCACAAGAACACTACCTCATACACCAAGTTGAGGAGATTGAATTGTTTTGACCTGTACACATAAGGTCAATGTGGATGGTTGAGAGGCACTTGAATTTTTTTAAGGTTTTGGTTAGACAAAGAGCACATCCTAAGGGTTCTATGGTGGAGGGATATATGGTATACCAGGCCATGGTGTACATTATTGAATATCTTCCTAAGTTTGTAGCAAAGATCCATGTAGATCGCATTTGGGATCCCAACTCCATTAACAAATTCGAAGGGGAGTACTTGATGGGGAAAGGTAGATTGAGGAAAGTGAGAGGTAATTATAAGATGGTCATGGAGATTAATTAGAATATATTTTACATTTGATTTTTATGTATATTGTACTTATTTAATTATTAATCTTCAATATACATCAATTACAAATTAAGGTCGTATACCGTAGTAATTAACTAATTATATGTCGTTTGTGAATTTCAATTTTTTTTGATATAGTTGGTCGAGAGTGGGATACACTACATTTGTACATCACAAACAATCTTGATATGATGATAGTATGGATTAAACACTGTCAACAATGTGGTCGTGCATTAACATGGGAAGGTGTGGCTTCATTGGTTAAAAAAGCTCATCATAATGGAGATTCCAATATTACACCAAGGGAAATTGATTTAGCATATGGTTTAAGAGATAAAAAGGTACGTATAAATATATTAATTACCCATATTATTTAATTATTTTCAATTATATTGATGTATATATATGTTGAGATTTTTTTCTTTGCATACATTTGACCAAAAATAAATATGTTTAAATCAACTGACGATATTGCAATAATTTTTACATGTTTGACATATTGCAGGTGAAACACCACAAGGCTATGTGGTGCAATGGTCGTAAATTTTGAATCAAAAAGCTGGATGACACGAAGAAAACTTGTGATTCTTGGATAACTGCAGTCTCTCAGGTGACTAATGTTTCATCTAGAAGTGGCATACATCCAGAAGTCTCAGAAAATTGATACTATGGTATTTTGGATGATATACTTGAGTGCAACTTTAAGTCCTTCAAATTAGTTTTGTTCGTCATCCTATGGTACATGCTACAATTGAATGAAAATGATCCTGAGAGAACTATTATTGAACATAATAATGGATTTACCATGGTTAATACAAGGTCGATCGAGCGAGCTGGATATGAGCCCTATGTTCTTCCAAGCCAATGTGAGGAGGTATTTTACTCAAAGGTTCCAAGTAAACTGGGTTGGTCATTTTTTGTTAGACATGATCCAAGAGGAAGGCCGGTAAAGTATAATGTGGTGGAAGAAGAAGATACCGTAGAACTAGAAGATGATGTAGATGATGATTAGGATCAACAATTAGTTGATGATGTGCCTAACAAAGATGTCGAAGAGGAGGAACTAGATCATGATGATGTAGGAGTTAATTTTCATGAAGATGATATCCGTGTGGATGATGACATTATCGAAACTAATATCAATGATGATAATGATGATATGACCAATCCTTACAATGTCGAATCTGGATCGGATGATACAAACAAAGAGTTGGATGAAAAATAAGATCAATGATATTGAAATGTATGAGTTATGTGATTTCATTATCTATTTGATATTAATTTCTTGATAGAATTATATTTGACTTATGTGGTTACATAATTAATTCATGATGTTTTTAATTTTTATGCCATTACATAATTAATTCATGATCTACTTTTTAATGTTTAATTTTAATTCATGATGTTACAACTATTTTATCTCTCCTAGAAATTTCCATATGATCATAATGAATATTGTTTTGAGAAATTTAATGAAAGATGACACATTGATTGTAGTAGTGAAATAATTGCAAAGTCGTTTATATTTTTTAGACTAATCACCCTTCACAATGTAATTTTTAGGATTATCTCCAATTTGATTACTATGACATATAAGGTAGGATTTGATTGGCTTATTTTGGATGAACATTGTGGCTTTGTGTAATGTGAGCAAATTTTGGATGGGGTAGTGGTGCAAGAGCACCTACACCTCATCTTCTATGCTTAATCATGTGATGATAATTAGGGAGGTCAATAGGTTGGTTTAGACATTTCAAGAATGTTTTATTGTGAATAAGTTCACTCAAAACCATTAGTCATGTTCTAGGTGAAGTTTTGAGTTATGAGCTTGAGTCTTACATTAAAGAGTTTTGTAGCCTTTTTAAGGAAAATTGGAGAATTTACATGTAAAAGGGTGTAAGGTTAGTGTCATGTCAATAATAAGGCTATTATCAAGCCACTAGCATGGTGTTAGAGGTGTCATAGGAGTTTCAATACATTTGAAAGGTCAAAAAATTAAAACATTTCAATAGTGATGTTAACAACCTTGAAATTAGTGTGTTTTATATTTCATGTGATCATAAAAGATTAAAAAGTCAGTTGTAGAGGTGGTTGAGGTGTAAAGGCCTTTAAAAGGCATAAAGTGATCATTGTAAAGGTTGTTGATGGTAAAATTTATGATTAACTATATCTCTTAGAATCCTTTTTGTCCCAATTTGAAAATAATTCTATATTATAAAATACATTTTTAAAAATTTTAAAATGAAAATAGCAAGGAAAAATCAAACAAATATATTTATGAAAGAAGTATATTGGCATGAAATTAAATATTATTTTTATTCCAATGTAAAAACTATAAAGAATGTGATAGAACTTCAAAGTGAGCCTTGACAAAATTATTTGCCTTAGTGAAATAATTTTGTTTGTATCCAGTTAATCGTACTCTCTGTCAGGTTTTCATGGCTTGGGGTTTTAGGGTTTTTCCATTTTCAATCCTTTTGTGCTAAGCCTTACGTTGGTTTTGTTTCGTCGTTACTTTTTGGGCCTTAGTTAAAATGGGTTGAGGGTTTTTATATCGTTAAAGGGGGGTCATGTTATATCCTTAGGTTTTATTTTCATGTTGGGTCGGCCTTTTATCTTTTCCCTAAGTTTTTCCTAGCTCTAATGTCCCCATGGTCATGTATTTATGAAAAACTTATGGGTATTGTTGTCATCCTAGGCGGGTCCCCTTTGTTGTGCCAACGATGTGTTACATGTCAGGTTTTCACAGGTCCACGCGATGCTATGAAGCCCTTTTCTAAAATATTGTGTTGATCGTGATATCACAGGAAGGTGCCATCTGTCACATTCAGAGAGGCCGAAAGAAAATTATGAATGTTTTAATATATTAAGCTGACCTTAATATATTAATTGGTGAGCTACTAAAGTAGATCTAAAATGCACATGCTTAAAATCGATGGAGATGTTTTAATCTCAACATAAAAGGTGCTTGACTTTTAAGGTCAAAGTTGTTAACCATCTGAACGAGCAAGTTCGCTGAAGATCGAGATCTACGGTTTCTCGCTATCACGTGAGTTGCAAGATGGTTAACGATTGCGATATCAAGGGAATGTTGACACGTGGATTTATTTGACGACACAGGAGATGGTGGGGCCAAAAACATGGGTTGTAAAGGTTCCTAAGCTGGAATGTTTTGATTGAAGTAATTGTGGAATATAGTTAATATATACTGAACTATATTGTAGAATATTAAAACCTAGCTAAATGGTGCCATAATTTTAAATTTAATTAACATACTCTAAAACTTAACAAAACCAGGTTGTAGCTCGTCAATTTGGAGAAGTGAAATGTCAATACCAGCATCGAGGAAGATTTTGGAGGAGTGAAAAAAAGGTCAATACCAGTGTCGAGGAAGAGTATGGAGGAGTGAAAACAAGGTCAATACCAGAGCTGAGGACAAGGTTAAGGGAACTCAAGGAAAATTGATGACCAAGGGACAATAAGTACTGTAAGTTTGGCACCCCCATTCTCTTTAACCTATAATTTTCATGCATATTTTCCAAAGATCTTCTCGTACATTGGCACACCCATTCTCGTAAAATGGTATAAGATAAAACCAAAAAAAAAATAGCTTAGTCTTTCACATTTTTATCGACCAGCCTCAAGTCTTGGCAAAACTCCCATAATCTACCCACATCTTGGTTGTTGGTGGGAACATGTTATTCTTTGTTGTACAACCTACCTCAAATTTATGTCCAAAAAATTGTTAAAAACATAAAACAATAAGAAAAAATTTGAAGGTACAAATTAAAAGGGATTATTTCCTTTTGGCCTCCTCCACCTCTTATATTTCAACATAGCATGGAATTACGCTTACATAACATAAACTCAAACAAATGGAATTTTATAGGGGCAAAGGAGCCCAAGTATATGCTAGGCTAAGCTAGATCTACTGAATGGAAATAGAGGCATACAATTCTTCTTTAATACCTCCACCACAAACATATGTAAGGAAAGGTCTCCTCCCTTCTTGGTAGTGATAATCTCCTCCACACACAACCCTTAAAATTATGAATAGAGGAATATAATCTTTGAAGAACTCAATTTCTTCATAATAGAATAATTTGATCATACTTTTCCAATGATGGCATTATGAGAAAACCTTAGGTTAAATGAATAATTCCTAGCTAAGTTCTTTAAATCATGTCCAACCATATAAGAGAAGACCGATGCTATGTGTACTTGGATACCATGGAAAAAGGCTCTTTGGCCTCTTTCATCAATCAAGGTATTGTTAAATTTTAACACCTAAAAGTGAGAATGAATAATATTTCCTAGTATGGTGGCAAATTATGCTTCTCAACACCTAGATTACAAATTCTTTGTCAATATCATTTCCATCACAATTAAACCTATTGCTTGAGATATAGTCATATAGGTAAACAAATTGGCTTTCTTGATAGTAGATGCATTCTAGACAATTCAATCCTTGCATCAGAGATTGTTGAATGGGCCCAACAAACTACTCATGATGCCCTTACTATTAAGTTAAAACTTTGACAAGGCATATGATTGCATCAAATGTCCTTTCATTTATAAAAGGCTCAAATGGATTTATTTTTAACCCTAAATTATTATCACACATTCATCTCTTTGTTAATGATTGATTGCACAATAGTGTTTCCCACTTGTGGGATGAGGCAACAAAATAATCCCAAAATTTCAAAATTACAAAATATCAGTTGAATGAAGAACCTTCATTTGAAGGTGATGTCGTCATGAATTTTGAATGAAGAACCTTCATTCAAAAATGATGCCATGTCAAGACTTTAAAATGAAGGTATTTTTTATTTTAAATATTTCATGTCCAAAATGATCTATAAAAGGAACCTTTGCATGAAGGACCTTCAAATGAAGACCTTAATTCAAAGGTCCTTCATTAGAAGATCCTTCATATGAAGGTTCCTTTAATGCCATCCCATTATAGCTCTTAGAGTTGTTAGAGATATTTTTGTTTCGAAGTAGAGATTGGACCATCAAATAGTGTCACCATGACTCTACCAAGATATCCATCAAATTGATAAACCCTGACTTAACAACCATGAATTCACAAGAAAATTGCCCCTATCAGCCCTAGGGCATCAATTCAATTCCAAGTTTCTTTATTTAACAGACCCATAAATGAAATGAAACTCTATCATACCATGTTGCACACCAATCCACCGAGTTACAGTTCCAAGACAGTGGGTGGATTGGTGGATGTCATTTCTATTTAGCCCTCAAACCCTTACACAGGCAAAATAGGGCAATCCCTGTATTTGATTATTTTCTCCCATAAAATAGTGATTTAGCACTTCAAAACAAATGAAAATGAAAGGGAACACATATATTTATCTACACCAATGATCTCAAAGAATTTCAAGCTTGTACGGATCCATACAACACAAAAGAACTTCAGAAAAATAGCAAAACAAAAAAAACAAATTGCTTCAAGAACGTGGTATTTGATATGAAATTTTGGTATCAACTCCTCCAAAAATTTCAATGGAATGGGAATACAATATGATAGAAGTGGGATAATAAATGCATCGTTTGAAACATCAAACCAATATGCAAAGATGAAATAAAGTGCTAACCCCTTAAACTAAAAAAGTTCCTTTTAACTTTAAGTTTGTTGGGTAGCCAATTCTTTTAAGTTATCAAATCCTACCATCATACATAATCAAAATGTTGTTGTTTAAAATGAATATGAGCACTAACTTTCACTATTTGAAGATGTTGAAACCTTGTCATAGAGAACTATAACATTGATGCAACCACTCATCCTACCTTAAAACATACCAAAAGTCTCCTAACAATTAGACATAGGAAGATTTAAGATGACTTAAACAATTTTTATTGCCAAAGAATAAACTTATGATGACTTAACTAGGCCTAGTACACACTCCCTCCCCATTATCCACTTGGAAATATGGAAATTAAATGTAAATTTTCTACTATTTTTAGTCATGTAGGTGTCTAATAAACCACTTGGTGGTGTTTCCCTTCAAGTTTATTTACTTGAATGAAGAGAAAAAGTCCTTTGATTACAGTTAGAGAATACATTTGAGGCCTTAGTTGTGTAACTGGTGGACCATAGTCATATTTAACACTTGTTACAAATTTTGGGAGTTAAAATGTTAAGTAGATTTGATTTCTGATGGACACATTTGGATGGTAGTAACAATAACTTGCAATCTGTTAAGACTTGATTACCTTATAACCTGTCAAATTCTAGCGATGAAATGATAGATTAATCATAATGTCACCTTGGGATCACATCACCATGAAAGAAATTCATCCAACATCCTTATGAGTGTAGGTACCACCAAATAGGTATTTGTCATATCTGTCTTCCTCGAGTGAGAGAAATTCAGGAAGAGAAGAGGAAAGTGAGACATGTAGTAGGTCTAAAAGAGGGAGATCAATTAGAGATCAAAATATTAGAAGAAAATTTTATAAATGCATGGAATTTTTTCTTGCTGAAGGGGGGTCATGTTCTTATGATGATGAGAGCATAGGTGACATCGAGGTGCCCTTGAGGTAAAAAAATCTATGAAAACAATGGGTACCCAAGGAACTTCCTCCAATAAACATTGATTTTTGTGTCAACGAGTGGATATATCGCATAACACCATTGTTATTACATGGTTTGGGCCTATTTTGCATTGATGACATAAAAGTTTGTTATGACAAAGTTACTGAATTGATGGAGTTTGTTAGACCCTATTACACTTACAAAGATTGGATGCAGCTGGTTCGATATACATGAAGTATGTGTAGGTATGCACTATCTGTAAATTATATACAGCTAAAAGATAAGGATCAAAATAAAGGAGTGGCTATGTACATTGATGAAAGGTCAAAAGCATCAAGGAATAATGCAAGGTTTATAAATAGTACATGACCTAGGTCAACAAATAAGAAACCCAATTGCATATTTGAGGCATGTGAGGGAAACTGTGTATTCGTATGTGCGATAGAATCAATAAATTCAGGGGAAGAGTTGCTAATCGATTACAATTTGAATCGCTTAGATACAAACACAGTTACTATGGGGGTAGTATGTACTATATACAATTTTACCTAACCTCCAATTAATGACTCCAATATACCATTTTATTATTATGTTTTTTTCATAGGTCTATTGGTTTATTTCGGTAATATTTTTTTATATATAATTTTTGTCACAGTGGGACATTGATAATATAGGAAAGGCTCTGACCCAGAGCACATATCGTGATGCATCTTCAGGCGCTTCTACCCGATAGGTTTACCTCATTGTAATTGTACAAATTAGATATGAGGAAAAAAATCATTATTATGTTTTTTTCATAAGTTTATTGGGTTAATTTTGATAATAAAAAAATTAATATTCTTGTCGTAGTCGGTTGATCGGGGAAAGGCACCAACACTAGTAAAGGAGAGTATCCATAGGGAGGTGCATTCACTATTATGCGATGATGACATCGCATATTCTGAAAACCCTGTGGATATGATGAGAAAGACCCAAAAAAAATGCAATGAATAAATCCTTCAGTTGATATTCATAGTGCCTCAAACAAATGAGATAAGAGAAAGGGTTAAAATATTGACTAAGAGAGCACAGAACTTGCAAGTAAGTTGTCATGAGATCTCTAATTATAACATAAGTTCATTCATGGTTTTATATTTTGTACTTTTATGTCATGAACTAAAATATGTGTTGTTTTTACAGGATTATTTTCGTTCTCATGATGCTCCTGGCCATGATCAAGGTACTGCAAGTGTTGTCTGGGGAGTAGGGGTTGGATAAAGTGTCAATTCTAATCTTCTTGTGCATACATCACATTATCTGACCCCATCATCTATGCTTATATTGTTGACTGATATGTCAGAAACACATACTATGTAGGCATTGGGTAGTGCACCCTTTGACAGTGAACACATGCTAAAACATGCACCAGGACATGTCCCTGGGGATGCAGAGCCCACTAGTACTGGTGATGTTTTAACAACATTTTTTGGATCTTCCCGTATTACTAGTATGGGAACATTTCCGGTCACATTTGTGGTGACCGAGGATTTCATTCCCATAAAGATAGAGAAGGTCCCAAGTACTTTAAAATGTCTTAATTATTATTATATATAATCTAATTGAAATTTACTTATTGATCACTCTTTTTAGACTAATGATCCCATGATCATTTTGCAGGAAATGATGTTTTTTTATAAATATCTAAGTGATATTACATTGAAGCTCTTCGGGCCCACCATACATACACGGTGGAATGCCCAAAGTCAAGATTTAAAATATGAGCTCATTAACCATTTAGTTGTGCTCTTCGGTGATAAAAAATTCAACCGAACCAAGGTCCTTAAGAAAGTTGGTACCTATCTAAAGTATGTGAGGGACCAATATAGGTCGCATTTAGCGAAGAACAAAAAGTATGAGCGTCCCCCCATGATTTTGGAGAGGGAGTGGAAGGAATTGGTGTTGGATGGAAAGGAGAAGGCTGAAAAGAAAAAAGGAAAGACACCACTGGGCCAAGGAAGGTATGTGAGACTATCAACAATGTAATTGGGTAAAATCACAAACTTGTGTCACACTTTTGGCCTAATAAATAGTTCCGAGCGAACTAAATTTCGGCCGAAAATGTTTCGTCCGAGTATGTTTCGGCCAAAACCATGCAGCATATACGTGGCACACATAGTTTTGGCCAAAAGAAAAAAAAAAAAAATTCGCTTTCAACTTTCAATTTGGCTTATTATATGTGCAGGGTTTTTATCGGCCGAAACTGTCTAGTTGGCAGCCAACTCAACATTTTTCAGAATTTTCTAAAAATTTCAACTTTAACTAAGTATTTCTCCAGTCAAAATGATTTTTTTTTTAAAAATAAAAATACCCTTTTGTAGAGCTCAGAGTGAGGAATCCAAATATATAATTTTTTTAATATTTTGATTAGTTTTAATATATTTTATTTTTAAAATAATGCAAGTAGGTTGTTAAAATTTAAAAAAAGGTTGATTAGAAATTAAAAAAAGAGTTAGTAAAACATATTAATTTTTTTAAAAACTTATATGGGCCAATAGAGGAGAGAGTCTTCTTCAAAAAGGTATAATTTTTTTTTTGAAAATGATTAAAAAAATTGAAAATAGTTGATGGCCCGTGAAAACTATCAAATTTTGACATGTTTGACTTTAAAACGTTATTACGAGAAAAATATACATCAAAATTTGATTGTTTTTTTATGCAATAGATATTGAAGTTACCTATTTGGAGAAAAGAAAAAGGGAGAAATGAAGTTTTTTTCAATTTGTTTCTTGACGTCCTGTGAAGTCACTCTTTTCTAAAATTTTCATCATTCCAAAATTTGTCCTTAAATTGAAAAAAACATAATGACATTTTTTTTTTTTTAAATTTAAAAATTACAGGAGTAACTTCATCATCAAAAGTTCTACATTTCATAAGTTTACACCATTTTGAAATTCAAAACGTAAAGAGCACTTTTACGTGGTCGAAGTTCATAATTTTTTTTTGTTGTTGTCTAATTCCTTTATAAAGTGTGACATAGGTTTGTGCTTTTACCCAAGTATATACTGATTACTCTTTTTTTTTACATAATCTAACGTATTTAAAACTTTTCATAGGTTGCCTGACACATCGAAGGCAACAAAGGCAAGACTAGAAAAACATGGGCAACACAAACTTGGCTTTGGTGGTTATATGAAATTAGCCGCATGAATTGTAAGTACCACTAAATGAAATATTGCATTCAAATAATAAATTGCAAATAATTTTGGTTTTATCACACCATAGAAGAAAAATTCTTGATCTTATGCAAAAATGCAGGGATTTGAATTCAACAAAGTGCCCACAGAAGAGGACCTAAAGATTGCCTTCTAGCAAGGCTATGGAGTCCTAGTTGAATGCCTAAGAGTCTTGACTGGGCAAACACAATCTTCCATTGCATCCAACACGTAGGTAAATAAACTCAATAAAGTTTATTTAAAATTGAATACTTGTGCAATCTATTCAATATTAATTTCCACCATAAAGTAATTATGTGTCTATTTGTTTTAGACAGACAAGCAATGATAATACTGCACATGACATTGGAATGTAGCCTAGTAAGGGTGGAGCACAACCTACAGATGAAGGTCATGGTGTACATCTTGGTATTGAATGTATTCATGTGTTATACAAAAAGCAGTATGGATTAATACAATTAAACATTTTTAATTGCATTTGGTGTATGAATTAATGTAACCTTTCATGTTTCAACTTTAGAGCATGTAGAGCATGATCAAGCTAGACAAGATGAAGAACATGATGTGACCCCATCAGGTAAAGAGGACCACTCTAATGTTCTTTTAAATATATTTAATTGCAATTGGTGTATTAATTAATGTAACCTTTTGTGTTTCAACTCCAAATCAGGATTTAGAGGGTGTTCAGCATGTTGAGCCTGAGGCTATAAGACAAGATTGGGAACATTATGTGGCCCCATTAGGTAAAGAGTACCACTCTAATGTTCTTTTAGTTAAAGAAATATTTGTAACAATAATAATAAAACATATCAATTTAAAAATTCTTTGCTATTGCAGTAGACCCCCCTTGCAGCGGTGTCCACGTCGTGAGTACACGACTAGGCATACATTAAGATCATGAGCAAAGCGCAGAACAACTGAAGGGGGAATAGATGATTTAGAAAATGATACTCCACTTCAAAAAAATTTAGCTACAAAAAGAAATAAAAAAAAGTGATTGTAATCATATTATGACAACCATATTTTTGATAATATGTAAAAATTGAAAGAATGAATGTTATATGTTAATGAATGAATGTGAATATGTTAATGAATGAATGTTATATGTTATTAATGTAGGATGAATGAATGAATGTTATATGTTATTATTTGATGAATCAATGATTAATGTTATATGATCGGGTATGGGGAATTGAGAGTGATGTGAAGGGGGGAGGGGCCAAATGATCTTCCACCTTCACGTGGTTGGCCCTGTTAAGTATAGAATATTAAACTATTCTCAAAACAAAGAGAAACTCAATAAGGTTATGCACTTTTCAATATAAGAAATGCATCGTTTGAAGCATCAAACCAATATGCAATGATGAAAGAAAGTGCTAAATTTTTACTATGAACATTGTGTTGTGTGTGGATTTGGTTTCAAAGCTCTATTTCTTTTGTTTTTAGTGATGACATAACTCTAAAATTTGACTTTTGTGCATAACAGGTTAGTGGAAAATTTGATAGCTCTGAAGGGTTTAGAAGCTCGATTGAGATAGATACACGGATATTTGGATCTTGTTGTTGATGAGAGGGTTCCACTTAACCATAAAATTTTGTACCATCTGCAGGTATGTAGAAATTTCTCTACTTACATTCATTCAACTTATTGTAATAAAATATCTGACAAAAATATTCTTTTCATTATACTTAGATGGATTTTCATGCCTTGTTCCAAAGCACATGTTTTAGAACAGGCAAGAAGGATGTTGGCAAGGGTTAAAGAATTTGACTTTACATCTGCCAATTGAATAGTTTACTTCATTCATCCAACATATTTCCAATGTGTTTCATAATTGTTCGAATCATATCTTATAATTAAAAAACTAGTAAAATTAAAATATGTAAGTTTCAAATATGGCATTACATATCTTTCTATGAATTTTTGAAAGAAAATATCAAAATGGAGAATTATTAACAAAATAATCTCCATAATTTCTAAGAGATCAGGGATTTTTTTTGCAGAGTTATTTTGAATATATTTAAGATAAAAGTAAATTATAGAGATTGAAGCAGAATAACGGTGGTCTAAAATCACCAGTCAACACATCTTATTAGTATCTCAATTCAAGAGAACTAAGTCCACTATCCATTAGCCAGTAAAACAAATAAAATCAATTCATAAGATTATTCTGTTCTAATAGGGTTGACTGGTTGCTTTGTTTCTTTTTTATTGTCAAGAAGTCATCAATATACACTTGGTTTTCCTGCCTTGTCTTGCCTCGTGGCCAGAGAGTTTCTACATAAGGTATCAAAGTAACCTTCAAGATTGACAATGGCAATGAGTACAAGGTCAATATAACTTAATGTTAATTGGGTATGATTTTATTTGTTCAAGACCAATTTAGATTCATTTTCTTCTCACACTACTTTTATTTACATTTATGTTTTTCTAATATCCATTTTCCTTTACATTCATATTCTTCTATACATATAGTGTTTACAATAATGTTTTACTTAATTTAATCTAGGGGAGAGGACCCAGTACCTAATAATTTTTCAATAGTTGTGATAGTTGTGGTTTATATAGTGCCCAACCCTAATCATGTGGCAATGAGCCTTTGAAAAGGCACATGCATATTAGGTCACGAAATCAACTCACAGTCATCCAATTTAAAATCTAATCGATGGGCTTGCCAACTTAAACCTTCGAAATCCCCCTATAATTGTTAGATTTAGAAAGATCAACGGTTAAAAATTTTCAACTTGTAGACCTAAGACGTTTCATTCACCGTAGCCACCCTCTCCACCGATGGACACCTATCCTTCATTCTATCAGTGGGACACTAGATAATGTTTCCCTGATGCACCATAGTTCCCCCGATATACTTTATGCATTCGATAATTCATGCCCATGGTTATAATTCATGGTTACTTTTGTTGAAAACTTGACTCTATCAGTATATTGGGAGAGCACCTTAGGAGTCATCCCGATAGAGTATTGTTACACTGATACTAGATTGTGAGCTATTTTCATTGGGCCATCGACGGGATTGTGAAGGGGGTTCCACCGATGAAGCATTGTTAGGCTAATGGTATTGAATTTTGTTTGATCCCATAAAATATGATCCAAATTAAAATATTTAGTCTAAGTAAAATATTCCATGTGGTTTGGAGGGGAAATGTTGCCACATAGGTACTATGCAAGGGGCTTTAATCTAAGGGGGCCTAAATTGAATCACTTTTCATGCATGTGAAAATCACTACACTAGAATGGTGAGAAAGGGCTATTTTGGGTTGTTTATAAATAGAAGAGGGGACTAGATAAAACCATCCTTTGATCAAATCCCTTTAGATTGAAACCTCCTTCAATCTTAGCCTTACCTTAGATCAAAATCCACTTTTTTTTCTTATTGTAGGTGTTGCCATTGATGTGAAAAAAATAGAGATTCTTGTAAGTGTTGTCATTAATGGATGGTTGCATGTGATGATCAAAAGTGTTGTGAAGTGTTGTCTATTGGTTTGATTTACCACAACCAGGTTGATCTTCTAATCTACCTATGGAATTTACAATTCCAATTAAGGGCAGCTTGAAGGACCTCCTACACTTTGGGCTCTGCAAGACCCGAGAGGGTGATCCCTTAATGTGTTTATAACCTTTGCACCATAATTATAAACAACATTCACAATAACAGATAATCTCACTCAATAGCTCAACAGAACGGGATAAAACTGAATATAATTGGTTGTTCATCAATAATTATCAACCATTTAGAGCGTGAGATAATCACAACAATACTTCAAAGTAAAAGATATTCATTAATTTTCAATTTGTAGCAAGCTCTGGTGAACACAAACAAATATTGAACCAAAAAGAATAGATGCAACTTAGATCAGTGCCTTATTTCCATTGGAGGAGTCAAATTCACAAATACCTAAGGGTTTACAATAGATTCAACCCATAGCATATAAGATATTTGATAATATCCCCTTACAATATCACCTATATGTAACCCTAACTCAATACTACTTATCAGATCCTTGTACAAAACGTATCAACCTACAATCTCATTTAATAATTTTAGTTAATACCTTGAATCAAAGCTAAAATAAGAATTGCACACCACAACAATGAGATGAACAAAATAACCCTTGATCACTTTATTCAAAATTCAAATATGCTTGTACATAGGAGATACATGAACTTGAATTTATCAATCTGATTCAAATGCTAGTACTGTTATACAACATTATATCTCCATGAATTCAAAACCTATAACAAAAATGACTTAGAACCTAATTTGCATTTCCTCTGTAACTATCAAACTTTATGATTGCTCTGTAACTTCACCTAGACTCGACCAAAAAATTCTAACTTGCTAACCCGTACTTCTAGCCTTGAAATCCTTCTTATAGAAAATGAAGGAGCAAACAAGCATCGGGCCAAAAAGTACACATGTCACCATCCAATTGGACTGCTTAGTGACATCTCAAAATTCAGTTACAACTGATATTCCCTTTGGAGAATCTTCTTTCTCTTTTCTATTTTCTCATTGAGGATGATTTGATATAGATGTGAATCTTCAAAAGCCCGCACATTTGGACTACCACTATAAAACAAAACTTGAAATTATTATGACTACAACAATTACTTAATTAACTGTTAGCAGTTTACTCCTCTGACTCTTCTTCAGTTAAATATGTATCCACCCATCACTTGTATTCCTCATCACTCAGCCAATTGAATTTGATTACCTCCTCTACCTTGGCTCTATAGGGTGTATATTTAACTGCTACCTAGTTTTCCTCCTTTTCAAAAGACTCAAAAAATGAACTAGTGTTGATGATTTTATCCATGCAACTCTCTAATAGATATGAATCTAAGTAATCACATATTAAATCAATTTGGGCATCAATGACCCTGCTAGCCTGATCCTTCCATTGTTGAAGAGATATGATATTACTTTGCTCATCAATTATATCAGGCAATAGTGTATAACTCCATTCATCAAAACTTTTCACCAATTCCCTTATCTTCCTACTCAAATTATCTAGTAAGGCTTGAAAACCTTGCAGTGATTTAACCAATATTTGAGTAGGTCTCAATGAATGTGGCCTATTATTAACATCAAATCTTGAGGCTTTACACATTATATCCAAGTCATTGGCCCTAGGGATCCTTTTCTCAATCAATGGTATTGCTACTTCCTGATCCCTATCAAAATTCTTTATTGCACCCAATATTAATAAAGAGTAAGAAGAATGTATACTTGGAAATCTATTATCAACATTTTCATTTAAATGCTACAAAACTATGGTGACAATTTCCTTTTGATTTAGAGTTGCCCTCTCCTCATTATTCTTCAAAGAATATTCTATCTCTCTAATTTTTTGCATTAATTGCTTCTTTGTTGGATCAATAGAGCAAGTTAGCTCCTCCTCAATTGGTTCCAATGTGGGACTAAGGGTAGGAGTCTCGGTGGGAGACTTTGGTGTGGAGACAATGGGGGTAGTAGGAAGTGATGACCTTGATGTAGATGGTAATGATTGAACCATAAGATCACTTGGTGTTGCCTCTATCTTCTTGGGCCTCAGCCTTTCCACCTATGTTTGCAGCTCAATATTCCTTTGTTGCACCTTATTATATTCCCCAATCATAAAAAAAAAATTCTTCATATAATTCATTTTTTCAGATTCCTCTCTTTCTGCTATTTTTTGTGCCAACTTGGCCACATCCACAGTCAAACTTGTAGCCTCCACTACTGAGGTTTCTGAAACTCTTTTTATTATTAAACCTCCCCTCAAATTAGGGTTAATATCTGTTATGCTTGGCTTTCTTTCTCCCAGGGCCAAAGCCCATATTTCAAAGGTCTCATACTCCTCACTAAAGATAGAGCCTTGCAGTGTCGACCTGACTTCTTCTACTGAATTATGGAGGGGATGCTTGGATTTCAAAACAACATCAAAGTACATTGCATCAACAATGTCCCATTCATGTAAGATCAAGACACCAGCTTGATCAATCAGTTTTCTCCCTTCTTCTGGAGTGATTTTCTTAAATTCACTCATCATTTTAGACTTCACTTCATCATCATTCTCCTCATCTGACCTATTTGGCCTCTGACCTCTTCTTTCCTTGCACTTTTCTCAGTACTCTCCCAGTTTCATCCTTTATACAAGTTACAAGAAGGCTGGTGTTTTCACAAAAGTATCATCATTTAAGAATTCCTTACAAGCCTCCATTTGTGTAGCTTGTATACACTTGCCTTTCATGTCCAGGTCTGACAAGACCAATTCAGTTGGTCGTGGAGGGGATGGCATGCCTATCTATAGGTCTTGGTCTGTAACAATAATTTCATCCCCTAGATCCTATTGGGGCTACTCAATTCTTTGCCTTTTGGGAGTTGGCGATCATGGTGGTGGTGAGGGAATCCTTCTTGGTGATGACTCAAGATCAATTATCTTTATGGTTCCTGGTGGCTTGAGATGTGATCTTGGTGGCTTTTCCTACTCCATTATATTTTTTCCTTTTCTACCTTTCTCTTTTTCTTCATCATTGTCATCCCTTACCCTCCTATAGATGGGCATGCCTTTTGGAAGTTGGTAAGTTGACCTTTCTTCCAATGGCCTTGCAACTTGTTCTTGTTTACCAAAATTCAACTCCAGATTGATTTTCTTTGTCATTAAAGTATCCATGTTTTCCTTGAATTTTTTCATCAAGAAATAAATCTTCTTGTGGAAAGGGGTGAATTTCATCAATGGATCATATTTTGGATCCATTTTGTGTACAATAGCCAATAATTTTTCATAGGCAACCCATTTTTCCTTATTTAGTTCTTGCCTATTTAAATCAAATTCATTCCTGATTAGGTCTTCAGGAAAATTGAGCTCATGAACAAATCTTGCGCCTTTTATTCTTTGTCTGAACAAAGCGAAGAATCCTTCAGGGTCACACTGCCTCCTAAAACTAAAACTTAAATTGTATGAATCAAATAATTTCCCAAAGTGTACCCATCCTCCCTTTGTAATAACAAAATCAAAAATTAATGTGTAATCTAGATATAAATTCCCTTTGCCTTTTCCAGTGAGATTGTCCTCATGAATGCAACCAATCTTCCACATAACCTTAGAAAATCCAATCCTTGGTGGCACATTGTAAGGTAGTATGCATGGAGTCCCCTGAAATCCATACACTCTCAAAACAATACTGACTAGATATGGGATGATATCTCCCTAGTTGTGGCAGACCTTCAAATCAGGTCTCCTCTCCTTGGGCCTAATAAAATCATGCAACTCCATAGGAACCCTGGGTGGATTTACTGTCATCCTTGCTCTTAACTTGATGCAAAAAGTTATCAAACTATACATAATTAGCACTTTTTATGTTATATGAAAGGTCAACAATCCAAATTTGTACTGGAAGCCTTTCTCCATAGCCAAATCTATTCAGTTTCATCTTCTTAGAGAAAAAATATGCATTCTTGAACTAAAACATATGCATGAGCATAGAATACCAGTAGAAAGGTGTGCTTGTATCATTCTGTTGTAGCTTCACCAACCCTTCGTGTATTTTCTGGGCTAAGAAAGGAGCAAAATCATAAACTATAGAGAAATTTGGATGTTGTATTTGCACCCCCATGAACATGAATGCTATTGGCATCATAGTGCTAGGGCTAAATCCCAATATTTGACATAGTGAGTAAAAGGTAGCTAGGAAGTGTTTGGAAAAAATATCCAGTTTGAAAGGCTCCTTATCATTAGGGTTAATATGAATTATTGAACCTCCTGCCTTGGCCAAATGATATGGGAGCATCTTAACTCTAAAGAGAGGCTTACTTTTCTCATATTCCTGCTTCATCTTTTCAAGCTCAATAGGAACTATGAATTCATTGGGTTCATTCAAATCAAAAACTTGTTGGAATTATTCTTTGTTAATACTCAATAAAACCCTTCCATCATTATCCTTGACCACCCGTGTGATAGGATCATACCTTGTAGCCACTGCCTTGAGAAAATCCACATCTAGAAACACATTGGGTACCACCAATTTTCCCATGTCGTAAACCCAACCATTTAAAAATGGGTGGAGAAAATTCCTTTGTCCAAACCATAGTCTGAACATCTCCAAACCCTTCATCAACACTTTAGCATCAATTATATTGAAGTAATTATATATTAACCCCTCCCCAAGGTTTTTTCCTTGCATTAGGGCCTGCCCTTTTCTTCTTTCATTTGTCGAAAATGGTAGTTGCTCCAAGAAGTTTTCATACAGGTTCCTTTTCAAATAATCAATTTGGCCAGAGTGGTGCTTTGATGGTGCCATTTTGGACAAACTAGGGCTTTTAAAGGATGTGAAATTACAAACACGTAATTTACAAGTTTCAAATAAATTTCAATTCACTTACAACCCTAATACAATTTCTAACAATTTCCCAACAATTACATTGCAAATTCTCCTAAATTCAGGCTAAAATTTTCACCAGGAAATGCAAAATTTAACTTACGGCTTTTTGACTTGCAGAAACCCTAATTATTCACTGCAACGGCTTGTGATTTCTTCTTTGGCTTTAAAAATGCTCTGCGAAGTTCCTTGAACACTTTTTGTGACAATAAAATAGGGAAATAATCCTCTTATTCCACCAAAACAGGCAGGAATACGTCTCATCCGCCATTACTGCTCACTCGCGTGCCTCACCAATGGCTCCAATTGCATTTGATCTAGGTTTGAATCTTAACCATTGATCTTCATCTAGGCTGGATCATCGAACGACTATGCTTCAGTTAATCTGAAATTGACTTCCATCATAGAAAATGGCCCATAATTCCTCCAATCAAAAATTTCCAGCTTAGAAACCATTACAACTCATATTTTTGGCCCCACCATCTCCTACGTCGTCAAATAAATCCACGTATCAACATTCCCTTGATATCGCGGTCATTAACCATCTTGCAACTCTTGATCACGTGATAGCAAGCGACCATAGATCTTGATCTTCAGCAAACTTGCTTGTGCGGACGGTTGACAACTTTGACTTTAAATGTCGAGCACCTTTTATGTTTAGATTAAAACATCTTTGTTGATTTTAAGCATGAGTATTTTAGATCCGCTTTAGTAGCTCGCTAGTTAATATATTAAGGTTGGCTTAATATATTAAAACATTCATAATGTTCCTTCGACATCTCCGAATGTGACAGATGGCACCTTCTCGTGATATCGGGATCGTTCAATACTATGTGGTGGGGTCATCACAGGATGGTGGGGAGCGGCTGAGATTTAACTCCTTATCATCAATGGCCACGATAATTCGTCGAACTTTAGACAAACCTCCAAAAAGCATTTGACGAATTTGCAATACGCCCGATGAGACTTTCACTATAATGACTTGCCTATTTTGTTGCAAGTTCGATGAACTTCTTTTGTTGATCCGATGCTTTGGAAAAGGCATGCCACTTGTGTTCTGGCTACGAATCATCGCTAGATCAAAAAAATGTCCGTCGATATTCCGACGAACACTAGGGCCCTTTTCTGTGGCAGAAACTGACGAAGTTGTGTCGTGATTTCAACATTTTAAAGCTAGTCGGGAAAGCAACAAAAAATTAGCGACAAAAATTATTTTAGTGGTTCATCGGTATGCCAACAATATATTGTCAATATTCCAACAAACATTCGTCAAAAATTGGAGTCAAATACAGTAGTGATTTAAGGCAATGGTTGAAAATAAGATCAAAAGAACAATTAAGTGTTTGATATTAGATAGAGGTGGAGAGTTTACTTCTTAAAGATATGATGAATTTTGTGAGATGCATGAGATTCAGAGACAATATTCCACAACTAGAACTCCTTAACAAAATGGAGTTGTTGAGAGGCAGAACTAGACTGTACAGGAGATGGCTAGGACAATGTTGGGTTAAGCAAAGCTACTAGATATGTATTGGAGAGAAGTGGTTCAAAAAACAATATATATTTTGAACACAACTCGAGTCAGGCCAAAGAATACCATGAAACCATATGAGCTATGGAAAGGAAGACCGGATTTAGTGAGGCATCTCAAAATATTTGGAAATAAGTGTTACATCAAAAAGGATGAAGAACATTTGGGTAAGTTTGATTCTAGATCTAATTAACGTATCTTTCTTGGATATTCTATGAAAAGAAAGGTATATAGATGTTACAACAAATAGTTGAGAATGATTCTAGAAAGTGTCAATGTGAGTATTGATGAGACAATATAGTTTACTGAGGTTCTAGATGAAGAAAAAAATGATGACTTAATTTGCAATAATGATGAAGACTCAAAAAATGAATCAGAGAATACAGTTACAAAGACTAGAAAAGTATTTTTAGAAGAACCATTTTGAAGATCAAATCATTGGAGATGAAGACAATGGAGTTCAAACTAGGAGAAGAATTGAGAAAGAAAATGAGCAGGTACACTTTTCCTTACTATAAAAAATTAAACCAAAATCTTATGCAAAGGCAAGCAAAGAAAAAGGTTGGTTAGAGGCCAAGGAGGAAGAGATAACTTAGATTCAGAAAAATAAAACTTGGGAGTTGTTTTGAGACCTAAAGATAAAATATCATCAGTACCAAATGGGTCTTTATAGATAAGTTGAATGAAGATTGAAAATTAATCTAAAATAAAGCCAGACTTGTATGCAAAGGATATGCTTAAGTTGAGGGAGTTGATTTTGAAGAGACATTTGCTCCAGTAGCAAGGTTAGAAGCAATCAAAATGTTTTTGGCATTATCAACATTCAATAATTTTAAGGTATATCAAATGGATGAAAAATCTACATTTTTGAACAAAGAATTATAAGAGGAAGTCTATATTGAACAACCAAAAGGATTTCGGTCTTCAGAAAAACCAAATTTTGTGTGTAGGATAAAGAAATATCTATATGGACTCAAACAAGCCCCAAGAGCATGGTATTCCAGATTGGATAAGTATCTACAACAACACGGTTTTAGGAGAGGTAGTGAAAACAACAATTTGTACATAAAAATAGAAGGTGATTAGTTATTAATTATTTTTGTTTATGTTGATGACATCATCTTTGGAGGTACTAGTGATGCAATGTGCAAAGAGTTTTGAGATGCAATGTATAAAGAATCTGAAATATTAATGCTTGGTGAGTTGTCTTTCTTTCTTGTTTTACAGATCTCTTAATTCGAAAAGGGTATTTTTATTTCTCAAACCAAGTACATAAAAGAGATGTTGAGTAAGTTCAAGATGGAAAAATGCAAACCGATAACTACACCTATGGTTATTGGGTATAAACTAAGTAAGGACGATGAATCTGCTTTCAAAAATTAGACCCTGTATAAGTCAATGATTGGTATTTTTTTGTATGTAACTGCATCTAGATTGAATATAATACAAGCAGTAGGGATGGTGGCTAGGTTTCAAGAAGCGCCTAAGGAAACTCATGTCAAGGTAGTAAAAAGGATATTTGTTGCAAGTATGATGGTGTTGTCATTGATGTCAACATGAAGTCTGTTGACTAGTGTTGTCATTGATGTCAACTATGGGACATGAAGATGTTGATGATATTGAGAAAATTGTGGAAAAGAGGAAAATAAGTTGTGCATGTGTAGTTGAGACCTTGAGGAAGTGTTGTGAGTACATGTAGCTATTATTTTGTTGCAAATTCAGCAGATGAGTTGGAATGAAGTAATGAGCTGAGATGATGTCTCTAGTACTTGATTTCCAAGTTCTTTTGAGAAAAATTGATAAAAAAAGTAAATTATGTTGTGCAAATTTTCATAATGTTCTCTGACATTATTCTTCATGTTCTTTCAATTTTGATTTTATTCCTGTGTGGATCTTACAAGTTATTGAAGGTTGATAGAGGTTGCTATATTCAGAATTTGGGTTTCTGGATCGTTGTACAGTGAGAAATATTTTCACTAGTGTGTGAACCAATTGTTTATTGATGTTTTCTTGTGTCTAGGAGAAATCTATTTGCTCTGCATTTCTCCATTGTTTAGTTTCAGGTTGTGCAGATTTGGGAACTTTCTTATAATGTGCTTATCTTTCTATATTCAATTTTGTACTTGATTTGGTGTAGTACAATGAGAGTTTCCTTTATCAGTTTGCAATTAAGGGTTATCAATTGTCCTAAGTTAAAGTGTTTATTGATGTGATCTTGAATGAAGTGTTTGATGAATCTTAAGTAGTTCATGGATTGTTCTAGATTGATTTCAAGTGAATTATGTTCTCTGGAACTTTTGACTTGATTTAAAGAAGTGTGTACTTAATGTCCATGGTGTTTTGCATGGGTGTTGGTAAACCTTGTGTTTAACACTACATGCGAGGGTTATGGAAGCATGTTGAAGTGTGTTGAGATCTATTTGGATCCCAATTAAGGATTTATTTAGGTCGCCTTTCATTTCTATCCACCGTGGGAATGTTTAGGTGCCAACCTATTTTGAAATTGAATGTATAACGGATAACGGTTGATATTGGAGAAAGTTTTTGAGATAAAGCTTGATATAAATATGTATGGTGTTGATGCAAGAGGGTGTGGAAAGAGTAAGAAGCAAGATAGGTGTGAGATTTTTGCAAGAGATGGGTGTAATGTGAATTTAAGCAGAGCAGTGTGAAATTCATGTTAGGGTTCCTGAAGGCAGTGAGCTGAAGGTATCTAAAGTCTTTCATGTGAGACTACAAAATTGTACGAGAAATTATGGTGGACACCTTGTTTCTTTGAGAAGTGTTTCTTTGTGTAACTTTTTTCTTCTATCTTCTTGTTTTCCTTCTGTGGCAGTGAGCCCTATATGTGAGCCTTTTTGGACAGTGTGTCCTATTCTGGCAATGAGCCCCTTTGTACCAATTTTTCTAAAACTTATATTTTGAGCTAATCCTCACCATTTTTTTTCCCTCATTGGGTTTTCCACGTACATATGGTGTCATCATGTGTATGGTTTTGTGATTTCAGTTTTTGTTATCTACATTCCATGTTTAATCAATCTAACAGAATAAGGGTTTAATGAATGTTTGTGGATCTAATTACTGTTGAGGGTTTTGAAGGTTTAATTTTCTACAACCGATTCACCCCCCCTATCAGTTTTCTTGTTCATTTCAATAATTGGTATCAAAGCAAGGTTCCTTGGAGAAGAGCTTAACCGCTTGAGGTAGATCTAGGATGTCAAACAAGATTCCTTTGGAATATCCTAGATTCGATGGCTTAAATTATGCATTTTGGAAAATAAAGATGGAAGGATATTTATGAGATTGAGGAAGCTTATCGGAATACATACACTCCACCTTCGAATGGTCCGATTACAAGTGAAAAAATCAAGGCGCATGAGATCAATATTAGCGCAAGGTACATTTTTGTGAATAGTCTTTCAAATACTAAATTAGTTAAAGTTATGAGTTTGAAGTCTGCGAAAGAAGTTTGGGAAAAGTTAGAAAGTATTTATAAAGGAGATCTAAAATTCAAGCAAGCAAAGTTGTATAACTTGAAGGAGCAATTTGAGATGATGCATATGTATGAAGATGAAACAATTAAAGGCTACATTCAGAGAGTTGATGAATTGGTGAGTAATATGAGAGGCCTTGGTGCAACAGTTAAAGAATCTAAAGTGGTGAAGAAGGTTATTAGATCTCTTCTGGATTGCTACAATGAAAAGGTATCTTCTATTGAAGAAATAGTTGATTTTGAAAACTATTCGAGAGATCAATTGATTGGCACTCTAACTGCATTTGAGATGAGGAAACTGAAGAAAAGTAAAAAAGTTGAGACTAATTTCAAGGTTGGTAAATCAGAGAAGGTTGAAGATTCAAGTGATGAAGATCTTGATGATTTGGAAGCTAACTTTGTGAGAAGAATGAAAAAGGGCACTAGTAAGTACAAAGGTAAATTACCTTTCAAATGTTCTAGTTGTGGTGAAATAAGTCATTATGCTTCTAGATGTCCAAAGAGAGCTATAAACAATAAGAACAAGGAAAATAAAGGAAACCTTATTAGGAAAGCTTACTATGTGAAAGAAGATGTTGTTATTTCTGGTGATGAATCTAATTATGGAGATTTTTATGATAATGAATGTCTTTTTCGGCTATAAAAGAAGAATTTGGTTATTCTAACCCTGAAATTTGTGTAAAGGAAAGTTATTTTGGAGATGAAGGATAAGGTTGAAGGTACTTTTGTATCTTCTTTTCATGTCAAAGAAGATAAGAATTACTAGGTTGTTGATAGTGGCTGCTCTAATCATATGACTAGAGATAAAAGTAAGTTTGTTAAACTTGAAAAGTATGATGGAGGATTAGTTAAGTTTGGAGATGATTCAGGAGCTAAGATTTGTGGAATTGGCTCGATCATTTTTTATGGAAAGCATAATAATGAATTTTTTTACTATGTTAAGGGCTTCAAACATAATCTCTTGAGTTTTAGACAAATGTGTAGAAAAGTGTACAATATTGTGTTTAAGGATGAAGCAATCGATATTCAAAAAGGGTCTAGAACTGTGATTGTTGCAAGTAAGAGAATAGATGGAAACATCTACCAGTTTAAGGGTGTTGATGGTCATTGATTATGTCACAGGTTAATGATATTTGGTTATGGCATCAAAGGATGTGTCACACAAATTTTGATAATTTGGAAATAATTAGTTCGGTTCATGCTATGAGAGATTCACCTAGAATCACAAAGCCTATCAATTTGTTTTTGTGAGAGTTGTCAATTTGAAAAAAAACTAGGAGTAGCTTTAAGGGAAACGAACAATCTACTATCGAAATACTAGAATTAGTGCATACAGATATTTGTGGTCTTACAAGGATTAGAATTATACAAGGTGACATGTACTTTATGCTTTTGATTGATGATTACTCTAGAATGACATGGGCTACTTTTCTTAGAGAGAAATCTGAAGCACTAGATAAATTTAAGGAATTTAAAGCTATGGTTGAGAATGAAATGGATTTGAAAATAAAATGTTTGAGGTTTGAGAAAGATGGTGAATTCACCTCCAATTATTTTAACATGTTTTGTGAATTTCATGGAATAAAGAGGCATTTTTCTACCCCTAGAACTCCTCAACATAATGGAGTTGTTGAAAGGAAAAACAAAACTATTCAAGAAGTTGCAAGGACTATGATGAAAGAAGAAAATATTCCACAAGTCTACTAGAGAGAAGCTATTCATACTATTTTTTACATGCTTAATAGAGTTCAAGCTAAATCTAATAGCACAAAGACTCCTTATGAGCTATGGTATGGAAGGATTCCTACAGTGAAGTACTTTAGAGTGTTTGAAAGAAAATGTTACATCAAAAGAGAAGAAGAAAACTTAGGAAAGTTTGATGCAAGGTCTGAGGAAGGTATATTTGTTGGGTATTATATTAGAATAAATCTTACAAATGTTATGAAAAAAGGCTGAGAAAAATAATTGAAAGTGCAAATGTTAAAGTTGATGAAAACTTGTAGAGTTCTATTGCAGTAGATAAATATGTGTCAGATGAACCTGATCATAGAGAAGTAGAAGAAATAGTTGATGAACAAGAAGTACAGAATGAGGAGGAATAATCTCCAAAGAATACCCCTAAAACCCCTAAGTGTGTGCAAAAGAATCATTCTAAAGATCAAATCATTGGAGATAAGACAAAAGGTGTATTGACAAGAAACAAAGTTGCTGAAGTTGAGGTAAATTTTTGTTTACTTTCTAAAGTTGAATCTAAATAAGTGAGTGAAGCATGATAGGATGAACATTGGATGAAGGCAATGGAAGAAGAACTTATGTAGATAGAGAAAAATAAGACTTGGGAATTGGCCCCCAAATCGACAAACAAGAACATAATTGGAACTAAATGGGTATTCAAGAACAAGCTAGATGAGAATGGAGAAGTAGTAAGAAACAAGGAAAGACTTGTGTGTAAGGGTTACTCACAAGTAGAAGGTATATATTTTGAGGAGACTTTTTCTCCTATGGCAAGGATGGAATCCATCAGAATGTTTTTGGCATTTGTAGCACATAGATATTTTAAGGTCTATTAGATGGATGTGAAGTCTCCTTTTTTGAATGGAGAATTGGAAGAAGAGGTTTACATGGAACGATCAAAAGGTTTTCAGTTGTCAGATCAACTAGATATTTATGTAGGTTGAAAAAGGCACTATATGGTTTGAAGCAATCTCATAGAGCTTGGTATGCAAGATTGGATAGGTACTTGATACAACAAGGATTCAGTAAGGGCTCCACAAATAGTGATTTTTACTTTAAAATTGAGGAAGAAAAAATCTTGATAGTGGTTGTATATGTGGATAATATTATCTTTGATGGAAATGAGGCTATTTGTAATAATTTTTCTGAAGAAATACAAAAAGAATTTGAGATGTCAATGTTTGGGGAGATGAATTTATTTCTTTGGCTACAGATCAATCAAATTGATAAAAGGATTTTCATTTCACAATCTAAGTATGTCAAAGAGATGTTGAAGAAGTTTGGAATGGATGACTCCAAACTGGTATGTACTCCTATGGTGATTGGTTGTAAATTGAGCAAGGATGATGATTCACCTAAGGCTGATCAGACCAAGTATAGATCTATGATTGGTGAACTGTTGTACTTGATTTCTACTAGTCTAGATATCATGCATGCAATTTGTCTTGTTTCTAGATTTCAAGAAGACCCTAAAGAAACACATGTTACGACAGTGAAGAGAATATTCAGATATTTAAGAGGCGCACCAAATTACGGTTTGTGGTATCCTAAGGATATTGATTTCACATTAAATTATTATACAGATGTAGATTGGGTTGGTTGTGTTGATGAAAGGAGAAGTACAAGTGGTGGTGCATTATTTCTTGGATGTAGATTGGTGTCATGGCTAAGTAAGAAATGTGATTATATTTTTGTATCTATTACAAAAGGTGAGTATATTGTAGTAGCATCATGTTGTTACATACGTATTGTTGATGAGACAAAAATTAAAGGATATTAGAGTTGTATTTGAAAATACTATAGCTATCTTCTATGATAATACAACTGTAATAGACATTTCAAAGAATCTAGTGATGCATTCAAGGACAACGCATATATCTATCAAGTATCACTTTTTGAGAGACAAAGTTATGGAGAATGAGGTGAAGATTAAGTATGTTCCTACAAAGGATCATATTATTGATATATTTACTAAGGCTCTTCCTAAGGATACTTTTGAGTATCTTCGAGAGAATTTGGGGGTTATTGCCCCTCCTTTCATGAACTAGATGCATATAGAGTTGCATCGGTCCAATGGATCTATGGTCTCTCTTTTCTAGACTGATATTGGTGGCTACCTCTTAGGGGCATTAGGTAGTGTCATGTGTTGCTGATTTAGTTGGGTGTACTCCTAAGGGGGAGTATTTAGAGTAGGCAATTTTGGTTAGTGTCAAAGAGGGAGAAAAATGAAAGAAATTGTATCCTTTACCATTGATGTCAAAGGGGGAGAAGAGAATCATGTGAAAAAAGAGAACTTATCTACTCAGAGAGAAAGAATCATGCAAGGTATTAAGAGAGTGTGATCAGAGTTGTTGTGTGGTCTTCAGTGGATTTTCACATTTTATGTTTCCATCAATAACAAAGGGGGAGATTGTTGCAGGTATAATGGTGTTTTCATTGATGACAGTGGGAATTTTATTGATTGGTGTTGTCATTGATTTCAACTATGGGATGAAAATGTTGAGTATATTGATAAAATTATGGAAAAGAGGAAAACAGGTTGTGCATGTGTAGTTGAGACCTTGAGGAAGTGTTGTGAGTATATGGAGCTATTCTTTTGTTGCAGAGTCTAAAGATGAGTTCGAATCTAGTAAACAGCTGAGATGATATCTCTGGTACTTGATTTCCAAGTGCTTTTGAGAAAATTTGGTAAACAAAGTAAAATATATTGTGCAAATGTTCATATTGTGCCTGACATTGTGCTTCACATTCTTTCAATGTTGATGCTATGCTTGTGCAAATCTTACAATTTATTGAAGGTTGAAAAAGGTTCCTATATTCAGAATTTTGGTTTATGGATCATTGTACAGTGAGATATATTTTCACTAATGTGTGAACTGGTTGTTTAGTGATGTTTTTTGTTGTTTGGGAGAAATGTATTTTCTTTGTATTTCTCCGTTGTTTAGTTTTAGGTTATGCAGATTTGGGAAGTTTCTTATAATGTACTTATCTTTTTATATTCAAGTTTCTACTTGATTTGGTGTAGTACAGTGAGAGTTTCATTTATCAGTTTGCAATTAAGGGTTATCAGTTGTCCTAAGTTAAAGTAATTATTGATGCAAGCTTGAATGAAGTGTTTAATGAATCTTAAGTAGTTCATGGATTGTTCTAGATTGATTTCAAGTGAATTATGTCGTCTAAAACTTTTGGCTTGATTTAAAGAAGTGTGTAGTTAATGTCCATGGTGTTTTGCATGGGTGTTCGCCAACCTTGTGTTTAACACTACATGTGAGGCTTATGGAAGCGTGTTGAAATGTGTTCAGATCTATTTGGATACGAATTAAGGATTTATGTAGGTTTCCTTTCATTCCTATCCACCACGGGAATGTTTAGGTGCCGACCTATTTCAAATTTGAATGTATAACGGCTAATGGTCAACATTGGAGATTTGTTTTGAGATAAATCTTGATATAAATATGTATGGTGTTGATGAAAGGGGTGTGGAAAGAGTAAGAAGCAAGATAGATACAATATTTTTGCAAGAGATGGGTGTAATGCGAATTTGAGCAAGGCAGTGTGAACTTCATGTTAGAGTTCCTAAAGGAAGTGAGTTGAAGGCATCTAAAATATTTCATATGAGACTGTGAAAGTGTGTTAGAAATTGTGATGGATTCCTTGTTGCATTGAGAATTTTTTCTTTGTGTAAATTTATTCTTCTATCTTCTTATTTTCTTTCTGTGGCAGTGAGCCATGGATGTGAGCCTTTTTGGACAATGTGTCATATTCTGGCAGTGAGCCCCTTTGTACCAATTTTTCTATAACTTATATTGTGATCTAATCCTCACCATGGTTTTTCCCTAATTGGGTTTTCCATGTAAATATGGTGTCCTCATGTGTATGGTGTTGTGATTTCAGTTTTTTTTATTTGCATTCCATGTTTAATCAATCTAACAGAATAAGGGTTTAATGAATCCTTGTGGATCTAATTACTGTTGAGGGTTTTGAAGGTTTAATTTTCTACAACTGATTCACTCCCCCTCTCAGTTGTCTTGTTCATTTCAACAATATTTACATATCTAAAGGCTACAATGGATTTTGGTTTGTGGTATCTTAAGAATAAAAATTTCACATTGACAACATACATAGATGGAGATTGGGTTGAAAGTACAGATGATCGAAAGAGTACAAGTAGTGGAGCTTTCTTTCTCGGTGGTATTCTTGTATCTTGGTTGAGCAAGAAACAAGATTCAATATCTTTATCGACAACTGAAACAAAATACATTGCAATAGTTTCTTTTTGCACTTAGGTTTTATGGATGAAGCAAAACTTGAAGGAGATGAAAATAGAGTTTGATGAGCCCATTTCCATTATTTGTGACAATAATAGTGCTATAAATATTTCCAAGAATCTGGTGATACATTCAAGGAAAAAACATATTGCAATTAAGTATAATTTTACAAGAGAAAAAGTTGTAGATAAAGAATTTAAGTTATAATTTGTTGAGACTAAGTAACAAATTGCAAACATTTTCACAAATCCTCTTCCCAAGGAGACTTTTGATTTTATCCAATAGAAGTTAGGATTGGTTGCTCCTTCCTCTTGAATCTAGAGGAAGTACAAGATGAGGGGGAGTGTTAACTCCCTACCACAAGAAATTTTAGTAGTCTTGTGGAATGTTTTTTAGTTGGGTAATGTCACAAGAAAAGAAAGAAACCCAAGATGAAAGAAGAAGTGTATCCGAAAGAATCTAAGATTTTGTCATTTACCATTGATTTCAAAGGGGGAGAAAGGAACCCAAAATGCCACATATTTCAATTGGTTGAAATGCTCAAAATCTTTAGTTGTATCACAAAGAGGGAGTTTCAGATAGATTTGGATTGTGTTGATTTTCAAGTAACATTTTTTTTTCCATCAATGACAAAGTGGGAGACTGTTGACCATATGTTGTCATTGATGTCAAAGGTGTGAAAGTGGTATGGTAGGTCAAGAAATTAGTCAGAATTAAATTTAATTACTTATGTCATGTCATGTTTGAGCATTTGAGTTTTGGAAGTACTATGGAAAGTTGTGTGATAACTTGTAGAATTTTAATGTTATCATTATTGAGAATGTTGCAGTATGATCATCTTGTATCTATTCTAGTTGTTGGGGGTGGTTAGGAAGTATCTGTGGCATATTTACATGTTTTTGGTTGCTCATAAATAGGTTGTGCACGTAGTTATGCTATCAGGATGATTTTCTCTATATTCTACCATTGTTGAATATTATGGCTTTTGGTTTGGAACTAAAGTACAACTACTCCTGAAGAATTAAAATCCACAGTTTTAGTAGATTTGAGTTAGAGTATTGCAAGTTACAAGTGATAGAGTAAAATTTGTGTTTAATGATTAACTGTGTTTAATTTTTGAGTGTGTACACAAAATAATTGAAGCATGTTCTATCTATTCAAGGAACTATGTGAAGGTAAAATAGGACTAGTTTAATTCAATGGAAGGAAACACAAGATGTTATCTTATACTGACGGTAACACAATTGATTTTGGACCGAGCTAACTACACGTTTCATATCATTTTAAATTAAGGTTTAACCTTGGCTAATTATGGATGATGATAAAGGACTCTATGCCAACATGAGATGCTCATTGGGACTATGTGAGACCCTCTTCTAGTGTAATTGTGGGCTTTTGGACCTGGCCTATTACATTTTTGGTTAAGGAATTTATTTAGCTAACTTGTGAATATTACAAATATGTTCTAGGTTGGCATATGAATGTAATCATCATTTTAATTCATTTATATAGTTGATAGAGGTTCATTCCTAGGTGTAAAGGTATGTGTATGTGGCGTGGATGCGGTAAAATTATATTAGCAAAGATATCAAAGTGTGTGAATTAAGTTGAAGATCCAATTTACATCAAGGGAGAGTGTCTTGTAGTAGATCAGATTTGGTTGATGGTGTAGCCTTAGTTTGAAAGGTCCACATGATTCATATCTTATTATATTTGAGGTTGGTTCCTCATATCTAAGTTGGTGCTCAGTCCTTGAGTTAGGGGATTGGTGTCTCTTATAGGTTGGTGTCTACAAATCATTGTAAGTTTTTATATTATTTTTGTGAGGCTATATTTGGATAGTAGCTCCAAGCAAATTTTCTCACCATGGTTTTTCCCATTCTGAGTTGTCACATATATCTAGTGTTATTTGTGTGGATGTGTGCATTTGTGTTTCTTAATTTCTTCATTACTAAAGAGGTATATGATTATTTCTTTATTACTTGAAATTCATGTTTGGACAAGTTATTAATGGTAATTTATGTTTAAACAAGTTAAAATTGGAATATATTGATTCACCCCCCTCAGTATATTGTGTGCCCTTTAGAGTCATCACTCAATTTATGACTTCCCATTGTGATGCTTAGTTATGAATATTCTTTGTGCAAGAAATGGCAAAGCCATCTGCAACCATCACATTAAATCCTTAAAAAAATTCTCATGTCTTTAGACCCCTTTTGTGTACCAATCATTCATCAGTAAAGTTTTGGGTTGACCCAATGTTGACTAACTTAATAATCCTCTACTCATGTACAAATCCTTGAACTCTAAAGGGGTCACACTTATAAGTACTAGAAAGTGTGTAAAGGTTCCTTCTAAATTTTATTCTTCTCATTCTCAAGTTCTAGCTATTCTTCATGAATATCTAGCTCAATTGCTTTGATTCCTATTCCCTTTTCTAAAACCACTTCAATATGGTGTACTTGGTCTCGAGAAATACATTCTATGTGTTAGAACCCATGGTTCCTTGCAGTTGAAACATAGTTAATTTTGTCTTAATTTATTTTTGATCCCTTCCTCTTTTTTGGATGACATATTCTTTGTTTGATAAAATCCTTTCTAAAAAGTCTTCTTTGAAGGAGGACCTTTAGCTGAAATTTAATTTTACACACTGAAGTCTCTAATGTTAGGGGCATTTTTATGGCTTCCTAAAAAGAGGATGATTTTAAATCCTTTACCAAACCCTTAAGATGGTCAAATAGACCTTCCATAAAAATTGTAGTGAGCCTCTTCTTAGAGTCATCAAGAACCATCATAGAAAATCTATATAATTATGCCACATAATTTTCCATAGTGTTGTATTGTCTGATTTGGGCCAATAACCTAAAATAAATCTCAAGGTCCTTTATGTCAAATTGATCAATCAAATTTTTACTAAACTCATCATAAGTATTGATAAGGCTATGAATCTAGGTGAAAAACCCATGGTGCTTCCATTCATGTGATATGGCCTCTAGATGAAGGGTGATAAAATTAATATCATCTTCTTCATACATGGGTTTGAGTGACATACACATGTCTAATTTTTTAATTTAGGAATGAGTTGTACATTTAGTTGATCCATTAAAATTATGAATAGTTAACTTCCCAAATGTATGTTGTAAATTTTTTTTATGCTAATTTATCATAAGACTCTATTCATTCCTTGGTCTACTTCTCATCTTAAAATTGCAAAAAATTGTAAGGATCATTTTTTCTTGAATTTATGGTGCACAGGCTCTATATTCAATGTAACTAGTTGTAATTTAATCTACTATCATATTATTCTCTTCAAACTCATATGGTCATTTTTCCCTTCATAGGAGTCTGGGTTAAAAATGTCTAGTTGTGAAATTGATAATGGTTCTTTTTTGTTGCTATTATGTGTTGATGTACTCCCTTGTATGATTGTGGGTTGCTCTAGGTACATTAAAATTTTACATGGTTTACAACAATTGTGCCATTAGATTGGTCATATTTTTTTCCTTGGATAAGAGCACTAACTTGTGAATCTTCTTTTTCTCCTTCTAACATGAAACTCTTATCTATTTCCTTTATGTCAAAATTTTCAATCTTTAGACCTTGATGTTATATTCCAACATTATGATGTTCTAGTGACTGAGCTTTCATTCTTTCTCTTTAGTAATATTAGAATTCCCTATCATTATCATGCATGTGGTATACTTTGCATTAAATCATTAGATTTCTCTTTAGACTAACAAGATCACAACTCCAATACCATCGTAATGTCATAAAATGTAATATTTGATCATTTGACAAATTTTCAACATTAATGCATGAAATCTAGCACTTTTTGATCACTAAGATCCTAGTATGGTTAGTGTGAGAGCATACGATGATTAAAATATTCTTAATATCTAATCTATTATGATCACAAGCAACAAACCACACAACCATTAATACATTATTATAAATCAAAAATTTATGATAACTCATCTATTGGTGGCTTTCCCTTCTGTACTTTTCTACAACTTATTATAATACCATGTACATAAACTTGGTGAATAACTACACAAGATTATACAATCAAATATTAAATTTCTAGTTGGAAAAGACTCATAAATTCTAATTTTAGAAAACCCTTCTAAATATATTATAACAATCATAAAACCTAATGTAATAAGTCAAGAAATGAATTTTAAATGGTTCAAAAATACCAAATTATAAGTGCAACAACAATCTCAAGCTGTACAACCATGGAAACACATTCAAATTATTGTAATTCCCTACTTAGACTAGTACTATAGCCTTTAGAAAAAATAATCAAGGACCAAATGGTATGATAGTCTAAAGATTTATTTGGGATATATTTCACATATAAAATCCTTCAAAATAGATAATACAATATAATTTTTGAGCACACACAACAAAATGAAAAATTTTTAAATATCTATAATATACACAACTATACTATTCAATATCTTCAAATAATTTGTCTAAAACTAGAATAAATTGGAAGATTTCAATATACTAGAGCACATTCACAAAATGGTTGGGTATTGAAGTGGTATAAAAAATATTGTATCCATGGTATGAGAATCACTATAGCTATGATACACAATCACTATAGAAACAATACATAATAAGTTTAGTAAAAATAAAATCTCTAGAATTCCCTTTAGCTCAATGATAATCCCAAGGTGGAATTTCTCCAAATAAATTAGTGGGTTTTCACCCTCCGACCAAAATACCTAGAGGGTTTTTATCCTTAGGAAAAAATGACATATGTTTGATGTCAAAAAAGGGCTCTAGATTTCATAAAATGGATGATTTCTTCTATGCTCAACCTCTTCCTTTATAACCCTCTTTTTAATTTTAAAAAAAAATCCTACCTTGTTCTAAAAATGTCTAGAAGATACCTCTTTAAAATAGAATTACATTGACTCTCTTTTCTAGACACACTTTTTAATATTGGGCCCCCTTTAACGATAAAATAAAAGTTGATTTCTTACAAGTTATATTATTAATCTATTTCCCTCACCTTACCTCTTTATCCAACAAGAAATAAAATAATAAACCAAGGGACTCTTAAATACTTATGTTGAGAAAGGGTACAAGACAAACAACAATGATAAGCCTATGTTTCTTTTTTTGTGGGAAACTAACATTGGTCCCTCACATATTGTAAAGCACAATGACTTTCCACATGGTTTGAGGATTTTTTTCTAAAATTTTATTGTGACAAAAGAAAACAACTGGATAAAAGTATGAAATAGTGCTCGGTTATCTTGGTCTATTGTTTTCTTTCTGCTGGGTCTCAATTTTATTTTTGTTGTTTTATTGTTTTGTTGTTGATGGGTTCTACTGATGGTCTACTGTTCTATCTCTCGCACAACACTCTATCTATTTTTTTTCTTTGGTTATGGTATGTTGCTAGTATATTTTTTCCTATCTTTTGAGCAGCATTTTGTATCTCAAGTTGTAAAGGGTTTCGGGTCCCTTCAAAACCTAATTTTCTCGTATAATTAAAACTTTAGTATTTTAGGATTTGTACATAAGAATATTATAATGCAATTTTTTTTGAAACATTTATTGTAATCTTAGTTGATTAGTTCCACCATCTTGCAATATTTTCAATCACTACTTATAATATCCCGTGAGATTTTTTTATCATTATTCAAACTGGACAAGGATAGTCACATTCATTTTGCACAAATCTCAATTAAAAATAAAGAAAATAACAAGCCAAGAAACAAATTTATTACATAACTCAACCACCTTGTCAAAATAATCAAAGCTAGTTTGAAGATAACTATTTTATAAATTAACATCCATCAAATATCACGTCCTTGATCAAGACTAATTATATTTATGAACTAGAATAAGCTTAGGAGCAAGTAGTAGTGACAAAATACAACATGATTAATAGTGGAAAATAAGAAAAACTCCATTGGCCCAATGATTGAGAGTTTAGTGGATTATTTATTGTAGAGAGTGGTGACTTATGTCATAAACATGAAGAGACAACTTCAACATAATACTCTAGCTCAACATTACTAGGGCCATCCTTAGAGAAATTTTGATCCTTCCAACATAAATGATAGATTCAAGCTACCTCCTTCACTATAAAGTCTTTTTTAAGAGGCACCTCTTGATGACAACATGAGCAATTTTTTTCTCTTTACATGAGGTATGAGATCATGATGCCAGATATTTCCTTGAGATGTAATGTACATAGCATCTCATATTTTTTTCTAAGTTAAATTCATCAAAGAATTTTGGGTAACCTATCACATATTCAAAATCATCTCAATAACAATTCTATGATAGGGTGTTTTTAATATGGAACCTTTCATGCTAAATAATGGATATGTTAAATAGATAATTTTTTAACAATTACAAGTATTCATAGAGTTAGAAAGCTATGAAAAATAATGTAATTGAAAAGAGGATTGCATGTATTCCATAGAAAATATATTAACAATGTCTTATTCTCAAGCACCTATCTTTGTCCCTTTGGTAGTATATCGTTAAGAACATCATAAAAAACTTAACTTTTTATTTATCTCATCATTAGGTTTCTCAATTTATATGAGAAAGGGGAAGACCATTAATCAAAGAAGAACAACCTTCCATTTTTGACATAGAAGGGACTGCACAAATATTTCATATGTCTTTTGAAGAAGATAAGGTCCCACAAGTGTTTTGTAGAGAAAAATGATGATCCAAATTTTTATGTTGAGAAATGAAACAACAATTATTCTATGGATGAAGCTACATAAAATGAATTTCTTTGTATATTTGAAGGATTTCTTAAGATATTTCATAGGATAAAATCGATTAATGATCATGACTATATGAAGAATAATATGTTATATTGAAGGATAATTTAGCATATAATTCACACCTTGGGTTAGAATTGGATAAGGAGAATTCATTTCACTAAATTAAAAATTTCCTATAGCATCTCAAGAGTGAATATTTAATGTAGGACACTATAATTTAAAAATAATAATAATTCAAATAACGTTCATCCTCATCATTATAAGCTACAAAGTAATCAATGAAGAATCAAGAGTTGAACATACCTCCATTGTTAGTGAGATTGTACTAGGAGTAAATACCATTGAAGAAGAAGAATATTTACTTTTATATATCATGTTCCTATTCCAAATTTTGTGTTAGAAGACTTTAGATGTACAATAAGAGATGATCAATCCAACTATTTTATTCATTTTTTGATGGATTATTTGAAGGAGATTGTCTTGATGAATGTAAATAATTCCAACTCACTCAAGGCCTACACTAATCGTTTAAAGATCATTTATAATTTATGTAGTTTAGAAAAATGTATTCCTTTACATTTTCACACTTGTTTGGACCCTCCTAATTAAAATGGACTTATAAATGCCTTAATTTAGTGTTGAAAAATGTATCCCTTTACATTTTCACACTTTTTTGGGCCCTCTTAATTAAATTGGACTTAATTATGCCTTAATAAGCCCTATTATTCATTTACAAGCCTAATAAATTACATTTTCCAAAGGGAAAACCCAACAATAATTAATGCCAACACATAACACTTTACCTTGAACAATGTGTGTTCCAGGAATAAGGGCCTAGTATCCATTCACCCATGGGTGAATGGGTCATCCCTAGGCCTTTTAACCTAAATTTAAAATATGTTTTTGGCAGTATTTTAATGTCCCCAAATTCATATTTCAATGTCGACTTGTAATATTTGAATTTCAAGAAATTAAGGATACATACCTATAAATACAAGGTTATTTTCTAAGTTTCATCTAGAGTTTTTAATGCAAGCATTCCTATAGAAAATTTGATGATCAAGAGCATTAAAGAGAAGAATTATCAGAGATTTATTGCAACAATTAAGATCTAATCATCATGTCAAAGTCTTCTTGCATCATGCATATTTTTGGAGATAACATTGTGATGTAGGTTTCAAGATCAAGTTCAAGCATTCAAAGCATTATTCAAGTATCAAGATCCTCATCTATTGAAGCCATTTCATGCAAGTTGCAAATCTAGATTCAAAGATTCATTAAGGGTTTGTTGAGTGGTAACATAGAATTGTTCATTCATCAGTCCTTCTTTCATGCTTTATTTCAATTCAAGGTTTGATTATCAAAATGGGGTTTGACCAAGGAAAACCCCCATTCACTAAAAAAAAAACAATTTTTCTCTCTTGTGTTTTGTGTTGCAGATTTAGGTTGAAGAAGAATTAAAGACCTCTTGAAGTGTAAGATTGCAAATGTTGTCAAATTTGCAAAAGTTATCAAAGTTGTCGTCAAATCATGAAATCTAACCTACAAATCTGATTTTGGACTTTCTGACAATGAAACCTAGAAAAATCAGAAGCTACATATTAGTATTGGAAGCTCTTGAAAGTTGTTGAAAAACCCTGACAAAAGACCCATTCGCCCATGGGCGAATGAGTCCCAAATGGCCTCTGAAAAGTGACTTTTGGTGACTAGTAAACATCATTTTTCCCTTCTCAGATCTGTAATTAGTTTTCTATTTCTGCTAATATTTAGTTTTATATTGTTGTTTCAAGTTTGAATTGGCATCATTAGGTTGATTTTCTATTTTTAATTTTTCTCCCAAAAGTGTTGTTTGAATTTGACCCCCATCCTCAAAGCATAAAGAAATCTAAAGACTCTCACATTGATTTGATTCACCTAAGGGTTAGTCAATTCTTTGTGGGGATCTCATTTCCTAATGAAATAAAGTGAAATAGGTCCATCTACATTCCAAATTAGGGAACCCTCTTTCTTCCTCCTAAAACCTAATTTTTCTTATGTTTCATTTTGGTGAACCTGAATTTTTGAGCATCATAATTTTCTGATTTTGGAGTCCATTTTTAACCCTAGATCTAGGATTTGCATTACTTTGCATTGATTTTCATTTCATTTAGGGTTGATTACTTGCATTAGTTTTCATCTCATTTAGGGTTTCAAGTTTGCATTTTTGCATTCTTTAAAACTTGGAAAATTCAAAAATATTAGTCATTTTACATAGTATTACATAACATTGCATGATCAATCATTTACATTATAAATTTGAATCAGAATTGAATCTCAAATTAGGTCTTTTTTCTTGTCATTTTGCATCATTTTGCACTTGCATTTAGATCTAATTTTCTAGAAAACTAAAACTATAACCACCTATTTGAAACCAGAATTTGAAAGCATAAAAATCAATTAATGATATCAAGTTTCCACAATCCATATCAAATTATTGCAACGGTTTATGGTTTAGATTGTGTGAGAGTTTTTTGCATCAACGTTTCGGATCACACTCCGTGATCCATCACTAGGATGAAAATCAACTTAGAAATTTGTAAATTAATTTTTAAAAAACCTGTGTTGATGGTGTTTTTATGCACTTCACAACACAGGTAATACGTAGGTGCATTACCTCTCTTGAAAGACAATCTTCCACAATCAAATTGCAGAACACTATCCCAAGGTCTCTCGGGTGTCAGGTCATGATGAGGCTAGGAATATCTCAGTTGATTTATGTGATTTGTTGGAATCACAAGGTGGACTTACGTAGTAGAAGTTGTAGGAGAATTGAGTCAATGAATGGAGTTCTACAGATTTGGAATTACTATGCTTTGTTGTAGGCTCAAGCAACAGTCTTAGACTCCATTATTTCATTAGATTTGGCTTTACAATGTGCAACAAACCTTAACACTGGTTGTTTCTAAAAGAAAAAGGAAAAATAAAATGGCGAGGAAGGAAGATGTTTCTTGGACCTGCAACTATCGATGAACAGTGATCATGGAGGTTCCTGCTGTGGACAGTTTCCTTAAACAGAATTTCACTTAACCAAAATTCACACAATATCATGAAATCTGTGCTATCTTCTAAGGACTGTAGATATTCATCATTCATTCGCTATGGGAGGGTGAATAAAGATGAGGTTCAATGAGCAGAAATGAAATCAAAGTCTAGACTAACTTTGCACAGTCATCTACCTTCAGCAAATGACCAAAAGTATGGACAAGAAAAACATACACATAGCAGCAATCTTCAAAACCAGAGATAACATACCAAATCTACCAAGTCTAATCTAAAGGCATTAAAACAACAAATTATCTTAAAGTAAATCTGTAACTAAAAGGGAGAGGAATCATGAAACATGTGGAGAAAAACCAGAAATACACCAGAAAATGATTGTATTTGCTATTATAATTTTTGCAACATGCCTTTACAACAACTCAACTCTCTTAAAATGAGAGGAGGAGAGCCTTATTTATAGTTTTCAAAAAACAAAATGAGTGGCCAAGATTCGATTCTATTATGTGGCCAAGATTCATTTTACATTAAGGTTTCACCTACCCCCAAATATTTTATATTTATAACAAATTTCTTGTTTCTTCCCTATTTCGTCATCTAGTGATAGCACTATAGCAAATTTGTCTTTTAGTCATTTTCCCTTTTACCGTTGCTGTTCTTCAAGGAACTCATCGTCAATGATGGGATTGCCCTCTTACTTCTTCAGCGTGGCATACTCCATGAAATTCAGGATTAGGGACTGAAACTTATCCACCTCTATGATGTCAGCTTTCATAATTTGGTAAGACCACTCTTGGGATTTGTTGCCTAGCTTCTTCCAGTCATCCTCATACTTAGCAGCATTTTCTCTGAACAGTTCCGACTGCGCAAAGGCTCTGGCAGCGAAGCACATGAATTCGGTTGTAACCTCGGTGGACATCCCATCCTCCATAATCTTCAAGAAGTAGGGCTTTAAATTCGCTGGGTTGATCTCGACCGCGGGCAACTCGTACCCCGTCATTAGCTTGAGGTATCGAGAGCACTCTTCTCTTGAATCTCTTTCCCATTCATTGTCTGGCGCCATTCGCTCTAAAACTTGCTCAAGCCTCCTCTTTCAATGATCAAAATCCCGCTTCCACGTGTCCACTAGCCAGTGATCATCATCCTTGAAGGCAAGGTCCTTTTCCCAGACTTCGCTTGGCAACGCGAGCATGGCCTCAATCTTTGGGTAGGCCGACTCGTACTTCCTTGGGAACCTTTCACAGATCTGCCTTGTGTCCTCGAGAGTTCTCTGAACTTCTAGGAACCTATTTGCTGCCCGAACAGCCAGGTTGATGCCCGTGTTCCCCACGTCCAAGACCTAACAGAACCAGTTTTTCGTAGTCTTGTCCAGGTTTCATCTCTTTTCAAGCTTGTTGATCTGTTCCTGGGACAGCAACTAAGGTGAGGCCGATGATATTGTAGGCTGCTCATCCAGAGACGACCATTGCTGAATATAAGTCGTTAGGTCAACCACCTGCTCCTTAAGCTCCTCTTTTGAGACCTTATCCTATTGGATAAGGTGCACTACCGTGGAGACTGACTCCTAGAGGTGCTCAACCTTCTGTTCCCTTGTGGCCATTCCCAAGTCGATGGTGGAGATGTTGTAAGTTATGCCTTGCTCTCCAACCATCAACGTTGCTATTTGTACTGCCCTTGATCCCGAGATGTCCATGGTCACTTTTGACCTGACCTTTGGTTTCTTTGCCTTTCTGGTGCTCATTTGTGCTCTGGCCATGATGGCTTCCAACCTCGCCTTGGGATCCTTCAAGGCGGGAGTCTTCTGCTTGAGTTGTCTTTGCAGCCAGTCGGGCGTTTGGGATTCTTGTCTTGGCGGTTCACTTTGAGTCACGCTGTCCTCCTTCTCATGTTCGACGGTTCTGACGACGAGAGCCTTTTCTTTTGTTTCTGCCTCTTCCTTTTCTTCGTCAGGGCCTTGTTTGATTATTTCATGCTCAACAGGGGACTTGGTGTGCAGCCGATCCCTGGGTGAATCCTTCTTTTCAACATCCTCTTCCTTTTCATTTAGAGTACCTTGATGTTCCTTGAGGTTCTCCCCTTGTTCATCCTCATGGCGGAGCGTTTACTTGTCATGCTCTGGGGTCTGGCCATGTCCCTCGGTTGGAGACCTATTACCTTCCATCTCTAGAGCAGCAATCTCTTCTTCTTGCAGCAGCCGGTCCTCAGCCTCCTTGTCCTCAATTTCCTTGAGCTACTTGCCCCACTCTACATTGAGCTTGGGATCATTGGACTCTCAGATCAATTCAGCGTTGAGGTCCTCACTGCCCTCATTGGAAGACTCATAGGCTACTTCGTCAATCTCCCGACGCTTGAACAAGGGATGTTCGTGATATTCAAACTCTTCGTACTCGGGCGCCTTCTCAGCCTCTAGCTGCTACCGTTCATGTTCGTCTAATATCTGCATGGTTGCTTTCATCTTTGGTGACTCAGTAGAGGGGGATGTTGTTGGAGCGGAGGCCATAGCCTGAGCTATTGCAGCCTGGACAATTGGATTAGTGAGCATCCCCGAAAGCTCAGATGGCACGTTCTGCATATACTTCACAAAAGACTCTGGAAGGCTAAGGGCAGGCATTGGTGAGGTGGTGGCAGACGACAAGTCCACAGGAATAACCTGCAACACTGGAGGAGTAGGAGTAAGGTGGACGAAAATATCCACCATAGGCGGGGAGGAAGTAGAGACTGCAAGAGAAGCATGAGGGGCAGGGGAAGCAGCAGTAGTAGTGACAATGGTAGGAAGCGACCTTGGCGAGCTAGATCCTGATCCTCCGATCCCAAGGGACGGACCCTTGGTTAATGCAGTCATCTCCGCGTTACCAGTTGTTTTCCTCCTTTTCTTGGAAGGTTCAGGTTCAGAAGCCTTACGGGCATATACCTTTGGTTTAGGCAGTTGTTCGCTAGCCTCCTTCCTTTTCTTGGTCTTTACCGATGGTGGGGTCTTAGATGTCTCGCCAGTTGCAGCAGTAGCTGCTCTACCTTCGGAGCCACTTGGCTCACTTACGTGCTCACTTGCAAGCTCAGTGAATGTTAGAACGACCCCTTGTTGTTTCAACTGGGTCACCTTCTTGTCGATCCATGCCCTCATTCGGATTTCGACGGGCCTAGTGAGTATGCTGACATCATTCAGCTCTGGCTCATTCCAGTCAATTGCAGGCAGCTGCAAGTTGGAAACTGCATCATATCCGGGTCCACCACTGTGTCTTCTTCCTCTTCTAGCTGATCAGGGACCGGACACAAGTTCACCCTCCGTACATAGATGACGGTCATGTGCATGTAATGTCGCAACCATACCTCAAGATCATCCCTGCAATTGGCCCAAAAGTCCTCGATGTTGTGGAGGTGGGCGTACTCACATCCCAGTGCTTTTCTGACATGACCATAAGGATCCATTCGAGGTCGCGTTGTATATTGCTTGAAGTTGTATTCTGCCAGCTCCTTTTTCGAGTATCCTACGCACTAGGAGGTGTGAACCTTATACATCCCCTAGCCTAGGTTCATGGGATAGGTGGGGCCTACCGAATGCTTCTTGCTCAGGAGACTATGAACGCGTCGCAGTTGCCAAGTCAGCTCCAAGAGAATGATCCGGTCATTTGGGTACCGAGGCAGCTTGTTCGGTCTCTCGGTGAATCCCTGAGCCCGCATATATGTAAACTTTGGGAACTGAATGTACCAGAAGGCGTACTTCCTGAGGAGGACCCTAGCACTGTGGGATGTCCTCCTGTGAAAATCCCCTCCCACGGATCGGATGACGTGAGTGATGAACGTGTCGTTCACCCTGCAGTAATCTCTTTTAAAATTCTGGAATTGTAACTGGGGGTACTTGTCATAGGGCTTAAGCTCTGGCCCCAATGGATCACTAGGCATCATTGTCAACCCCTAATAATGTCCCTGATTGGTGAGGGAGTATACCAAGTAGGAGGTCATGAAGAATTTGTTGGTCTTCTTCATAGTGGTAAATTGTTCGTGGAAGCAATCGCTGATTATCTCACCCTAATAAAAGGCGGTGCCCTCACCTCGGAGGATCTCTTCTATGAAATAGAACATCCATTCTTGGAAGAAAACAGTGCTAGGAAGGCCCATGACTCAGCTGAGTAGAGTCACAAGGTCATGGTAGTCCTCGAAGAAGTCGCTGCGGAAGAGCTCTTGAGGAAGCTTCCCAACACTACCTCGTTTGTCCTTCAACCGGTACTGGTTAATAAGTCTTTTACACCCCAACAGGTCCTGTTCCCACACATGATTATAGTCTTCTATGGTGGGGACCTCCATGTTCTCAAAGGCGGGAATGTGGAAGGTCGCCGTTATACTTGACGGAGACATATCTATGATGACATTCTCGTCATGGTCCACAATGGTTCTAGTATTAGATCGGTACGCTTCCATGCACGCCATTACCAGCTCTGGGGCCACTAAGGCTAATGGAAAACCTGTAGCTTTGGCAAGTCCACTACTCTTTATTAATTTGGCGTTTGCTATTTTTGGGTTCATTCTAACCCTCTGTGTGAATTCATCAACATCGACCTATCCGATGTTGGTATCCGAGACATCCCTCCACAGGGTAGTGATTCTGGATTGAATCGGGACTCCCTGGAATTTATATTTCATCAGGTCCCTATCTTCCTTGCCCCTTGGTGGCTTGGATGTTCCCTTTCCTTTCTTGGGAGCACTGGAAGTCTCGGCGGTGGATTCCATAAATCCTGCACAAAAGACGTGAATTAGTAATGATGAGTTTGATAAAACGGTCATCGATAAATCCCTGCATGTTAAGATTAGTCTGGCAATCATAATTCATATTCAATAACCATGCAAGCTGAATACTTCATTGTTAGGAAGAAGTGCAAACAATCTGGAGTTCCTGGGTCGGAATTCCCTTGGCAGAATGTCGTTTGAAAGGGCAAAATGAGAATGGAATTCCCATAAGCACTTCCTGAGGTTGGATTTGGAGATTAAAGGTTGGAGGCAGAGGAAAACCTAATATTATCAAGTGGGTTGAAACACGTTTTGGATTTGGAGGTCATTTGATACCTCATTTGGAAGTTCAGGCATCACCTGTAGGGAAGCCGTCTAAAACGGTGCAGAGGAAACGGAATTCGGGTCTCGAATTGCTGTCACCGGGAAGTGGCTAAGGGTCAATCGTTAGGAACGGCAGAAAGAAAGCAGAAATCCGGGGAAGAAAATCCAAAAGGCAGTTTCCGGAAGCAGTCAGGGTTCGGGATTTTCGGGCAGTGGACAAAGCACCGGGACCCGGAGGACAAGAGGCTGTCTCGAACTCGTCGTTAGAATGGCGGAGGTGGAATGGAATCCCGAGAGGGGAATTCCGGAGTTCGGAATCCAGAAGAAGTTCGGAGGAAGTGGGTCCAAATTCGGGTTTCGACAAATAGTGGACCGGGGTCCAGGAGCCGGGAAGACGCTCGGACGAGGCTGTTAGAATGGCGATGGCGCAATGGAATCCCGGGAAGGGAATTTTGGAGGTCCAAGTCCGAAGAAGGAAATTTGTCAAAGGTTTCGATCGGGAGAGGAAAAGAATTTGTGGCCGGGAAGCGATGTCCGGAAAGTCGCTCAGGGAAGGCCATTAGAATGGCAAAGATGGGATGGAATTCCGAGAGGGGAATCCTGAGAACCAAATCCCGAGGGAAGATTTGAAGATGGCGATAATTTCGATTTTAGACGGACCTTCAGGGTCCGAGGTCCGTTGGTCGAGAGGACGCTCGGACCAGGCCATTTGAAATGGCGAGGACGCAATGGAATTTCAGGGAGGGAATTCCGAAGGTCAAAATCTAAGACGGGAGATTGCCATCAGCAAAATTTGAAGAGGCACAGATGGCCTCGGGAAGGCTCGAGCCCGGAAGGTGCCGGCACGGCTAAGTTTCAGATTGATTCTGGGTGGTTTAAAGATCGATTTTCATATTTCAAAAATATGGGTTTTGTGCGGAAGGTATGAATTTACTTGATTTCAAACCCATTTTACGATTTGCATACTCAAAAATGCGAAATTTCATGAAAAACAAAAGGAGGGCATGCGGACAACAAACCTACCTCAAGATCCCGAAGAACAAGCTTCCGGAAGCGCGGGAGTCGACGAAAAAGCACTCGAAATCTAGGACGAAAGAAAAGCTTGGGCGTCGGGAGCTCTCCAACCTTCTCAATCGCACGAGCTTTTGACAATGATGGCCGAAAAACTTAATTTATAGTAAAAATACCCATTAATGCAGCATTGAATTCATCGTACGGGGTAGGTGGAGTCGGTGGATTTGAAAAATGCAGGGGCGGTGGGAGGTCCGGGGTCTGGGAACCGGGAGGCCGTCCCGAACCCGTTGTCGAAACAGCAAAAACCAACAGGAAATCCAAAAGGGGAAACCCAGATGGGGAAACCCAAATGGGGAAACCCGGAAGGGGAAACCCAAATGGGGAAACCCGGAAGGGGAAACCCGGAGGGGAAAATCTGAAGAAGGAAATCCGGAAACTGCCAGAGAACCCAAAACGTCATTTTGATAGGGAAAACCCGAGTTACCCAAGCCAGCAATTTTGACAAAAGGGAACCTCGATCGAGCTTAAAATATTGCATTGGGAAACGCATCGACCCCTCTCTGGGACACAAAAATGGGCACGCAAAATGAGGGAAAGCAAAAAGAAAGAAAGAGCCCAAATCGTAAAAAGGGAAGAGAGGGTCCCCATTCCGAATGGGGTGTGTGTGCAAAATGGGCACAACAAATGGTGACTCCGCTGGGAGAACACTCCCGGCATTCTAGAGATAAATATTCATTTTGAACCCATGATCTTCGGTTTCGCAGACCAGACAATTTTCAAAGCTGAAATGAGAATAGTTTAAGGAAGGCAGGATTGAATCGAACCGCAAATTTATCATGGAAGTGTGTGCATGGTGAATTCATTTCCGCTCCCAAAGAGAATACGAGTAACCACTAGTTTGAGGAGATAAGCTACGTAGTTGTTCTAATCCCAAAAGTAACCTGGACATTGCTTCGCTGCCAGTCAGGCGTCCATAGCCCCGACGGAGTTGTCGCTACGATCTCATGAACATAGCTCTACTGTCAGCTGGGCGTCCATAGCCCCGGTAGAGATATTCACACACCCATACGGTTGCTCTTTGCAATTTATTTATTGCTGGTGCTGAATATTTCCTTTTAGCACTTTCTCTCCCCCCTTTTTTTTGTCAACCGTGCAAACAGCGAAGTTCACGATGGGCTTGAGAATCGCAGTGGTCACTGGAACAGACTTTAGATTTTTCACTTATCTCTGCTCCCCAACGATCACCATACTATTCCTTGGAGATATTTTAAATGTGTTTCACGTGTTCCATGATAAGAGCAGGGATTCAAGTAGGTAGCCATCCTAAGTTAGTGCAAAGTTCGAGAGTTGAAAACCAACACTTAGGAGCTTTCAAAGGGTAGCAATAGGGAATGAGGGCTTATCTAAAGAAACAACACAAAAGCAAACAACAAGGCAACCATTTGCCGGACTAGGCATGGCCACCACAGCAGAATGAAGAAACACTTCCCAAAATTACGGCAAAACGGTCAAGAAGGCAAACAAAACCAAAGGGCAAAGCAAGAAATCTACCTTAACCTATGTACAAGTATTTACACTAACACCTTGTGGGAGCTCAGGCCTAGAAGTAATGCTTGAGGTGCTGCCCGTTGATAAGCAACGGGACGTCTTCACCAATGAGAGTCTTTAGACGGAAAGCATTATCTCCAAGGATTTTAGCAATCTGAAAGTGGTCAAGCCAAAGCTTGTCGAATTTGTTGTGTCCCCCTTTCTTTTCATGGGCCTTGTCTTAGTAGAGGACTAGACCGAAAATGTGGAAGGCTTTGACTTTGGCTCGACGATCTAACCATCATTTGACTATGCCTTGATGCTTGGCAAAATTTTCTATTGCGCGGTCTCATACTTCCTCAAGGTGCAGCAGCTCAGCGAGACGGGCTTCTCTACAGTCTTCTCCTTCATAAAAGTCGTTAATGAACTAGAAAGTTGGGATTTTCAAATGTATGGGAAAGATGGGTTCTAAACCATAGACTAGATGGTACGAGGAGTCTCTGAGGGCAGCCTTATGGTGGGTGTGATCCGCCCATAAGGCGAAACAAAGTTGGGTATGCCAATCCTTGGGGTTCTTATCTAACAATTTCTTGATCACCGTGATCAAGTTCTTATTGGTGGACTCAGCAAGGCCATTGCCTTGAGGGTAATAGTTAGAGGAGAATTTGAGGGCTATACCATAATCGAAGGCCCAACTTGTGAATTTTAGTGAGGCAAATGCAGGACCGTTATCACATACTAGGGCGTACGGGCAACCAAAACGATTTAAAATGAAACTTTCTAAGAAATTGATCACAACTTCAATTGTACATTGCCTACAAGTTATTGCTTCTATCCATCTAGTGCAGTAATTAGAAGTGGTTAGAATGTACCTGTGTCCCGCAGATGATGGAGGACTTATCGGACCAATGAATTCGAGACCCCATTGCGCAAAAGGCCTTACCTATAGAACAGGTTGTAATGGGACAGCAACGTTCCTTTCCCTGGCGACAGCAGTTTGGCACATGTGGCAGGTACGGATGTGATTGTGAGTATTTTTGAAAATGGTGGGCCAATAGTACCCAGCTCTCAAGACTTGGTGCATGGTTGACAGACCTGAGCCATGGCCAGTTTCGAATTTATCATGGAATTCCTTAAGGATGCGATCGACTTCCTCCTTTCCCAGGCATCGTAGATAGATACCTTCATGATTTCTCTTGTACAATATAGAGCCCTGCAACATATAGCTGCTGCTTTTCAACCTTAGAGCTCATCTTTGGACTCCTTGTAGATGGGGCGGACACTTGTGATTTAGCAGGTAGTACACTATGTCATCATACCACTCCCCTGGGGAGACGTCCTCCAGCTGGTACTGTTGTACCGTGAGTTCAGGTACAACATCTATAACTACCTCGACCATTGTTTGGGCGAGTGCCTATCCTCTTACTAGCTTCATTGGCTGGATCTCCATGTCATATTCCTGTAGCAAAGTGATCCACTTTGCCCTTCATTCACCCAGCTCATTCTGCATAAGAAACGTTTTCACTGCGGGGTCCAGAACTATGGCAAAAACCTTGTTGCATAAGATGTAGTGCTAGAACTTCTTGATTCCTTTAACAAGGGAATAACTTGTTTTTCTATGTTATGATAGCGAAGTTCGGTATCCTTCAAAGGATCACTTGTGAAGGCGATCGGATGCTCGCTCCCTCATCGTCCTTTTGCATCAAAATACTGGCACAAGAGTGATCTGAAGCAAAGGAGTATATATAAAAAGGTTTCAGGTAATTGGGGCTGACCAACACAGGGGCGTCAGCAATTTCCCTTTTGATCTCCCCAAAAGCTTGCTTCACTTTGGGAGTCCACTCAACCTTAGCGTCTTGCTTCAGCATGGCATTGAGTGGTTTCACGATTTCCGCGAAGCCAGTGATGAATTTGCGAATGAAGTTAATCTTCCCAAAGAAAGATTTTAGTTCCTTCTTACTGCCTAGCAGCTGAATTTTCATAATGGACTGGATTTGTTCGGAGTCGATGGAGATCCCGTGTTCTAACAAGACATGTCCAAGGAGCTTTCCTTCAGTGACCCAGAAGATGCACTTCCTTGGGTTAAGGGACACCCCAAACGTGCAGATTCTTTCAAAGACCTTGGATAAGTCAGCGATATGATCACTCCGCTACTTTGAAAACACTATCAAATCATCCATGTAGATGATTATGCACTTTCCTATTAAGTCTTTGAATGCGATATCCATGGTTCGCTGGAAAGTGGCGCCAGCATTGATGAGTCCAAACGACATTCTTCTATACGCGAACGTTCCCCACTTGGTGGTGAATGTTGTCTTATGTTGATCCTCGTACTGCACCATGACCTGGTTGTATCCTGAATAGTCATCCAAGAAGGACATCATCTGGGATCCATTCACTACCTGCAGCACCTCATCCAACGAAGGTATAGGATAGTTATCCTTCTCTGATGCTCGATTCAGATTGCGGAAGTCCACACACAACCTGATTTCTCCATTTTTCTTTCTAACAGGGACCAAGTTTGCTACCCACGTAGAGTGTCTAACCGCAAAGATGATCCTGGCTGACAACAACTTCTGTACTTCCTTATAAATTATTGGCTCCAATAGAGCATTGACGGGGCACTGCCATTGCCGGAACGACTTTATATCTGGTCTGAGGGGGATAGTGTGCGTGATGATAGACGTGTCATATGTTTTGAGGTCATCATAGCTCCAAGTGATGATGTCATGATATTTGTGTAGTGTTTCCAAAATCCCTTTTCTTTCTTCAGGAGTACAGACCTTATCGATGAACACATTCCTGGGATTTTCAGTTGTTCCCAGGTTACAGATATCACACTGACCACTGATGGTATCTTCTTTGGCTCATTGATATTGCTCTCTGATCTGATCAAGGTCAAAGATTCGCTCCAATTGGACCATTCCTCTAAGGATGGTGTTAGTTTTTAAGTTGATGACCCCTTCTATATCCAATTTCGCCTCTTGAGGCTCGACCTCATCGATGATCTACGTAGCAAACACATCGAAACTGGTGAGGAATTCCAGAATGTGCGTGTCATCATTGAATACTTAGAAGTTGGCCACATTGTCTGACACTGATGGGATAGAAGTGAGTTCCACTGTGAATCTTTTTAGGCCAGATAGGGACAAGGACTGTAGTGTGCTTGCCGCCTGTGCTAGGGCATTGGCGGTATAATTCTGAGTGTGAGGGATTAGTTGAATGTTGAAAGCATCCAACCCTTCCAGTAGATCCCAAACGCGGTGTCGGTAGTTAGTAAGTCTTCGATCATAGCAGGAATAAAGCTTTCTGACTTGCTTTACGACTAACTCCAAATCTCTGTACACTTAGAGCATCTTGACATCTTTTCTCAATGCCATCAAGAGGCCCAATACCAAAGCCTCATATTCTGCCACATTATTAGTACAATAAAATTATAGCCTATGAGTGGAAAAGTATGATTTACCTTTGGGACTGATCAGTTTGAAACCCGCTCCTGCTCTGTGCTTGGATTTAGAACCATCGAAGCGCAACGTCTAGAATTTCGAAAAATCCCCAAGCGCAGGGTTGACCAATCTGACCTTTGTCTGAGAAGGGACCATCGCCTCGATGGCTGCTTCCGGGGCTGCATGGGTGGAACATGTTTGCTCGTGCAATGCTGACCCAATTTTTTCCTTTGGAATAACCCATTTTTTAACGTGTTCAATTGCTATTTGGCACAAGCAGCAGTCAAACTCTGAGTGAGTAGCATTATGCACCCTGCACCAATTAGTGAGAAGGAGCTCCTAGAAGTTCATTCGGGTTCCCAAACTGAGCTGGTCATGCACACATTTCTCCATGAAATCTTGGAAACCGTCGAAGAGTCCAAGGTCGTCACTCTCTTCCATTTCTTCGTCATCAGGTTCTATGAGCATTTCAGTGCTCTGAGAGACATTGACCAAATTAGCAGGCGGGCTACATAGTACAAGGAAAACCTAGCTCATTCCTTCATCTTCAAGGTATTCCTGTTCATCCCTGTATGCCACTGGGGAATAATTACCCAGGCTTGTTTCAGCATACAACACCTCATTCGTGTTGTTATACTTCGTAATCATAAATTTCATCTGAGGTTCTTTGTCAATTCAGATCTGATTAGGCATTCTTTTCCATGGCAGCCATATGTGAGAGTAATTAGTGGCGGCGTATCTGTTCAATTCCCTCATGAAATCCCTTCCTAGGATCATGCCATAGGTGTCCGGGATATCGGCCACCTGTATATAAATGGTTTGTTGGATCCAGGGATCAGCAGCAACTTGCATGGGTATCTTGTTGATCTCTCCTACTATGTTGATTTCAGTTTTATCAAGCTACATCACCTTTTGTCGGGAAGGGGTGGGCATGATTCCGAGTGCCTTGCAGACACTTAAGGGCATAACATTAGCCAATGCTCCTGAATCCAGCAAGCAATTGTGGAGGTTCTTTTCGAACACACGAACGGTGGTCAGAAAGGGAGGGGTCTCGAATTTTCCTTGAAACAATCCTCCAGAAACGTCCACCTGAGCGACCTGGGCCTTTTCCTTCTCATTGCCCCTGTTTGTGGTTGGTGTCAGACTACCTGATTGCCTGCTGACCTATTGGTGGGTCAGCTTTATTGTTGAAAATCTACTTGACAACTGGTTCATTCGATTGATCACTAAAAGAAACCCTCTTTACCAAAACTTCTTCCTGAGCTGACCCCTGTGGCGAGGTCCCATTTATCATTCGGAAAAATACGTTCCTGATAGCAGGCACCTTTAGAAGTTCGAAGGCGGACACACTCAGCTTTACCTTCTTGAATTCTTCAGCAATATACTCCCCCACTTGCTCAATCTCTTGGTCATGGGAAGTGTTCGGGGAGGGGGTAGCGTTTTGGCCTTGGCCACTGCTTTGCTGTTTATTTCTGCTGAGATATCGTGTGGGTGTGAGTGGAAAGCCTGGATTATTGCTTGCACTTGGATCAGGAGGGGTACTGAAATTATTTGGCGAGGTGGAGGTCGTGAAAGGGCCTCCAACATGACCTCTTGTTTGACTATTTCTGAGGTTGTAAGGGGCAATCCGTTGGTGAAACATTTGGACTTTATCCTCCCTAAGTTCCTCTTCATCATCCTTAGGACCATTATCTATTGAATTAAAAAGCTGAGCCAAAGGACTTTCGGAACTTACCTCTCTCAACGCTCGAGGGCGTTGCATTCCGCCATTGGGAAAGGGGTATGATTTAGCACCAACACCGAGGCGTCGTACGGATCAGATGGGACAATGTCCCTACATCCTAAGTTATCGACAACATTCTGAACTTCTACTTGGAAAATCTCAGCTACAGTTTGAAATTCCAGACAATCTAGCTCAGAATGGCGGCTTGTCTTGTGTATACGGCACCAACCGGATAGAGCAACCTCTGCCAGATAAACTCCGCTTGCGGGGTTTTCATTATTATTGTTGTTCGGCTGATCAAGGGGCATAGGAACACCACCATTGTTGGGGTGTGTATTCCACGTCTGGTTCTACCTTTGGAATGACCTCCTGTCAAAGTTCTGGCTCGAGTTCTGATTTCTGTCATAATTCTGCCCCGACAATATGCCAGCCTCTCGATTATCCCAATTTTCATAGTAATCTCGATTGTCCTTGTTAAGGTTTGCCTGGATACTCTTTTGCAACATCTGCAACTGATTATTCTGATTCCTTAAATGTGTCATTTCACTCGACATTTTCTTGACCATCTCCATAAGCTCATCGATCCTCTCCCTTTCGGTGTTATTTGGCTACGACGCGGTATTCTGAAGAAACACAGGCTGAGCCGCTGGTTGATTCTGATGAGCGAGTGGAAACTTCGCCGCTTGAAGGTATGCAGGCATCTGGGATCCCTGTGGATGCGACTGTTGCTACTGGGGGAGCAAGTAATGAAGTACTGGGTACGCCTGATTCATTGGCTATCTAGGATGTGGAACCATAAGCAACTGAAGTACCGGATTCAACAAGGGTGTTTGATGCTGTAAAGCTTGTGAGTCCCTGTATTTCCACCAGATGTGTCGTTTTCCCAAGGGAAGGCAACGAACCTGATATGTTCTGCCCCAAATATGTACTGGCAATGATGGCTTCAGCATATGCATCCACCAACCTGGCTGGTGGTGGTCTCATCCTTTTCACCAAGGCTGAAGTGAGGTTGTCCAGTGCTGCATAGTAAACGGGTAGGACAGTCGCATCGTTGAAAACATATGGGGCCTGCAGTTGGGTGTACGCTCTATGGAAGCGATCATTGAACGAGCTGATTGGTTCATTGATCTCCCTTTGAACCGACATGAAATGTCGATACGAATCTGTAGGGTTGACAGGGGTCTTGAACTTCTATAGGAATGCATTCTTCAGGAGATCTCGTGTGTTGATTATTCCCGCTGGTAAATTGACATACTAGTAAAAGGCCTCTTCCCCTAAGGAGTAGGGAAAGAGCCTGCATGCCACATCTTCATAGATGATCTGCATAGTCTTCAAGGTGATTTCAAAAATCTTGACATGTTCCTTGGCTGTCCTTTGTGGATCCCGGGAGTTGAACTTCGTGCAGAAATTCTCAAGATTGTTTGGCATATCATGGTAGAGGTTGAAGGCGAGAGGAGACGGGTTATTACCCAGCCACGCCATCGGAAAAGGTGGTGGAGGCAGCTGCACCAGATTGGTTTGTGTTGGTAAAGGGGATGTAGTGACTGGTGAGGCAGCAACAAGACTAGTGAACGTGCTTGGCTGAAAGGTGGCACTCGGCCCAGATGAAGTGGCATATTGGAAAGTCTCAGCGATGAGATGAGCGGGAGACGCACCTGTCAACGAAGATGGAGGAGGCGAAGGTGAAAGAGGAGTGAGCTATTCTATGGAATCTGTAATGGATGGTCCCCTTCATTTAGCTCTCTTAGCTCAGATCGAGGGTTGTAATTCCTGCAACTCTCCCCTGCTTGGTGTAGACCTCAACACCCGATGGAATCTCTCAGGGGAGAACGACTCAATTCGATCCAGCTATACTTTCGGTCAGCCCCCCTTCTAGCGCCAGTTTTGTTGATGGTCGTTAGAAGGAGAAGGGCATGAGATGAATGAAGCAATGTCCTTGTTCTGCCCTCCTTCTAGTGTCGGTTCTATTGATGGTGTTTTTATGTAGTTCATAACACAGGTAATACGTAGGTGCATTACCTCTCTTGAAAGACAATCTTCCACAATCAAATTGCAAAACACTATCCCAAGGTCTCTCGGGTGTCAGGTCATGATGAGGCTTGGAATATCTCAATTGATTTATGTGATTTGTTGGAATCACAAGGTGGACTTACATAGTAGAAGCTGTAGGAGAATTGAGTCAATGAATGGAGTTCTACAGATTTGGAATTACTATGTTTTGCTGTAGGCTCATGTAGCAGTCTTAGATTCCATTATTTCATTAGATTTGGCTTTACAATGTGCAACGAACCTTAACACTGGTTGTTTCTAAAAGACAAAGGAAAAATAAAAGGGTGAGGAAGGAAAATGTTTCCTGGACCTGCAACTACCGATGAACAGTGATCATGGAGGTTATTGCTGTGGGCAGTTTCCTTAAATAAAATTTCACTTAACCAGAATTCTCACAATATCATGAAATCTGTGCTATCTTCTAAGGACTGTAGATATTTATCATTCATTCGCTATGGGAGGGTGAATAAAGATGAGGTTCAATGAGCAGCAATGAAATCAAAGTCTAGACTAACTTTACACAATCATCTACCTTCAGCAAATGACCAAAAGTATGGACAAGAAAAGCGTACACAAAGCAGCAATCTTCAAAACCAGAGATAACATACCAAATCTACAAAGTCTAATCTAAAGGCATTAAAATAGAAAAGTATCTTGAAGTAAATCTATAACTAAAAGGGAGAGGAATCATGAAACATGTGGAGAAAAACCAGAAATACACCAGAAAATTACTATATTTGCTATTATAATTTCTGCAGCATGCCTTTACAACAACTCAACTCTCTTAAAATGAGAGGAGGAGAGCCCTATTTATAGTTTTCAAAAAGAAAAATGAGTGGCCAAGATTCGATTCTATTGTGTGGCCAAGATTCATTTTACATTAGGGTTTCACCTACCCCCAAATATTTTACATTTATAACAAATTTCTTGTTTCTTCCCTATTTCGTCATCTAGTGACAGCACTATAGCAAATTTGTCTTTTAGTCATTTGCCCTTTTACTGTTGCTGTTCTTCAAGGAACTCATCGTCGATGATGGGATTGCCCTCTTGCTTCTTCAGCACGGCATACTCCATGAAATTCAGGATTAGGGACTGAAACTTATCCACCTCTATGATGTCAGCTTTCATAATTTGGTAAGACCACTCTTGGGGAATTGTTGCCTAGCTTCTTCCAGTCGTCCTCATACTTAGCAGCATTTTCTTTGAACAGTTCCGACTGCGCAAAGGCTCTGGCAGGGAAGCACATGAATTCGGTTGTAACCTCGGTGGACATCCCATCCTCCATAATCTTCAAGAAGTAGGGCTTTAAATTCACTGGGTTGATCTCGACCGCAGGCAACCCATACCCCATCATTAGCTTGAGGTACCGAGAGCACTCTTCTCTTGAATCTCTTGCCCATTCAATGTATGGTGCCATTCGCTCCAAAACTTGCTCAAATCTCCTCTTTCGATGATCAAAATCCCATTTCCACGTGTCCACTAGCCAGTGATCATCATCCTTGAAGGCAAGGTCCTTTTCTAAGACTTCGCTTGGCAACGCGAGTATGGCCTCAATCTTTGGGTAGGCCGACTCGTACTTCCTTGGAAACCTTTCACAGATCTGCCTTGTGTCCTCGAGAGTCCTCTGAACTTCCAGGAACCTATTTGCTGCCCAAATAGCTAGGTTGATGCCCATGTTCCCCACGTCCAAGACCTGTCGAAACCAGTTTTCCGTAGTCTTGTCCAGGTTCCGTCTCTTTTCAAGCTTGTTGATCTGTTCCTGGGACAACAACTGAGGCGAGGCCGATGATATTGTAGGCTGCTCATCCAAAGATGACCATTGCTGAATATAAGCTGTTAGGTCAGCCACCTACTCCTTAAGCTCCTCTTTTGAGACCTTATCCTATTGGATAAGGTGCACTACCGTGGTGACCGACTCCTGGAGGTGCTCAACCTTTTTTTCCCTTGTGGCCATTCCCAAGTCGATGGTGGAGACATTGTAAGTTATGCCTTGCTCTCCAACCATCAGCGTTGCTATTTGTACTGCCCTTGATCCCGAGATGTCCATGGTCACTTTTGACCTGACCTTTGGTTTCTTTTCCTTTCTGGTACTCATTTGTGCTCTAGCCATGATGGCTTCCAACCTCACCTTGGGATCCTTCAAGGTGGGAGTCTTCTGCTTGAGTTGTCTTTGCAGCCAGTCGAGCATTTGGGATTCTTGTCTTGGCAGTTCACTTTGAGTCCCGTTGTCCTCCTTCTCATGTTCGACGGTTTTGACAACGAGAGCCTTTTCTTTTGTTTCTGCCTCTTCCTTTTCTTCGTCAGGGCCTTGTTTGATTATTTCATGCTCAACGGGGGACTCGGTGTGCAACTGATCCCTGGGTGAATCTTTCTTTTCACCATCCTCTTCCTTTTCATTTAGAGTACCTTGATGTTCCTCGAGGTTCTCCCCTTGTTCGTCCTCATGGCAGAGCGTTTCCTTGTCATGCTCTGGGGTCTGGCCATGTCCCTCGATATGAGACCTATTACCTTCCATCTCTAGAGCAACAATCTCTTCTTCTTGCAGCAGCCAGTCCTCAGCCTCCTTGTCCTTAATTTCCTTGAGCTGCTTGCCCCACTCTGCATTGAGCTTAGGATCATTGGACTCTCAGATCAGTTCAGTGTCAAGGTCCTCATTGCCCTCACTGGAAAACTCATAGGCTACCTCATCAATCTCCCGATGCTCGAACAAGGGATGTTCATGATATTCAAACTCTTCGTACTCGAGCGCCTTCTCAGCCTCTAGCTGTTGTCGTTCACATTCGTCTGATATCTGCATGGTTGCTTTCATCTTTGGTGACTCAGTAGAGGGGGATGTTGTTGGAGCGGAGGCCATAGCCTGAGCTATTGCAGCCTGGACAATTGAATTGGTGAGCATCCCCGAAATCTCAGATGGCATGTTTTGCATATACTTTACAAAAGACTCTGAAAGGCTAAGGGCAGGCATTGTAGTAGCAAAAATGGCGGGAAGGGAAGGAGAGATGGAGGAAGAGGTCATTGGTGAGGTGGTGGCGGACAATGAGTCCACAAGAATAACCTGCAACACTGGAGGAGTAGGAGTAAGGTGGATGGAAATATCCACCGTAGTCGGCGAGGAAGTAGAGACTGCAAGAGAAGCATGAGGGGTAGGGGAAGCAATAGTAGTAGTGACAATGGTAGGAAGCGACCTTGGTGAGCTAGATCCTGATCCTCCGATCCCAAGGGACAGACCCTTGGTTAATGTAGCCATCTCCGTGCTACCAGTTGTTTTCCTCCTTTTCTTGGAAGGTTCAAGCTCGGAAGCCTTACGGGCATATACCTTTGGTTTAGGCAGTTGTTCGCTAGCCTCCTTCCTTTTCTTGGTCTTTACTGATGGTGGGTCTTAGATGTCTCGCCAGTTGCAGCGGCGACTGCTCCACCTTCGGAGCCACTTGGCTCACTTGCAAGCTTGGTGAATGTTAGAACGACCCCTTGTTGTTTCAACTGGGTCACCTTCTTGTCGATCCATGCCCTCGTTCGGATTTCGATGGGCCTAGTGAGTATGCTGACATCATTCAGCTCTGGCTCGTTCCAGTCAATTGTAGGCATCGGCAAGTTGGAAACTTCATCATATCCGGGGTCCACCACTATGTCTTCTTCCTCTTCTAGCTGATCAGGGACCGGACACAAGTTCACCCTCCATACATAGATGACGGTCATGCGCATGCAATACCACAACCGTACCTCAAGATCATCCCTGCAATTGGCCTAAAAGTCCTCGATGTTGTGGAGGTGGGCGTACTCACGTCCCAGTGCTTTTCTGACATGACCATAAGGATCTATTCGGGGTCGCGTTGTATATTGCTCGAAGTTGTATTCTACCAGCTCCTTTTCCGAGTATCCTACGCATTGGGAGGTGTAAACCTTATACATCCCCTGGCCTAGGTTCATGGGATAGGCAGGGCCTACCAAATGCTTCTCATTCAGGAGACTATGAACACGTCGTAGTTGTCGAGTCAGCTCCAAGAGAATGATCCGGTCATTTGGGTACCGGGGCAGCTTGTTTGGTCTCTCAATGAATCCCTGAGCCCGCATATATGTAAACTTTGAGAACTGAATGTACCAGAAGGCATACTGCCTGAGGAGGACCTTGGCACTGTGAGATGTCCTCCTATGAAAATCCCCTCCCACGGATCGGATGACGTGAGCAATGAACATGTCGTTCACCCTGCAGTAATCTCTTTTAAAATTCTGGAATTGTAACTGGGGGTACTTGTCATAGGGCTTAAACTCTGGCCCCAATGGATCACTGGGCATCATTGTCAACCCCTGATAATGTCACTGATTGGTGAGGGAGTATACCAAGTAGGAGGTCATGAAGAATTTGTTGGTCTTTTGCACGGTGGTAAACTGTTCATGGAAGCAATCGCTGATTATCTCGCCCCAATAGAAGGCGGTGCCTTTACCTCGGAGGATCTCTTCTATGAAATAGAACATCCATTCTTGGAAGAAAACAGCACTGGGAAGGCCGATGACTTGGTTGAGTAGAGTCACAAGGTCATGGTAGTCCTCAAAGAAGTCACTGCGGAAGAGCTCTTGAGGAAGCTTCCCAGCACTACCTCGTTTTTCCTTCAACCAGTACTGGTTGATAAGTCTTTTACACCCCAACGGGTCCTGTTCCCACACCTGATTATAGTCTTCTATGGTAGGAACCTCCATGATCACTGTTCATCGATAGTTGCAGGTCCAGGAAACATCTCCCTTCCTCGCCCTTTTCTTTTTCCTTTTTCTTTAGAAACAACCAGTGTCAAGGTTCGTTGCTCATTGTAAAGCCAAATCTAATGAAATAATGGAGTCTAAGACTATTGCCTGAGCCTACAACAAAGCATAGTAATTCCAAATCTGTAGAACTCCATTCATTGACTCAATTCTCCTACAACTTCTACTACATAAGTCCACCTTGTGATTCCAGCAAATCACATAAATCAACTGAAATATTCCAAGCCTCGTCATGACCTGACACCCAAGAGACCTTGGGATAGTGTTCTTCAATTTGATTGTGGAAGATTGTCTTTCAAGAGAGGTAATGCACCTACGTATTACCTGTGTTGTGAAGTGCATAAAAACACCATCAACACCCTGAAGGAAGACCCATTTTCTCATGGGAGAATGAGTCCCTAATCAAGGCCTTTTTTGCATTTTTAAGCATCAAAAACATTGTTTTTGCATTTAGTTTGCTATTTCAATTTCTAAAATTTCTATTTTCCAAAATTGTTCATATTAAGGTTAATTTGTCAAATTGAGTGCATTGTTTGAATTCAAATCTGAATTTAAAAAAATACATCATTTTAAAGTTTTTGCATTGCTTAATCAGTAAATTATCTTGCTTCAAATATGAAAATTTGTAATCTCTTTGCATTTCAATTCATTCTTGCATAATGAACATGTGTATTGGTAATATATGTAAGTCCTTAACATCTTTAGTTGATGTCTCAAGTTGTGTGTTTGGTAATGGTCCTAATGCAATAGAACCTAATCATGCTCAACCAACCCCTAATAAATGTCCTCATGAAGTTGACATCTTCGGTGAAGATGATGAAAGCATGCATAATTTCATACATAATTATCTTGACAACCTTGAGAATAATGTATCATTTTACCCTTTCATGCAACAACCACCACCTCCTATTATACCACCATTAGAGATTTTTGGTCTTTTAAATCCTGAGATTGAATCACAAACCAAGCCTAAACCTCAAACCATGAGTGAACCTAGTCTCTCTAACCAAGTGCATACTCGTCCATCCTGCGTTAATAAATTCACCAACACACCCATCAACCTAGAAGAGACTTATGGCCAAGGCTTTAAGATCTTAGCTAAGTAAGGATGTGACACAAAAAATGAACGTGAGATTAATAAGTTGTTAGAACAAATACCCATTGAAGATACTAAAGGATTAGGATATCAAGATCCTCCTCCCTCCACATCTTCTAAGGAAACAAGTTTCCTCCTTCATAATGAACAAATCCCTCACAAGGATGATAGGATAATCTTAGGTCCTCCTCATCTAAATCCATCTCAACATGCTACTCAAATAGATAAGAAATATAAGCCTTATAAAGTCAAATAATTGCCATTCCTACATACTAAAATATAAATTGAATGACAAATGGAACTTCTCCATCTAGGATGGATTAAATTTCCACCTATCAATAAAAGTAAAAAAGGTAAGATTACAAACATGAATTATTGTTCATATCTAGAACTCTTGGGAATCTTACAGATGAGTTTCGTGCAGTAAAAATTGATATTGAGTGATTTTATTCCTCCTGAAAATTCTTATGACAACATAATTGGATAGAAATTACATGAAATTTTCTCCTTGCCATGTGATAGTTGTAGGATCATAGCATACTCAATATTACATGTTTTACATTCATTGAAAATCATTTTTTATATTGCAAGGAGCTCATTCTCATTACTTATCTTGGCTCATTCTTGTTTTGCACTTAGTGGGGGCAAGCAGTTAGATAGCCTTGTCCTAGTTTGGCCCTTGACATTGTCCCTTTGGATAGTTGTCTACCTTTTGTATATGATGAACAAGATTGGGATGTAGACAACCTGCTATAGGTTGACTCACATGTGCCTTACTAGTCATGTCTTTGTTTTTCTTTTCATGTTCTTTGTGTGATTTCATGTGCGTAATGTGATCCCCTGTACTGTTTTGTTTGGCATGTCTTTATGTTTAGTTCTCTATTTGTACCTACATTCTTCTATATATTGTAAACCTTTATCTTTTATTTTGTCTCATGTTTTCCTTTTGGGGATAATTCAAGGTGTCAAGACATTCAAGTCTCTTCCATGTTGACCCAAAATATTTCTCTTTATTTTCACTCTTTATGTGCCAATCTTCCAGTTCTGCGAGTATTTGGGGAATGATGACATTTCCAAGCTCTATAATATCATTGTAGCAAAGAAATATGTTGACCCTAAATTTGTGGATCCCTTATGTGTTTGGGATTTCATTTGGGGGAAACCCCTTTTTCATGACATAGCTTCATTTGAAAACATATGTTTGACATAGGGCTTTCCAAATAAGCTCTCATGTCTTGTTAGCATTTATCATTTTTCTACTTAAAAGTAATTGGTCACAACATGGTGTTTAGAAATTTCTTTAAAGTGGGGGCATACATTGACATGATCATTTTGATTTTTTTGACTATATCTTATATTTCATAGTTTGGTCTTCTTACTTCTTGGTGGTATCATTGGGTTTGATTTTCTTCAAGAGTGTGATCTTTCTTGGCATACAACATTCCTCTTATTGGTGATGCTATGCATAACATTCCCTAAGTTGTGAATCTTTTATCCTAGACTTGTCCTCTCTTGGAGACATTAGGCATGATGTTCCCTAAGAGGTGGCCTTACATGAACTAAGCAAAACCCCTTTGAGCATGTCTTATCCTATTTGCATTTTTTCATAATTTTTTAACATAATGCAGCTCGCTATCCTTATGAAGCTTGAAGTTAAAACCCTTTTTCATTGCCACCAACCATAACACACCTTTCTTGCCAGTAGGGCCATGTTTATTCATAAGTGCTTAGCATAACATAGCTTGCTAAGCCTTATGAATCTCTAAGTTCATATTTTTTGGTTCCTTAGTAAAGTTATCAAGAGGTATAACTTTGGTATGGTTATGAGAGCCTAATAATATTATCTCATTTCCCACTCTTGGGGTCTCACCTAGTGGACAACGGATTTCACTAGCCCATGTGAGTGTGCATAGTTGTTTTCATAGTGGAGAGAAAGTTCCACTTGTAAAAGTTTTTGTACAAATAACTAAGGCTTGATCCACATTGAGTTTGACAAAAAAAATGAGGCTTGATCCACCCCTTTTCTTTTCCTTTTTTTTTTTTCTTTTTTTTTTTAATTTTTTCTTCTTTCTTTGAGTCTTTGTCATTGTATGATTGAGTATCTTGTCATTTCCATATACATATGTTCAACATAGGCATGTGTCTCTTTGTGCCTTTGTTGATTTTCTGTGAGATCTTAGATCTTGGGGGCTTGATCATCCTCCTTGACCTTTGTTGTCTTATATTTCCAATATTTGTACAATTAGACCTCTTGATTGTCTACTTTAGTGTGATTTTGACATCCTCTCACTAAGAGGGGGCTAAATGTAGTGTATAAAAATGTGTCACTTTACATTTTCACACTTTTTTGGGCCCTCATAATTAAAATGGACTTAATAATACCTTAATTAGTGTTAAAAAATGTATCCATTTACATTTTTACACTTTTTTGGGCCCTCTTGATTAAATTGGACTTAATTATGCCTTAATAAGCCCTATTATTCACTTACAATCCTAATAAATTATATTTTGTGAAGGGGAAACTTGACAATAATTAATGCTAACACATAACACTTTACCTTGAGCAATGTGTTCTCCAAGAATAGGGATCTGGGACCCATTCACCCATGGGAAAATGGGTCCTCCCTAGGCCTTTTAACCTAAATTTAAAATATGTTTTTGGTAGTATTTTAATATCCCCAAATTCATATTTTAATGTCAGCTTGCAATATTTGAATTTTGAGAAATTAAGGATGCATACCTATAAATACAAGGTTATTTTATAAGTTTCACCTAGAGTTTTTATGCAAAAATTCCTATAGAAAATTTGATGATCAAGAGAATTCAAGAGTAGAATTATCAGAGATTTATTACAACAATCAATATCTAATCATCATGTCAAAGTCTTCATGCATCATGCATGTTTTTGGAGATAACATTGTGATGTAGGTTTCAATAACAAGTTCAAGCATTCAAAGCATTATTCAAGTATCAGGATCCACATCCATTGAATCCATTTCATGCAAGTCGGAGATCTACATTCAAAGATTCATCAAAGGGTTTGTTGAGTGGTAACATAGCATTGTTCGTTCATCATTCCTTCTTTCATGCTTTATTTCAATTCAAGGTTTGATTACCAAAATGGGTTTTGACCAAGGAAAACCTCCATTCAGCTAAAACAAATATTTTTTTATCTCTTGTGTTTTGTGTTGTAGATTTAGCTTGAAGAATAATTGAAGACCTCTTGAAGTGCAAGATTGGAAAAGTTTTCAAAGTTGCAAAAGTTGTCAAAGTTGTCAAATCACATAATCTAACCTACAAATGTGATTTCCAACTTTTTGACACTAAAACCTAGACAAATCAAAAGCTACGTACTAGTATCTGAACCTCCTAAAAGTTATTGAAAAACCCTGACAAAAGACCCTTTCGGCCATGGGTGAATGAGTCCCAAACAATCTTTAGAAAGTGAATTTTGGTGATTGGTAAACATCATTTTTCCCTTCTCAGATTTGCAATCAATTGTTTTTTTTTTTTACTAATATTGAGTTTCATATTGTTGGTTCATGTTTGAATTGGAATCATTAGGTTTATTTTCTTTTTCTCCCAAAATTTTTTAAACTTGACCCTCATCCTCAAATCATAAGGAAATTTGAAGATTCTCACATTGAGTTGATTCACCTAAGGGTTGTTAGTCAATTCTTTGTGGGGATCTCATTTCCTAATGAAATAAAAGAAAATAGGTCCATCTACATTCCAAATTGGGGAACCCTCTTTATTCACCCTAAAACCCTATTTTTCTTATGTTTCAATAAATTTGATTGCTTGAGATTGATAATTTTTAACATGTTCACTTTGATGATGATCCAATGCTTGAAAAAGATTCAAGTCTTGAGGATTTTTTAAACTTTGGTTGAATACAAATATATGATGAAATTGAAGAAGATTTGTTAGCACAAAGTTCAGAATTGAGACCAACCACAAACTTGAAGAGTTGAATGTAGGTGATGAATATCTTTATTCAACAACTCCAACTGCTTCTAGAGAATAATGTATTATCTAATTTTATGTTTGAGTATGCCAAAATGAAATATGAAGTGGATCAAATGAAATATGATATGATGCAATCATCATTCCAAAATATTTAAAACAGCCATGATACTTTGCAAGATATCTTCACAAGGAGGAAAATGATCTCTACTAGTTGGAGATAAGTTTCAATGAGGAAAAATATTTTCCTAAATTGAAAAAATTGACGAGTTCATGCTTGGGTTTCCCTACATGATCATTCATATCATCTTAAACCATGTACTTGAATGGAAATTTTATAAATTCTTTAAGGATGTATGATACTATGAGTGTAATTTGATCTCAAATATAGTGGTTGCTATTTTTCGAGCCAAAAAATATTTGTGTAGCTAACTTGCCTCCTCATATTCTTCCATAGGTAGTAATTGTCACTTTTTACGAGTCTTGTAGTAACATATTTCTCAAATTTTTAATGTATTTTATTTTTTCGTTATTTTCACTTAGGTTTAGTTAGACTTATATTTAGGTGTTAGAAATAGGATTGAAACTTTTACCTAATGGATATACATTGATTCTTTAAATCAAATATTCAAAGACTCTCCTATGGCCCAAGTATGTTTTATGGTCCCTAGATAGAGTCGATTGCTATACCCTTGGAAAACCTAGAATTTGAGACTTATTTTATACATTTAACTAGGATGTTAGTCTTGTGTTAGATGAAAAATCTAAAATTTTCATTATTTTTTTCTCTTATGTTGTTTTCTTAGTTCCAAGAAAAGTGGTTTACCATCAAAAAAATATCTTGAGAGTGTTGTGTGCAAGGGAAATAAATTTCAAAAGTCTTGTTTTAATTCTCTTGAATGATAATGAAGATTTCCCATGATAAGAATCACCTTAAATTATAATCAGCACCAATCACCGTTGATTTATTTATAATCTATGGAGCCAAATTTGGGTGACAAGGAATGGAAGTTTTTTATGGTTGGTATAGTCAACAAAGAAAGGAAGTGGCACTTGTTAAGTGGGGATGAAGATTGAAAAGAATGATCTAATACCTTAGATATGTTGCAAGTATGAAGTTTTTTTCATTGATGTCAATAGGATATCTTCATATTGGTGTTGTCATTAACGTCAACCATGTGCTAAGGAAGTTTTTTGCATGATGAATATGTTGAGGATATTGATAAAATTGTGAAAAAGAGGAAAACTGGTTATGGAAGGTTGTGCATGTGTATTTGAGATATTGAGGAAGTGTTGTAGGTACATGGAGTTATCTTTTTGTTCCAGTATCTGAAGATGAGTTGGAATGAAGTAATGAGCTGAGATGATGTCTTTGGTACTTGGTGTTTAAGTGCTTTTGATAAAATTCGATAAACAAAGAAAATAATGTTGTGCAATTATTCAAAATGTGCTCTGGGATGTGCTTCACATTTCTCCCTTGTTGATGTTATGCATGTGCGGATCTGATATATTGTTCAAGGTTGTTAGAGTTTGTTATATTCAAAATTTTCATTTTTGGATCATTGTACAAAGTGAGATGTTTTCACTAGTGTGTGAACCAGTTTTTCAGTATTTTTTCTGTGGTCTGGGAGAAATGTATTTTCTCCATGTTTCTCCATAGTTTGGCTTCAGATTGTGTGGATTTGGGAAGTTTCTTATAATGCTTTTACCTTTTAGAATTCAAGGTTTCACTTAATTTGGTACAATATAGTGTATGTTTCACACGTCAGTGTGAATAAGATCTACTGGATGTTTTGGGTTGGATTATTTGTATGATGCAAGCTTATATGAATTCTTTTTTGGATCTCACGTGGTTCAAGGTTTATTCTAGATCATTTTCAAGTGCATTTTGTTGTTCAAAAGTTTCGAATTGATTTAAGGAAGTGTGTACTTAATGTTTATGGTGTTTAGCACGAGTATTGGTTGAACTTGTGTTAGCACTACATGTGAGGCTTGTGAAAGTGTGTTGAGATGTGTTGGGATCTATATGGGTCCCAATTAATAATTTATATGGGTCACCTTCATTCCTATCCACCACATGAATGTTTAGGTGTTGACCTAGTTTGAATTTGTAAGTGTAACGAATACCTGCCAACCTTAGAGAAGGTTTTTGAGGTTGAGGTTGCTATAAATAAGAGTAATGTTGTTGTGAGATGCAAGAGAGAGGAAGGTGATGAGCACTACATGCGAGTGATGTTTGTAATGTGAATTTGAGTAGAGCAGTGTGAATTTCAAGTGTTGGATTCTTGAAGGTGATGAGTTGAAGGTGTCTGAAATATTTCATACAAGGCTGCGAAAGTGTTGGTGCATTTGTGGTGGATTCCTTGTTGCATTGAGAATTTTTTCTCTGTGTAATATTTACCTTCTATCTTCTTGTGTTCTTTATATGGCAATGAGCTCTAGCTATGATCCTTTTAGGACAGTGTGTCCTATTGTGGCAGTGAGCCCTTATACCAATTTTGAAAATACTTATATCATGAGCTAATTCTCATTGTGGTTTTTCCCTTATTGGGTTTTCCATATCTGCATCTCATGTTTAATCACTTTAACAAAATAAGGGTTTAATGAATGCATGTAGATTTGATTACTATTGAGGGTTTAATGTTTCAATTTGCTACAACTGATTCACCCCCCTCTCATTTGTCATGTTCATTCAAGAGTTGGTATTAGAGTAAGGTTCCTTGGAGAAGAGCTTAACTACTTAAGGTAGATCTGGGATGGTGAAGCAAAATGATTGCCCTAGATTTGATGGAATAGACTATGCATTTTGGAAGACAAAGATAGAAGTATATCTCGTATCTCATGGATTTGAAATTGAAAAAGAAATAATTAATCAGTATGTTACACCTCTGAATGGTCCAAGCACAAGTGATGAGATCAAGGCACATGTAGTAAATGGTAAAGCAAGATATATTCTAATGAATAGTCTTTCAAATTCTAAATTGATTAAAGTTGTGAATATTAAGACTACTAAGACGTTTGGGATGAGCTTGAAATTATTTATTAAAGAGATGAAAAATTCAAACAAGGTAAGTTACAAAATCTAAAAGCACAATTTGAGACTATACGAATGTCTGAAGATGAAATTTTTTCAACCTATGTAGAGAGTTGATGAATTGCTAAGTGTTATGAGAGGTCTTCGCGTGCAAGTTAAAGAACCTAGGGTGGTAAAGAAATTTTTGATAACTCTTCCTAATTCATACAGTGAAAAGGTATCTTTTATTGAGGAAGTTGCAAATTTTAATACTTATTCTAGAGATCAATTGATTGGTACACTAACTTCATTTGAAATGATAAATCTTGGCTTGAAAAATGGTACAAAAGTGGGGATTATTTTTAAGGATGGAAAATTAGAAAAGATTGAAGATTCAGATAGAGATGATCTTGATGATGTGGAAGCTAACTTTGTAAGAAGGATGAAAAATGTCACCAGTAAGCACAAAGGTAAAATACCTTTCAAATGTTTCAGTTGTTGAAATGTAGGTCATTATGCTTCAAGATGTCCAAATAGAGCTGTGAAAAATAAGAGTAAGGAGAATAAAGGAAAGATGATTAAAAGAGCTTACTATGTCAAAGAAGATGCTAGAATTTCTGATGATGAATCTATTTATGGAGATTTTGATGATAATGAATTCGTGTTCTTGGTTATAAAAGAAGAATCTAGTTCTGCTAACTTTGAAAGTTGTGTGAAGGAAAGTATTATGGAGAAGAAGGATAAGACTGAAGGTACTTTGGTTTCTGATTTTCATGTTAAAGAAGATAAGAATTGCTGGATTGTTGACAATGGCTGCTCTAATCACATGACTAGAGACAAAAATATTTTTTTTAAACTTAAAAAATATGATGGAGGATTAGTTAAATTTGGAAATGATTTAGGAGCTAAGATTTTTGGAATAGGTTCAATCAGTTTTGATGGAAAGCATATTACTGATGATGTTTACTATGTTAAGGGTATAAGGCATAATATTTTGAGTGCTGCAAAAATTTGTAGCAAAGGATATAATCTTGTGTTTTAGGATGAAACATGTGAGATCAAAAAAGGGTTTGAAACTATGATTGTTGCTAAAAGGACAGATGAAAACATCTATCAGCTAAAGGGTGTCGATGGTCATTTCTTTATGTCTCAAATTAATGATATTTGGTTATGGAACCAAAGGATGTGTCACATGAATTTTGATAATTTGGTGAGAATAAATTCAGTTCATGTAGTGAGAGACCTACTAAGAATCACAAAGCATGTCAATGTTGTTTGCAGGAATTGTCAGTTTGGAAAAAGATGAGTAGTTTCAAAGGAAAGGAACAATCTACTATCAGAATACTTGAATTAATTCATACAGATCTTTGTGGTCTTACAAGGGTGAGAATTCTTCAATGTGATAGGTATTTTATGCTTTTGATTTATGATTATTCTAGAATGACATGGGTTACTTTTCTTAGAGAGAAATCTGATGCGCTAGATAGATTCAAAGCATTTAAGCTATGGTTGAGAATGAAATGAATGTGAAAATCAAATGTTTGAGGTCTAACAGAGGTGGATAATTCACCTCCAATGAGTTTTACATGTTTTGTGAAGTTCATGGAATAAAGAGGCACTTGTTTTCCCCTAGAACTCATCAGAAGAATGGAGTGGTTGAGTGGAAAAAGCAAGCGATTCAAAAAGCTGCTAGGACTATGATGAAAGAAGAAAATGTATAGGAAGTCTACTAGAGAGAAACAATTCATACTATTATTTACATACTTAATATATTTCAAGCTAAAGCTAATAGCACAAAGACTCCCTATGAGTTATGGTATGGAAGGATTCCTACTGTCAAGTACTTTAGAGTATTTGGAAGCAAATGTTATATCAGAAAAGATGAAGAAAATTTAGGAAAATTTGATGCAAGGTCTGATGAAAGGTATCTTCCTTGGATATTATACTAAAATAAAATGTTACAAATGTTACAACAAAAGGCTGAGAAAGATTGTTGAAAGTGCAAATGTTAAGGTTGATGAAAATTTGCAGAATTTAATTATAGTATATGGATATGTATTAGATGAACCTGATTGTAGAGAGTAAGAAGAAGAAGAAGAAGAAAATTTTGAAGAAAAATAAGTGCAAAATGAAGAGGAAGAAGCTTTGGAGAAGACCCCTAAGAACCCTAATTATCTGAAAAAGAATCATTCTAAAGATCAAATCATAGGAGACAAGAGGAAAGGAGTATTGACGAGAAGCAAAGCTGATGAAATTGAGGTAAATCTATGTTTAATTTCTAAAGTTGAACCTAAAACAGTGAGTGAGGCATGCAAAGATGAACATTGGATGAAGGCAATAGAAGAAGAACATATGCAAATTGAGAAGATTTGGATGGGAATTGGTTCCTAGACCAGAAAATAAGAACATAATTGGAACTAAGTGGGTATTCAGAAACAAACTAAATGAGAATGGAGAAGTGGTGAGAAAGAAAGCAAGACTTGTGTGTAAGGATTATTCACAAGTTGAAGGAATGGACTTTGAGGAGACATTTGTCCCTATGGCTAGGATGGAAGCTATCAGAATGTTTTTGGCATTTGCAGCACATAAGGACTTTAAATTTTATCAGATGGATGTGAAATCTGATTTTTTGAATGGTGAATTGGAAGAAGAGGTTTACATGGAACATCCAAAAGGATTTTAGTTGTTAGATCAACCAGAAATGGTCTATAGATTGAAGAATGCATTATATGGATTGAAGCAAGTCCCAAAGCTTGATATGTTATATTGGACATATATTTGATACAAAAAGGTTTCAGTAAAGGCACCACAAACAGTAATCTTTAGTTCAAAATTGAGGAAGACAAGATCTTGATAGCGGTTTTATATGTGGATGATATTATCTTTGGAGGAAATGAAGCTATGTGTAAGAATTTTTTTGAAGAGATGCAAAAAGAGTTTGAAATGTCAATGTTTGGGAGATGAATTTCTTCCTTGGACTACAAATCAATCAAACAGATAAAGGGATTTTTATTTCACAGTCTAAGTATGTCAAAGAGATGTTGAAGAAGTTTGGAATGGAAGACTCCAAAGTGGTATGCACTCCTATGGTGATCATTTTTAAATTGAGTAAATATGATGATTCACCTAAGGGTGATCAGAGAAAATACAGATCTATGATTGGTGGACTGTTGTATCTAATTGTTACTAGACCGGATATCATGCATGCAGTTTGTCTTGTGGCTGGATTTCAAAAAACAACTAAAGAAACACATGTTGTAGTAGTAAAGAGGATATTTAGATATCTAAGAGGTACTCTAGATTATGACTTGTGGCATCCTAAGGATACTGATTTCATATTAAGTGCTTATATAGATGTGGAGTGGGTTGGTTGTGTTGATGAAAAAAAAGTACAAGTGGTGGTGCATTCTTTCTTGGATGTAGATTGGTGTCATGGTTGAGGAAGAAGAAATATTTAGTTTCCTTATCCACTGTAGAGGTTGAGTATATTGCAATAGCATCATGTTGTACACAAGTTTTATAGATGAGATAGACATTGAAGGATATCAGAGTTGTATATGATGAGCCTATATCTATCTTTTTGTGATAATAAAAGTGCAATTAACATTTCAAAGAATCCAATGATGCATTCAAGGAAAAATCATATATCAATTAGGTATCACTTTCTAAGAGAGAAAGTTAGGGAGAATGAGGTAAAACTTGAGTATGTGCCTACAAAGGGTCAAATTGCTTAAATATTTACTAAGGCTCTTCCTAAGGATACTTTTGAGTATCTTTAGAAGAAGTTGGGGGTTATAGCCCCTCCTCTGAACTAGATGCATATGGAGATGTATTATTTCAGTAGATCTATGGATTCATCTCTTTCTGGACTAATGTTGGTGGCTACCTCTTAGGGGGAGTAGGTAGTGTCATGTGTTGTCATTGCATGAAGTTGTTGACTTGATTGGGTGTACTTCTAAGGGGGAGTTTTCAGAGCAAGTATCTTGGTTCAATTTCAAAAGGGGGAGAATAATGAAAAACATTTTTCCTTTTCCACTGATATCAAAGGGGGAGAAATTATCACGTGAAAAAACTTATCTATTCAGGGGGAAAAAAGAAAGGAAATCATAAGAGAGTGTGTTCAGAGTTGTTGTGTTGTCTTTGATGGTTTTTCACATCTTGTGTTGCAATCAATGATAAAGGGGGAGATTATTGCAAGTATGAAGTTATTGTCATTGATGTCAAAAAGATGTCTACTAACTGGTGTTTTCATTGATCTCAACTATGTGTTAAGTAATTTTGTTGCATGATGAAGTGAAACATTGAAAAATAGGGTTTTATGATGATTATTATGGAAGGGGGCTTCACCATAATGAATTGATAACAAAGGACCTATTTCTCTAATTTCATTCAAGGAAATGAGATCTAAGAGATGAAGTGAATATCAACCAAAAGGTGAGTCAAATCAAGGTATGAATCAGTAAATTTCCTATCTATGCATGGATAGGGATATAAGCTAAATAGCACTTTGGGGAGAAAGATTAAGATCATTAAACACACTCCAAAATGTGGGCTATAAAATGCAAATGAAGGACAGTAATCAAAACTAACAGAAATAGTAATCAAAAGTCAGATCTGGAAATGGGAAAATGGTGTGTACCTTTCACCAAAATTCACCTTTTGAAGCTCACTGAGGACTCATTCGCCCTATGGAGAATGGGTCCTCTCTAAGGTTCTCTGAAATATGTTTTTGGGTTCTCTTCTGCTATGTTTGCACTCCCAGATTCTCGATTATCACTATCAAATAGCTGGAAATAAATTATGTAGAAGAGTTTCCATGATATGACAACTTTTCTTACAACTTTGATAACTTTGCAACTTTCTTCATTTTTTCTCTTCAAAGGATCTTCCGCCTAAAATCTGCAATTACACATCAAAGAGAGAAAAATGTTGTTTTTTAGGTGAATGGGGGTTTTCCTTGGTCAAACATCATTTTGGTAATTAAACCTTGAAATGAAATAGAAAATCATGAAGGAATGATGAATGAACAACAATGTCACAACTCACCAAACCTTAATTGAACCTTGGATTGTAAATCTGCAACTAGCATGAATTGGCTTCAATAGATTTGCATCTTGATCATGAAACTTTTCTTGAAACAATGCCTTTGATATCCTTGAATAGATCTTAAACTATACATCACCATGTTAGCTCAAAAACCATGCATGATGCAACAAATCTTTGACATGATGATAAGATCTTGATTGCTACAATAATCCTAAATAATTCTACCCTTGAATGCCTTGAAAATGCTCTTGAATGCTCTTGATAATGCTCTAGCTTGATCTCATGAAGTCACCTAAAAGTTCTAGGATGCTCTCTTAAAAATTCTAGGATGAAACATAGTGAAATGACCTCTTATTTATACATATCTTAAGATTAACTCCCAAAATTCAAATATCACAAGCCGACATTGAATTGTGGATTTGAAATCATTAATATACCAACAAAAGCATAGTTTGAATTTAGGTCCTAGGTACAAGTGAGGACCCATTTTCCCTATGGTGAATGGGTCCTAGGTCACTTACCTAGGACACACATTGCTCAATGTTAAACAATATGTTATGGTATTTATGAATGTCATGTTTTATCTCTCAGAAATTGCAATTAATTAAGCTTGTATTTGAATTAAAGGGGCCAATTAAGGCATACGTAGTTCCTCAATCAATTAATGAAGCCCTAGATTAATGTGAAAGTGTAAAGTTACACCTTACAACACCAAAAATAAGACAACTAATTCCATTTTATTATTGATTATTCATTCCCAAATTAAGTGTGAAAAAGGGACACTTTTTCCTACACTACATGAAGATGTTGAGGATATTGAGGAAATTGTGGAAAAAGAGGAAAATAGGTTGTGGCAGGTTGTACATGTGTAGTTGATATATTGAGGAAGTTTTGTGAGTACATGGATCTATCTTTCTATTGCAATTTCTAAAGATGATTTGGAATGAAGTAATGAGCTAAGATGATGTCTCTGGTACTTGGTTTCCAATTGCCTTTGAGAAAATTTGATAAACAGAGAAAACTGTTGTACAACTATTTAGAATGTGCTTCGGGATGTGCTTTGCATTTATTCTATGTTGATGCTATACCTATGCAGATCTGATATTTTGTTCAAGGTTGTTAGAGGTTGCTATATTCAGAATTTGCATTTTTGGATCGTTGTACAAAGTGAGATGTTTTCACTAGTGTGTGAACCAATTTTTCAGTGTTTTTTTTTGTGGTATGGGAGAAATGTATTTGCTCTATGTTTCTCCATCTTTTGGCTTCAGGTTGTATGGATTTGGAAAGTTTCTTATAATTCTTTTATCTTTCAAAATTCAAGGTTTCACTTGATTTGGTACAGTACAATGTATGTTTCATGCGTCAATGTGCGAATAAGGTCTATCGGATGTTTTGGGTTGAAGTATTTGTATGATGCAAGTTTGGATGAATTCTTTGTTGGATATTAGGTGGTTCAAGGTTTATTCTAGATCGTGTTCAAGTGAATTTGGTTGTCTAGAAGTTTTTAATTGATTTAAGGAAGTGTGTACTTAATGTTTATGGTGTTTAGCACGATATTGGCCGACCTTGTGTTAGCACTACATATGAGGCTTATGAAAGTGTGTTGAGATGTGTTGAGATATATTTGGGTCCTAATTGAGGATTTATATGGGCCACCTTCATTCCTATCCACCGCAGGAATGTTTAGGTGTTGACTTATTTTGAATTTGTAAGTGTAACGGATAGTTGTCGACCTTAGAGAAGGTTTTTGAGGTTGAGGTTAATATAAATAAGATTAATGTTGTTGTGAGATGCAAGAGAGAGACAAGATAGATGTGATATCAGCTTGAGTGATGTGTGTGATGCGAATTTGAGCAGAGCAATGCGAGTTTCAAGTGTTGGATTCCTAAAGGTAATGAGTTGAAGGTGTCTGAAATATTTCATACAATGTTGTGAAAGTGTTGAAGAATTTTTGGTGGATTCCTTATTACATTGAGAATTTTTTCTCTATGTAACATTTATCTTCTATCTTCTTGTGTTCTTTTTGTAGCAGTGAGCCCTAGCTATGAGCCTTTTTGGATAGTGTGTCATATTCTAATGGTGAGCCCTTGTAACGGTTTTGTAATTACTTATATTGTGAGCTAATCCTCAATATGGTTCTTCCCTCATTGGGTTTTCCATGTAAATATGTTGTTCTCTTGTGTATGGTGGTGTTATTTCAGTTTTTATTATCTTCATTTCATGTTTAATCACTTTAATAGAATAAGGGTTTAATGAATGCATATGGATTTGATTATTGTTGAGGGTTTTGATGTTTTAATTTTCTACAAATAATTCACCCCCCTCTCAGTTATCTTGTTCATTCAACAAGATAAGTGGCAACCCCATTCAAATTGTATAATAAAGGTTTAATTTTAAATGAGGGTGTTGGTCCATCATGATAAGAGAGAAGTTAAGTGACAACCCCATTCTAATAGCATGATAAAGAGTTGATATCTAGGAAAAATTGATTGAGATGCATGACTAAGTGTTTTTGATTAAAAATTAGGGAAAGGGACCGATCCCGAGAGTATAAAACAAAAACAATACAACCAAAAAGATAAACTAGCATGTTGGATCTATTTGGGTCCTCATGAAGCGTGTGTTTGGGTCACCCTCATTCTAATTCCACCCTAGGATTTTTTGGCACTCACCTAATTTGAATTTAATGTTGGATGGTCGACTTTGGATATGTTTCAAAGTTGAAGATGGTATAAATACAAGATGAGTTAGTGGTGAAGTGGTGAAAAGCAAAGAAGAGAAATGAGTGCAAATAAAAAGAGTAGATAGATGTGAGATTGATGCTAATCAATGAGTGTGTGTGATGAGAGTGTGGCAGATCAGTGTGAATCCTAAATGTTGAGTTTTCGGATGCAATGAGAAAAAGGTGTACTCTATCATTCATGCATGTCTATGAAGTGGTTGAGAAAATTGTGGTGGATTTCTCTATTGCATTGAAATTGTCTTCTCTCTGTAACATATCTCTTTTATCTTCTTTGTATCTTTGTGGCAGTGATCTCTACGAGTTGTTAGCCCTATTGGACAATGAGTCTTGTTCTGGATAGTGAGTCCTTGTTTTAGCAGTGAGCCTCTTGTAATCAGTTTAGATATTCTCTATAGTGTGAGTTAATCCTGACCATGGTTTTTCCCTCATTGGGTTTTCCACATAAATCTTTTTTTTTGTGTTTGTGTGATGGTTTTCAGTTTTTGCACTTGTACTTAATGTTTAATCATTTAAGCAGTGTTAAGGGTTATTTCTATTGAATGATTTAAAGGTTTAATTTTGTGACAAATGATTCACCCCCCCTCTTAGTTGTCTTATTGAAAAATTGGTATTAGAGCTTGGTTCCTTGGTGAAGAGCTTAACCACTTGAGGAAGGTCCAGGATGGTTGGCAAAGTGACTTATGATTATTCGACGTTCGATGGAACTAATTATGTTATATGAAAAATATTGATGGAAGAATATCTAGAGTATTGTGGATATGATGTGGAGAAATCTTACAAGAATCCTTACACTCCTCCTGCTAATGGTTTGAATATGACTGATGAGATCAAAGCACATGAAGTGAACAATAAGGCATAGTTCATTTTGAAGAATAGTCTTGTATGTTCCAAGTTGATTAAGGTTTAGAATTTTAAGACTGCTAAGGAAGTTCGGGATGCTTTGAAAAGGGCACATGAATGTGATGAAATATTCAAAGAGAAAAATTTGTAGAATTTGGAAACATAGTTTGAGCTCCTACATATGTCTAAAGATGTGAATGTTAAAGCTTATGTACAAAGATTGGATGGGATAGTAGCTAGAATGTGAGGAATTGGTGCTACTGTAGATGGATCTAGGATTTAAAGAATATTCTCAGAACTCTCCTTGATTCTTATAGTAAGAAGGTGTGTGTTATTGAGTAGAGTATAGATTATAAGACTTAAAGTAAACATTTGTTGTTGGGATCTCTGAAATCTTACAAGATGTGAAAGTCGAATTTGAGGAATGGATACAAATCAAAGACTGCTTTTAGGGCTACAAAAGTTGAAGATCTAGATGAAGAAAATATTGATGAAATAGAAGCTAACTTTGTGAGAAATATGAGGAAAGACTTCGACAAGTATGAAGGTAAGTTAACCTTTAAATATTTTAGTTGTGGATAAATAGGTCATTATGTTGCAAAGTGTCTGGAAAGAGCTAAGAGGAATAAACAAAGATATGAGAAAGAAAATAAAGGAAAGAAGATCAATAGAGCATATTATGTGAATAAGAATGCTTGTATATCTGATGAGGATTCTAATTATGAGGATCGTGATGACAATGAATTCTTGTTCTTGGCGATAAAGGATGAACCTACTTCTACTAATTATAAAAAATAGGTGAAGGAATACCCTCCAGAGAAGGAGAAAAATGAAGGTATTGTTATCTCTACCCTACATGCTAAATAGGAAAAATAACTATTGGGTTGTTGAAAGTGGTTGTTCACATCACATGACTGGTGATAAGACTAATTTTGTTAAACTTGAAAAATATGGAGGCTTGGTTATGTTTGGAGATGATATTGGTGCTAAAATTTGTGGGATAGGTTCAATAAGTTTTGATGGAAAGCATAATACAGATGATGTATACTATGTTAAGATTTTAAGGCATAATCTTTTGAGTGTTGGACAGATGTGTAGTAAGGGATATGATATTGTGTTTAAGGATGAGAGGTGTGAGATCTAGAAAGGATCTAGAACAATGATTATTGCGGGAAAGAAATGTGAAGGAAATATCTACCAACTTAAGGGTGCTCATGGATAATGCTTTATGACTCAGATTAATGACAGTTGGTTGTGGCATTAGAGAATGTGTCACATGAATTTTGATAACTTGGTGAGCATTAGTGTAGTTCAGATCGTGAGAGATTTACCAAGGATTACAAAACCTGCTAATGCTATTTCCAGGAATTGTCAATTTGGAAAGCAAGCAAGAAACCATTACAAATCAAAGGAACAATCTACTACTGGACTATTGGATTTAATTCATACAGATCTATGTGGTCCTACAAGAGTGAGAAGTCTACAAGTTGAAAGGTACTTCATGATTTTGATTGATGATTATTCTAGATATGCAGGGGTTACATTTCTTAGAGAGAAATCAAATGCATTAGATAGATTCAAGACATTCAAAGCTATGGTTGAAAATGAAGTGAATTTGAGGATAAATTATTAAGGTCTGACAAAGGTGGAGAATTCACCTCCCATGAGTTTAATATGTTTTGTGAAGTGCATGGAATAAAGAGACATTTATCTGCTCTGAGAAATCCTTGGTAGAATGGAGTTGTTGAAATAAAGAACAAAATAGTTCAAGAGAATGCTAGATCAATGATTACTGAGGCTATTTTACCAAAAGTTTATTGGAGAGAAGTTATTCATACTACTATTTACGTATTCAATCATGTTCAAGCAAGATAAAATAGTACAAAGACTCCCTATGAGCTATGACATGGAAGGATTCCTACTATTAAATATTTCAAGGTATTTGGAAGCAAATGTTATATTAGAAGAGATGAAGAAACTCTAGGAAAGTTTGATGCAAGAAGTGATGGAGGCATTTTTCTTGGATATTCTACTAAAATAAAAGCTTACATACGTTTCAATAAAAGACTGAGAAAGATTGTAGAAAGTGAAAATGTCAAGGTTGATGAAATAATGAAGAATTCAATTGACATTGATGGATATATATCAAATGAACCTGATTGTGTAAGAATTGAAGAAATTATGGAAGAAGAGAAAAAGGATGAGAAAGAGAAGCAGAATGAATAGTATGAAAGATAAGAAGAAGCTCTGGTGGTGTCCCGTAAGACGCCTAGATATGTGCAGAAGGATCATTGGAGACAAGACAAAAGGTGTATTGACAAGAAGTAGAGTTGTTGTTGAAGTAAATCTATGTTTACTTTTTGAGATTGAACCGAAGACTGTAAGTGAAGCATGTAAATATGAACATTGGATGGAAGCTATGAAAGAAATTATGCAGGTTGAGAATAATCAAACTTGGGAATTGGTCCCAAGACTGACAGATAAAAAAATTATTGGATCAAAGTGGGTATTCAAAAATAAGTTGAATGAGAATTGAGAAGTGGTTAGAAACAAAGCAAGACTTGTGTGTAAAGGTTACTCAAAAGTAGAAGGCGTAGATTTTCAAGATACTTTTTCTTTGGTAGAAAGAATGGAAGTTATAAGGATGTTCTTAACATTTTCTTCTCATAAATATTTCAAGTTTTATCAGATGGATTTCAAGTCATCATTTTTGATAGGTGAGCTATAAGAAGAGGTCTATATGGAACTGTTAGGAAAATATTAAGTGCAGAACAAACTCTCCTAATGTCAAAACTCAGAGGAGAATGGAGATATGTCTTTAAATTTTACAATTACAGTTCATTAAGATGCACATGAAGGAAATAACGTAATGAAGAAATAAACTCACAAACATAATTGACACCAGATATACGTGGGAAAACCCTTATGGGAGAAAAACCCACTACACCAAAGAAAATCACTTGTATTATAGTAATCAAATTACATACAAGATACATAATCTCTTTTCAGATGACAATATTACAACAACAACATTTCCTTGATCAACCTCGTACAGAACAACACTGTTACAATGCTTTCAAAATGACAAACAATGAAATTCACTAATAGATCATTCGATCATCCAACCTCTGAACCATTGAACTCTTGAACTCTTTCATAGTTACAATAAATTGCAATGTATAGAAACAACCATGGCTGATTCATTCTCTATATAATCAATTGAGTTTAACTTCCTCTGTTGAACAACCGTTGAACTTCCTTGGAATTCAAATGGCCTCCTTCCAAGTCAACAACATCCTCCAGTTAACGACTTACATCTTAGCAATTCATCAAGTTTGTTCTCTTCACCTTACACCGCACATTCATTGTGCAATCAACAGGCTTCCACAGGATGGCGGTAACCGTACTACCTCTGGATAGGTTGAGGGCTCCCGAGGTATCGCGGTAACCAGTCTACTGCCAGACAGTCGAAAAAATTCCATGGTATGGCGGTATACACCACACTACCCTTGCACGACCAGTGAACTCTTGTGGTATGGTTGTAACCGCACTACTATACCCCAGTGTAAAGACACCTGTGGTATGGCGGTGTCCACTGCGCTACCGCAAGACAACTAAGAGGCTCCCGTGGTATGGCGGTAATCGCTCTATCGCTACACATCCAGCGAGCTCTAGCGATATGGCGATAACCCTGCTACGACTCCTCTGTAAGACCCCTCCATTTTTCCTTATGATTGGTTTGTGTGTCCTTATGTGGGTATGTTGCTATAATGTGTTTTTGGTTATTCAGATGTTACCTTTATCCCATGCTTTGGATTAGCATAGCGGTTATTTGAATTAAAGATGATTATGCTTTGAATTATACTAGCATGTTAGAATTGTCAGTTATTTGCAGTGTATTGGTGAAGGGGACGAATCGCATCACTCGCTTGCGAGTGCCCTACGATTCTGTGACTTCCTCTTCATGGTGTGTATTTTATGTTGTTCATATTATATGTTGTGGTTACTTGATTTGCAGGTTGACAGGTATAGGACATCAACTCCACCTGGTTTCACAGGTGAGAGCGTGTTCAATACCCAACGGTATTCGATTGGGAGATAGTAGCTAGGTTTTCATGCCAGGTCGTCACCCTAGTCCTTGTTTGTCGTCAGTTGTTTGTCGGGTTGTGTTATTTGGATTATCATTTCCCCCTCTTCGTTATTTAATTGCAGATTAAACTGAGTGATTTAAATAACTTAATGTATTTAAGTTGTGGATTATTGTGTTCTGGAACTATGTTGAGATATAATTTATTTTATTTAATTAATAAATAATTTAATCTTTGATTAAATCTATTTATTAATTGATTAAATTTATTTGGTTGAAAGAAGTTAATTTATCTATGTTGAAGTTATTGATTTAATTGTTAAAATTGAAAATAAGAAAATGCATGGAAATCATTTGAGAAAATTGAAATTGGAAAGGAAATGAAAATTGATTTAAAAGTCAAATTGAAGTTTGAATTCAAAAAATTAAAAAATTAGATATTTTCCATTTTCTGTTTTGAGAAAGTTATTATGGTGGTTGTAGGATTTTAGGGTAAAAATCCTTATGTTTGAATTTTGCTCTCAATTTTTGGGAGAGCTTGGAGTTGGAGAAAAGTTTGAATTTGAGAGAGGAAGCATGGTTAAATTTTGTGGGTTTTTGGTTTTGAGTGGTGAAATCTTGTGGAACTGGTTTTGGAAGCAAGATGGGAAGCTGAGCACCATTGTGGATCTTCTCAACTCAAGAAAATTACCAGGTTCTTTGTTTATTATATTTAGTTGTTTTATCATAAATGTTTTGTTGTTTGGAAACTCAATAAGGTTATGTTGAAAAGGAATAGAAATGCCATGTGGAAATTGGTGTTGTTTTACAAAAATCCCTTCTTTGGAATTGTACTTCTTCAAGCAAATCAATGGAATTTTTACTAAAAATGAATTTTTAATTATTATTTCTTCATGTAATCTTGTAAATTTCCTTGCAAATATATAAATTTATATGTATATATATTTGCATATATATATATACATACATTTATATATTTCATAATGGTTGGTTTTATGAATTAACCTTGGTTTTATTATTATTTTAAAAATCCATATTTTGAGGAAAATCTGCAGGCTTTAATATTGAAAAAATAAAAAATAAATTGTATGTTTGGGGGGGTTGGGGGCTCAACCCCCACCGCACCCCATGGGAGGTGCGTGGGGGGAGCCGCGCCAATGCGTCCCCCGTAGCAGCCACCCATGGCCGTTGTTCACACAGCCGCCACCACTGGTGGTGGACGACTGTGCTAAGCACAGCCGTGCCACCACTAGGGGTGGTCGGTTGTGCAATAGCCAACGCCGCCTCCTCTACCTCCGCCCGTCCGGTGCCCACTTCAAACCCCTCGTGCCGCCCTGCATACGCGCCTCCGCCATTGTGAAGGGTGTGGCCCTAAAACAAACCACCGACCCCTACGTGAGGAAAAATCGCGGTTAAAGAAAAACCGCGGCCCGTGAGAAAGTCGCGGCCGCCCTTGCCTAAAACATGGGTGTGTGGCCTGAGACAACTGCCCCATGATTTTAATATGGTGCGCGGCCCGAGGATAATGCATCTAGATAATACAAATAAAATAAATTAATATTTATAAATATTAATATTTTATAAATTATTATTATAATATTAAAATATTATTTAATAATATTTTATATTATAATCTATAAAAATAAAATATTATATTTATACATATTATTTTAGATAATATTTGTATATTAATATGGTAGATCTAAAATTTAAATATGTATGAGGAATTATTATTTTTTTTATTCAATGGCAATTGTAATTTTAATTGAGGAAATTGAATATTTAGATGAGGTATGATTTAATTATAATTGTGGAAATTATATTAATGTGCAACCGTCGAATTGTCGAGTTTTATTTTAAATAATATAACAGATGGATTATTGTATTGGATGTTAAATAATTCGTTTATTTAAGATACGTTAATTGGTTGGGAATGATTTCATCGAAGAGAGGGAGCATTTATTTATTTAAAGGTTATTTTCTGAATAGTTGGAAATGATTATTTTATTATGAGCAAATAGGGAATTAAATATTGGTGTTAATTTCTCCCTTATCTGAAAAGATGAATTTTATTTTAGTTTTATCGATGCGATAGATTACTGAACGTTAATGAGGAATGGATTTAGAATATCCAAAGGTAGTTTCCTTCAGTTGTATTTAGTGAACATGTCCTTCGTGCTCTGTTTTGGAAATGGGATTAAGTGTCGTTATTTTATAAGTCTTCCTGATGTGAATTTCAGTTCTGTGGTTGTCGTTTGTGATGTCAACCTATTGTGATTCCTCTTGGTAGTGCATGGAGTTGTGTCTCTGTTAGTACCCGATTTTCACGAATGGGAATGTGTGTACCTCCTTGGTTTAGGAGTGGATTATGGGATTCATGTCTCCTTGTAAGGAGTGACTTTGTAGTGTGTACCTCCTTGTCAGGAGCGGTTCTATTATTGTGGTTGCCTCCAGTGTTGGAGAGCGTTTCAGTTTGTGTCACCTCCTGAGAAAGGAGTGGACGTGTTATCTTATTGGTTGCACCTTGGTACCATTGTGTTGGTTGGTGTGTGTGTGTTTTCAAGTAGAAGAGTGGCTTCCGTAGGGGCCAGAGCCCAGAAGAGGTAAGATTTGGTAACCTTCGGAAGTGGTTTAATCAAGTGATAATTAAATGCAACACTTAGAAGATTAGGACTAACTTTTCACTAATCAAGATAAGTATGCCTCACTCATAGGCGCAAGGGCTTGTTTAGACTTGGGATGTGTGAGAAGGCCATGGGATGGCAAGGTCATCTATCTTGTCTGTACGAAAGGTATTTGGCTCCGTATTAGTAAGTGTGAGGGCCGAGGGTCAGTTTGGGTTACCTTCCTTACAATCTGCTGGGTAACTCATGACGAGCCGTGTGATGACACTCTGTCTAGGACAACAGTTAGCTTTTGGTTTTGCATTAGTAGTATGAGGTCCGATGATCGGTTTGGGTCACCTTCCTGACGATCTGCTGGGTAAATCATGATGTGATGTTTGATGGCACTTTGTGTTACCATGGTTGGTGTTCGATTTCGTGGGTATGGTTTCCATAATGTACCTGATGTGACCATGGTTGGTGTTCGATTTTGTGTGTATGGTTCTCTTAACATAGTTTATCTGCTTTGTTTTTGGAAGCATTATGACCTTGTAGAGTTGTACTTGTGATGTACTTGCATGGTATCTAAGATGTACATGTGTTGATCTTATGTTGTACTTATGATGTATTTGAGTCATACTTTGGGATGTACTTGTGAGGTTCATGTGATTGGTTGTTTTAGTTTGGTTTAGTTTGTGTTAGTCTGTGTCTAGAGGTAGATGGTCTTGACTAGGATTCCTGGTTACTATCTCCTAGCACGGGGGGTGGGCCTTTGGGTTCCACTTGGTTGGGTGGCGTGCACCTAAATCCATTGGGTTCTTTCTTCATGTTTGTGTGGATGAGACTTCCAGTTGGAGAGCTCGTTGGTTTCAATATCAGTTCACGCTTTATTTCGTTTTGGTTATCTTGTATCTTTTACCCCTCTTTGTTATTGAGGTGGAATGTTGTAATTGTAATATTATTGATGGCTTACCTCATTCGGGGAATGAGAGTTGTAATCTTATTGTTAATTATGAATTAATGAAATGGAAAGTTATCTTTATGCTTTGATGTAATTCATCTTATTGGAATGTATGTGCTTAATTTATTTAGTAATTAAATGACATGGTTTAAATAATGTTTTTTGTTTAGGTTCTATTTAACCTCTGTCTTGTAACCTTAGAGGTTGTTGGCATTAGTTAGCAAACTTGTTCATTAATTATACTTTTTTTTTTAAAAAAAAAAATTAATTCTGTTAAGTAGTTAAATGCAACTTCCTCTAGGGTTGCGTGGCGGGGCGTTACATCCTCTCTCTCAATAACCTGGTGGTATAGAGGTAAAAAAATAAATAGAACACTTAAGAAACTTCTCTGCTTGGTGACAATATTAGGGTTTCTACCAGTGAGTTTGAGACACATATTCTCAACAAGAACAACCAAAAGGATTTCAGTTGTCAAAACAACTAGATATGGTGTGCAGATTGAAGAAAGCTTTATATGGATTGAAGCGATCTCCTAGAGCTTGGTATGCGAGGTTAGACAAGTATTTGATTTAGCAAGGTTTCAACAAAGGTATGGAAGATAGTAATCTGTATTTTAAAATTGAAAATGACAAAATCTTGATTGTGGTTGTTTATGTTGATGAAATTATCTTTGAAGGAAATGAAACTATGTGTAAGATGTTTGTGGAAGAGATGTAGAAAGAATTTGAAATGTTTATGTTTGGAGAGATGAATTTCTTTCTTGGGTTTCAAATTAATCAAACAAAGAAAGGAATTTTTTATTTCACAGTCTAAGTATGTGAAAGAGATGTTGAAGAAGTTTGGGATGGATGGTTCCAAACCAATATGTACTCCTATGGTGGTTGGTTGCAAACTGGGTAAAGATGATGATTCACCTAAGGTTGATTGGAGCAAGTATAGATCTATCATTGGTACACTACTGTATTTGACTACTACTAGATCAGACATTATGCATGATATTTGTCTTGTGGCTATATTTCAAGAATATCCTAAGGAAACATATGTTGTTGTTGTTAAAATAATATTCAGATACTTGAATGACACTCTAGATTATGGCTTATTGTATACAAAGAATACTGACTTTACACTAAATGCTTATACAGATGCAGATTGGGTTGGATGTGTAGATGACAAAAAGAGTACAATTGGTGGTGCATTCTTTCTTGGTTGTAGATTAGTGGCATGGTTGAGTAAAAAGAAAGATTTAGTTTCCTTATCTATTGTTGAAGCTGAGTATATTGTTGTTGCATCTTGTTGTACACAAGTTTTATGGATGAAACAAACATTGAAAGATATCATAGTGGTGTATGATGATCCTATTTCTATCTTTTGTGATAACACAAGTGCAATTAACATTTCAAAGAATCCAATGATGCACTTGATGACAAAGCGTATATCTATTAGGTATCATTTCTTGAGAGAGAAAGTTATGGAGAATTAAGTAAAGCTTGAGTATGTTTCGATGAAGGATCAGATTGTTGATATATTTACAAAGGCTCTTCCTAAAGATACTTTTGAGCATCTTTGAGAGAAGTTAGGTGTCATTTTCCCTCCTTTCTTGAAATAGATGCATATGGAGTTGCATCAATCTGGTGGATCTATGGATCCATCTTTCTTCTAGACTGATGTTTGGTGGCTACCTCTTAGAGGGAGGAAGTAGTGTCTTGTGTTATCATTGTGAGTATTCTATTGTCAAAGGGGAAATCAATGTAAATATCTTTTTCCTTTGCCATTGATTCAAAAGGGGAGAGGAAAGGAAGAATGTGAAAAAGAAAAGAGGAAGAATGTGAAAAGAGCTTATCTACTAAGGGGGAGAAACAAAAAGAAAAATCTTGAGAAGTGTATTCAGAGCTAGTATGTTGTCTTTGATGGTTTTTCACATAATGTGTTTCCATCAATGACAAACGGGGAGATTGTTGCAAGAATAAGAAGAATGAAGGTGTTGTCATTGATTTCAACTAGTTGATTAGTTATCAATTGGTTGTTGTTGTCATTAATGTCATGGTTGCAGGTTATTGGTTGTATATGTCGAGGATATTGAGAAAATTGTATTAAAGAAAGATTGCAGGTGTTCAATGGTTGCTTCGGGTTTTGCTCCTATGTTTGTGTGGTTTAGATAGGTTGATCATGATTTTTGGAAGTTGCTATATCCAGATTTTTGGTTGTTGATTCATTGTACAGTGCTAGTTATGTTCACCAGCTGTGAACTGTGGTTCTCTGATGTTCTGGTTGAGGTCCAGGAGAAATGTTGGTGGTCCATATTTCTCTTTGTTAAAGTCCTATAACATGTGGTTCAAGAGTTGAGTTTCTATGATCATGATGAAGTTAATCTTGGTATTTGGAAGGTTCATGCTTAATTGTTCTATGTGTTTTACACTGGTTTGTTCGAACTTGTGTTAAGCACTATCTTCAAAGTTAATGAAGTGTGTTGGATCTATTTGGGTCCTCATGAAGCATGTGTTTGGGTCACCCTCATTCTAATTCCATCCTCAGATGTTTTGGTGCTGACCTAATTTGAATTTAATGTTTGATGGCCGACTTTGGATATGTTTCAAAGTTGAAGATGGTATAAATACAAGATGAGTTAGTGGTGAAGTGGTGAAGAGAGAAGAAGAAGAGATATAAGTGCAAAGAAAAAAAGAAGATAGATGTGAGATTGATGCTAATCAGTGAGTGTGTGTGATGCAAGTGTGGTAGATCAGTGTGAAACCTAAATGTTGAGTTTTCGGATGTAGTGAGCAGAAGGTGTACTCTATCATCCATACATGTCTACGAAGTGGTTGAGAAAATTGTGGTGGATTTCTTTGTTGTATTGGGATTGTATTCTCTATATAACATATCTCTTTTATCTTCTTTGTATCTCTATGGTAATGAGCCCTCTGGGTTGTTAGCCCTGTTGGATAATGATTCATATTCTAGATAGTGTCCTTGTTTTGGCAGTGAGCCTTGTTTCTCAAGCAGTGAGCCTCTTGTAATTGATTTTGATATTCTCTATAGAGTGAGTTAATCCTCACCGTGGTTTTTCCCTCATTGGGTTTTCCATGTAAATATGGCATTGTTGTGTTTGTGTGATGGTTTTCAGTTTCTGCACTTGCACTTAATGTTTAATCATTTAAGTAGTGTCAAGGATTAGTTTCAGTGAATGATTTAAAGGTTTAATTTTATGAAATTTGATTCACCACCCCTCTCAATTGTCCTATTCAACATTAATGAAGTCCTAATTCTCCTTTATCATGTCAAGGGAGTCCATCCAATCCTTATTTATCTTGTCCTTGCTACCTTTATCTTGAACAATACTTTCTTAGTTTTTATCATTGTTCCTTTGTTTTTTATCTTGGATTGGCCTGAGACAATTCCAAAAACAAATCTCTACGTCATGCCATCCATTATGGAAATAATGCTTCCAAGAGCATTTTCCATAACCATAATCTTGTCCATTAAATTATGATGATCAATATTTGATTACATTATAGAGACACGACCTCATAAGTCATTTATTTGCTCTTTAAGAGCTTCAAGAGACTTTATGACATTGTCATCCTCTTTCCCAATTTCCACCCTCTCATATTCTGTCTCTAGATTGTCTACATCATGAACTATCTCCATCTCATTTATTTCTTCTATATTTACCTCCTCAAAATTCACCCCTTGCTCACTATTATTTTCATCTTCTTCCTCTTTATCCGTACCTTCCTGCTCATCCTCATCATGCATAATGTTTTCTAGACTTTCCCCCTCATAGTGAGGAAAACATCCTCATCAGAAGAATCCTTCTCCTCCTCCTCAAAGACAATAATTTTACCTTTTTTTCTTTACCTTTGCTCAGATGATACTCATCACTAGCCAAAAAAGTAGACCTACACCCTCCCAATTGAATAGGACAAGAACACCCTTCACTTTTATCATTCTTATGAACAAGTTTGAAATCATCCACAATTTCAATTGTTTCTCCCTTCGACCCTTGACTCGTATTGGTATCTAGCTTCCTCTTTTTGGGGACATGAAGTTTTGAAGAGGGTTTTCTTTTTTCCAAGGTAACTTTCAACAACTCTTGTTCAAGGAATGCATGACTAAGTGTTGAGTTCATGACTAAAACATGATTTAAAGTAGTTTAAGTGGAAAATAATCATATTTTTTGTGATGAAAGAAGTTTAATATAACAATGATCATTCATAAACATAATTGGTGATAAAATTAACTGGAAATTCCCTTCTAATTATGAAATTATATTTTGACAATTGGGAAAAGAACTTATAATTGTACGATAAATTTCATAATGTTAGGTTTTGAAAGAAAAATGCATGATAATATTATTTTTTCTCAACAATGGGGTGTCAAAAATGACTAGAAAATGTTTGAGTGGCAGTAATAAGTGAACAACACAATTAGAGGGTAAACAACTAATAAAAATGATAGAATCATGTGAGCAAGAGACTTAGACCATAGAAAACATATAAAAATTGCACAACATAGTATTTTTTATTAATAAACAAGTCTAATTCATATGAATAAAGGGTTGAATTTAGAAAAAATAATTAGGCTACATGATTAGGGTTTGAATTCTAATAGTCATCACCAGATTCATAATTAACACCACATTATTAAGTTCAAAATATAGCAAAGAGACTTGCAACTAACATCACTTAGAGTTTTAAAGGTAGTTGATGGGTTTTTCAATCTTTAATAGGGGTTTTCACACCCTCATTTAAATAATTTATTGATTATTTTTATTGTAGATAAAAATTCACAATTATGGTTATTCATAGTTTATCAATTGTGGTAAAAGTTATGGTTTAGAGTCATTCATTATTTGGCTCTATATGATGATACAAAAATCGAGACATCTAATTTAGTGATTAAATTGATAAAAAATTATGGTGGCCAAGGTTTTAGTATCATCAACTAGATCCAATAGTTTCAAGGGAACACCTATTTCACATTCACAAATATTTTTTGTGATGAACACCAATTTGTCTATATTAAACATTACAAAAATTCTCTAGCAAACACCTTTTTTTTTAATGAATAAACATAATGAGATACATTAGAATATTTTTTTAACGAGTGAATACACAACTCAAAAATAATATACAATTTATTATATCAATTGAATATACCTTTCATTAAGTGTTACACCTTACAAAGCATAAAAAATAATTCATTATACATGTACATAATACAAGTTTCATAATGATGATGTAAAGTATAAATCATAAATATTATAATGTCATGTGAAATTTAGAGAATAGCTCTAAGTAACCAAGTCTTCAACATTTCACAATTTCAAGAGGGAGAGCATCATCTAAGAACTTTTGCTTCAACCACAAACAATTGATCACTCACACACCTTCCATCAGGAAGTGGCCCTATCGTTTACCATGCCATTCGAGAATTGGTATCATGTTCTACATAAAAATAATGTTATATTTATGAATAACATGAGAAATATGATCAAACAATTAACAATAACACATTCCACACAAGAGAGATGCAAAAAATAATATGCTATATCATCAACAAGAAAAACTTTCAAAATGAACCTCAAGAGTCTTCAAGGAGATCATCAAGATATAATATAATGAAGGTGGGTAATTTATAATAACAACACTAAATAATAAAGGGATTAGATCATGACAAGTGTCAACATCCTATGTGATGAGACAAAATGATCTAATAATAGCTCACTTCAATCAACAGGAAAAAAACACTCCTAAGCTTAGCTTAAGTGCAAGAAATGAATTAGCGTAATAATCAATTAAAGATTAATTAATTATTAGCTAATGCATGATTACTCTAACACCCTCCTTAAGATGAACTTAGGGAGTAGTTGAAAACCCTAAAAATAGAATGCATGATGGGTCTCGACAAACATGGCCTAATGAGGTACCCATGTACAACCAATCTAATCTCTCACAATTGGAGAAAAGGAAAAATCCTCATGGGAAAATATCCTCTCCAAATGAGAGAAAAGAAAATGAAGGACTAAAAATCCCTCCAAACCAATGTCCCAAAAAATAATAGGAACATTAAGAACATCACACAAGCATGAAGAAGCTATAGACTGTTGTCGAAAGATGATTATTATAGTGCTAAAATGAAGAACCTCCTTTGAAACAAATGATGATCAAGATCAAGAAGTTAATAATTTGTATGAGTTCCCCCAATGAAACTACTCAAATCAGACAAAAAATAAGGGAAAACATCTAGAGCTCAAAGATACAAATGACACATGAATCTTCATGAGTGATCTTGACGATACTACTCAACGTGCAAGATGAAAGTCAAAAATAAAGCAACCAATAGTCCAAAGAACATTGATCAAGTGAAAATAAATGGTTGCCTCCAAAAATAGGAATCCAAGAATTTCCATATGGTTAATGCTCCATCTCACTAAAATGTGTGTGTAACCAACCATTGCATCCACCTAGTACATAAGAACAAGAAATAGATACATAGATCACTCCGAAAAGGAAATCAAGGAAGCATTAACACCAACAATAGAAACCCCCCATAATGTAAAAAACAAGAGCCAAGATAAGTCCATTGAAAATGTGTGTCACCAAGAAGTGCATGAAGGGGAACGAAGGACATATGAACATGCACGAAAGAGTACCTACAAATAAAAGGGTGTGAAAATCAAGGCACACACACATGAGATATGAATCACTAGGATTTTATATCATCATGGAAGGAACACTCACTTGAGAAAGGTCTGATGGAAAAATAAAGGCACTCACAACCCACCCATGTCACTTCATATCATAGGGCAAGTACAAAAGGCACAATAGGATGTGCAAAATCCCCAAAAAATATACACCAGAATGGCACTTTATCTCAGTGCATCTACAAAAGAGAAATGACATGCAAAATATGTCTACAATGACCCAAATAAGATAAAATTCTGGAAATACATATATAATAGCTAAAAATTAAGTCATCTCATGTGTAAATAAGAAGTTTCCAGGAGCTAAAACATCTAATTAGTTCACTAGAATGTGAAAAAAAAAAATTGAATAAAATATACTTGGATACAAATTTGGAAAATTACATAAATTTATATGAATAAAAAACCTTTCCAATGCCATTGGAATTGTGAAAAATGGAGTAACGGGTCAAAATTTGTGAGCTCGAGAGTGTCGACAATATCTTGTTTGCGCAATTTTGATAACTAAGCAAAAAGTTATCATGATTTTCCCAATCTTGCTAAAATTGCAAAAGAAGAAAAGAAAAGAAAAAATCTCCCCATGGGTTGGGCACTAGTCGCCCATATGACCCTGGGGTGACTATTTTTTTATTTATTTTTTAAAGTTAAAAAAGAAAAAAAACAATTAAGATTTAAGATTTTCTCGTGTAACCCTAGTTGAGAAAAAAATCAAAAATCGAGAAGGGGTTTTCCAAATCCACACTCTAATACCATGTTGGAATAATGAATTAACACAAGCCACAAGATCAAACAATGAAAAAACACACCTTCCACTCAAAGAGAGTTGCAAATAATGATTTGTTATATCCTCGACAAGAAAAAACTTACAAAATGAACCTCAAGAATCTTCAAGGATATCTTTGAGATAATAAAATGAGGGTGAGTTCTTATAGGAGCAACTCTAAATGATAAAGGGATTAGATCATGAAAAGTGTCAACATCCTATGTGATGAGACAAAATGATCTAATAAAATCTCTCTAGTTAACATAAAAAAACACTCCTAAGTTTAGCTTAAGTGCATGAAATGAATTAGCCTAATAATGAATTAAAGATTAATCAATTATTAGCTAATGCATGATTAATCTAACAAAAATTTTGTCATACAAATCTACATTCCATCTAGCTAAGTATGGTTTATCCCCTCTAGCTAAGTATGATCTATCTAATTGATTTGTAATAAATAGATACTATGAACTGATAATGCAAGTAATGTTTTTTCATTACTTTAGCCAAATATTTAATAATAAAAATAAAGTCATTATGTGATGGAGATGTGCATTTTATGTTCACACACATCTATCTCAAATTGGTCATCAAGATTTATAATTTAAGTTTTTTACAATCCACTAACATACATAATTTTGCCTCATAACAATCATAGATGTCGATTCTAGAAATTAATCTTAGTTATATTTACTCATAATATTGTTGAAATTTTTTATAAGTTTATCATAGCATATAGACTTGCTTATGGTCTAAAAAACAACAAATATTCGATACAAACTCATACCTATCAAAGGTTGATAGTGTTCCCAATAAACATAGACCCACAAGGGTCAAACATAATTCTCAAATAATTATTTCCCTATTAGGGTCAAAGATAATGACTTCATTCACAAAGACCACATACCTATCAAGGTCACAATACCATTACAGTGTTTGCAATATACACAAACCTGGTAAGGTTGAGATAACTAACAATGCTTGCATTAAAACACAAACTTGGTAAGGTCGATATAACATAACAATATTTGCATTAAAACACATACTTGGTAAAGTCGATATAATATAACATCATTTGTATCAAAACATAGGCTTGGTAAGGTCATTATAACATAACAATGTTTTCATTTAAACAAATGCCTTTCAAAATGGTTTATTTTAATGACAATATTAATATTATTCACTACCATGCCAAGAAACAAATAATTTCAACACCATTCACAAAAAGCACGAATTATCAAGGGTCAAACATATTTATAGTGTTCACGATGAACACAAGACTTGTCAAAGGTCATTTAACTTTTAAAATAAGTTCAATATAGTTCAAACTTGTTAATGTGATCCAGAACAGTCCAAGGGTGATTCAAAGGTGTAGGCTCAAGCATAATTGGAAAATATCAAAAATTCAAATTTTTTGATATTTTCTACATTTTAGTAAATCACATTTTCGGAGGTCTTCGAAGTGGAATTTGGGTTCAAAAAATTTGTTCGTCCCTTAAGTTGAATATCATAACATTATTCTTAAGGGATTAAAATTAGATCTCTTTGAGACCTTTCTGCAAAGGTAGAGAAGTCCAAATTTCGACCACCGGAGTAGGAGTTATGACCCCGCCAAGTTGGGGTAGAAAATAATACATGTTTTTTGAAAAAAATATGTTTTATTGTTTTAGTTTTGTAATTTTAAATTCCAAACAATGTGATGACTGTTAGAATTCCTCTTGCTATGTACATATTCCTATTTTTAATGTAAATAATTCATTTTTGGAGTTGCATACATATTTTTTTGAGTTTGTTGTTATGTACAAAATCAATACAATACTGCAGGGTACACTCCAGGTATTGTCTCTGGGTTCCATAATTCAAATCATAATGGTTGACTAATTTTTAATAGTATTTATGTTAAACATAGATACACAAGGTTCCAAGATAACATTAACAATGCTCATTATAAGAACAAACTTGTTAAGGTCGCAAGTAACAATTATAGTGTTCATGATAAGCACAAACCTAGAAAGGTCAAATAACAAAAATAAGTTTATGCATTTGAAAACTTCACAATACTTTGAATTAAAAACGCAAGAATTTTCAAATTAAGCAATGTTGAGGGTTCCAAATCTATTAAAATGGAAAAGAAAACCCTTCTCTATGTAACTAAATATCAATACATATAAATATCCAACCTTTATTGGTCGATACAAGAATACCCAAGTTCATATGATCATGCTACAAAACCCTAAAAATAGTATGCAAACCTATAGAAATGATTATTTATAACCATTATACATTCCCAAACAGGATTACATAGAAATTTTAGTTTATTATTCTTTCAAATATATCCTATAAACATTGCTCTTATTCAATACAAAACTTTTTGCATGACAGACAACAATAAGAATTGATAACAATTAAGTATAATAACATACCAAATTATTTACAATGATATTCTAATAGAACACAAAAGTCTTTCTCCCCTTTCTACTACTACCACCACTAGTATAATTTGGCAAATAAATGACTACGTGACTAAAGAATTTAGTCGTGGCAACTAAAAATGACTAAAGTCTACTATTTTTTTGCAACACAACTATAAAAATGACTAAATAAATGACTAATTTGATCATTGGATAAAAAAAACAACTAAATAATTAGTAACACAAATAAAAATTAGACAATATGAGTAACAATATTGACATATATATTTTTTTTAAAGAATGGATGTTGAGGAGAAAAACGTTGTGGAGAAGAACGTTAGTGAGGCGGGATTGAGCAATTTGAATTTGAATTCACTCCCTGGCGATCATGGCGGATTTCAATTTGGACAGCCTACGAATTTTGTGTTTTTTGATGCTATTGTTGGCGAGGATGGTTTGGGTGGCATGGGCTCAGTCAAAGCTACAATCTCTAGGGGTTAGTATGTGGTTGCTACTTTCAAGGAGGTGTGTGTAGGTTTTCCGTCGGTGGAGGCGTCGAATCAAACTCCAAAGGCCCCTGCGGGTCATGTGGTGTCAATTATTGTTGTCGTGCGGGCCCCTTCTAGTGAATCTTTTGAGGCTCACCTGAAAGAGGATTCCCAGGTTGAGCATGTTTTGGTGGAAAATTCCAAGCCGGCGAGGCAGTCTTCTTTGCTCGGGAAGATATGGGATGACCTTTTTTCTTCTAAGCTTAAAGGTAAGGGTGTTGCCTTTGAGTTTGTTTCTTCTTTAAATGTGGAGGGTGGTTTTTCTCTTTCCATTTCAGACTCTATTGTGGATAAAAATATTGCAAGAATGGACTTCTCATTGGTGGGAAAGTTTTTGGGTCCTAAACCCAATATTGAGGAGGTTTGTTCTTGGATTTGTAAGAAATGGGCTCTGAAAAGGTAGGTGGAGGTTGCGACTATGGCCAAAGGCTTTTTTTTCCTTTTCATGTGATGAAGATTTAAGGTTGGTCTTCTCTAAAGGGTCGTGGATCTTTGGTCGTCTGACCTTGATGTTGTGCTTGTGGGAGCCTAGTATGGACTTGTTGAAGTGCCTTTTTCACTCTACTCTTGTTTGGGTTAAGTTGACTAATCTGTCATTGGAGTATTGGGATGAGGAGGTGTTTAAGGTTGTTGCAAACTCATTTGGGCAATTAGTTTCCATTGATGAGGAAACTCTTTCTAGAAGGCACCTGGTTCCTGTCAGGCTCTTTTTTATGATTGATCATGATGTTGTGTTGCCTGACTTCTTTTAGCTAAACTCAAATGTGGGCTATTAGAAACAACTGGTTGTTTTTGAGTCTTTATTGTTTGTGTGGTTCAAGTGCAAAAATAAGGTCATTGGGCCAAGGATTTCCTTGTCAAGGTGGTTCCTCCTAAGTTTGTGATTCAATCTAAGGTCTGGAAGGTCAAGGAGGTTAAGGGATCCTCGGCTCTTTGTGAGCACAATGATTTTGGTGGTAGTATTACTTCAGAGGTTGAAGTTAATGATGAGGTTCAGGTTGCTCCTCAACCCCCAATGGATGAGGAGGCCAAGAAGTCTAAGAATGAAATAGCTTTCCATTCTGAGGATATTGATGTGGACCATGTTTCGAATACTTTGTGCTCCCCTAAACGTGTTACTCCGGAGTCGAATTTTGCTCTATCATCTCCCTCAGATTGTGCGTCAAGATTTGTGGGAGGTGAGGGAACCTTTGTGGTTACAGATACTGTGAATAAGGAAGATGATGGTTATATCTAGGTGAGGGGTAGAAAGAAGAAGAATTCTTCCCCTCCCTCGTAGCCTCACAAAGGAGTTACCACGAGAAGGAAAAAAGCGGATTATGGTTCTAAAATACGGTGTCAGGGGAGGCTCTCTTTATAGAAAATTAGGGAGAGGGAATGCAAGTGTGATATTGTAGAGGGTGTTCAGAAGACCCTCTTTGATCTATGCTCGAAGAGTGCCCCCTCTTCATGCAAATGAAGATCATTTCTTGGAATATTAGGGGGTTAAACAATATGCATAAGAATGACCTCCTGAAGAACCTTATCTGGGATCATAAGCTAGATATTTTACTGATTCAAGAATCTAAAAAGCAAACAGACAAGTTGGATGCTTTGAAGAACTTATTTTTTAAGGATTTTGGTTTTCATGGGGTTAGCTCTGATGGTGCCTCAGGTGGCCTAGCTACCTTTTGGAATCCTAGATTGGTTCAAGGGATTTTGATTGTGGATAGTTTTAATCATGTGGACACTAGATTTGTTCATCTTAGGGACAAATCCTTCTGGTTTATTTCTAACATTTATGCTCCCAAGTTGAAAAGGGCTAGGAAGAGGCTTTGGAATGAGCTTGGTAATTTATGTGCTATTTTTTTGAATCTCCCTTGGTTGGTTATGGGAGATTTCAATACTCCTTTCTTTGATATTGAAAAACTAGGTGGTTCTCAAGCCCACCCTGATAGTCGTCTAGAGCTGAGAATGTTTATTGATGATAACACTCTCATAGATGTGGATTTGATGGGCTATAGGTTCACTTGGTCTAATATGAGAGTTTGTTTTGATAATATCCAAGTCAAATTGGATCGGGCTCTTATTTTGGCCTCGTGGTTTGTGCACTTTTCTTGTTCCCTCTCTTTGATCATGAGGTGTAGCTCGAACCATTTCCCCATATTGTGTGTGGCTGACAAGGTTGGAAATATAAAATTATTTCCTTTCCACTTTGAGGCTATGTGGTTGAGGGATTCCATATTCATGAATTGCATCAGAAGCTCATGACAAGTGCGCATTGATGGGAGTGCAATGTTCAAATTTGCTAAGAAATTGACATTTTTGAAGAGAAATATCAAGAAGTGGAATAGGGATTCTTTTGGTCACATCTTTGACTCTAAGAAGTCTCTTATTCAACGGTTGGATCCTGGTCAAGGGGAAACAATCTAAGGGCATGTCGATGGAGCTTCAATTGAGGGACGACTCTCTCTTGGTGTAGCTTCATGATATTTTTGCTAAGGAGGAAGACTTCTGGAGGCAGAGATCTTGTGTTATTTGGCTCAAGTTCAGGGATCAAAATTCTAAGTTTTTCCATCTTACTTCCCTTAGGCACAAATCAAAGAATAGGATCTCTTCCATCATGGATGATGGTTCGTTGTTGATTGATGAGGAGGCTATTAGAAGGTTTGCTACCAATTTTTTTGAGCATCTGCTCAGGAATGACTTAGTTTGGGACCACCATTGTGTGGAGGCTTCTCTTGATGTCGTCCCTCAGCTTGTTATGGAGCACCTAAATAGGGAGTTGGTTGCTATTCCTTCTTCAACCAAAATTAAGTAGGCAGGTTTTTCCTTTGAAGGTAACAAGGCCCCTTGGGCCTGATGGCTCCCCTTTTCTATTTTTTCAATCTTTTTGGGATATTGTGGCGGAGGATGTTATCAATGCTACCAAGGAGTTTTTTGGCTCTAGAAGATTGCTTAAAGAATTGAATGTGACCTTCATTGTATTTATCCCCAAGTCTGTTGATGCTAATGGCTTTGGGGATTTCATACCAATCAACCTCTATAATTCTATTTACAAGATCTTCTCTAAGGTATTGGCTACTAGGCTCCAGAGGATTCTTCCTGATATGATTTCTAAACACTAAAGTGGTTTTGTTAAGGGTCATCAAATCCTGGATTTTATCATTACATTCCATGAGCTTGCTCACTCTCTCAATGCTAATAAGAAGTCGAGTTTTTTCTTAAGCTGGATCTTCTCAAGGCATATGGCAGGATCAATTGGAAGTTCTTGTTGGCAGTTCTGGCTCACTTTGGTTTTTTCTAGAAGTTTATGCAACTCATGGAAAAAATTATCTCGACTCCCTCTTTTGTTGTTATTGTGAATGGTTCTCCCTCTCCATTTTTCTAGAGCTCACGTGATTTGAGGTAGGGAGAACCTATCTCCCTATTGTTGTTCATTTTAATGGTGAAAATTATTGACTAGAATATTCAGAAGACGTTATCTACTGGCTCCTTGAGGGGTCTCACTCCCTCTTCTAGATTTGATCTTGTTACTCATCAAAAATTTGTTGATGATACAATCTTGATGGGTGATTATTCTATTTGTGAATTCAAGGATGTTAAGGTGTTGATTGAGGCTTGTGAGAAGGATTTTGGGAAGCATATTAACCTTCCTAAGAGTCAATTTTTCTTCCTCAATACCTTGGATTTCCTACAATTGAAGTTCACTAGGATCTTATCCTACAACTGGGGTGATCTGCCTTTGACCTATTTGGGTCTTCCCTTATGTGTTTTCAAGACCCCAGATTCTTTTTGGCTTGGACTCTTCGAGAATTTTAGTAGGAATTTGGTTGGTTGGAAGGGTGCGCTTCTCAACCAAGAGGGGAAAGTGCAACTTATCTCATCCACTCTTCAGAATCTCCCCTTGTATGCCATGAGTTTATTTAGATTTCCTACTAAATTTGAGGAGAAATGGAGTAGATTATGAGAAGGTTTTTATGGTCGGGGGTTGAAACTAAGGCCAAAATTCTAATTGTGGCATGGGACCTATTGTGCAAGCCAAAGAAGGGGCGGTTTGGGCATTAGAAATATTAGATTTTTTAACAAGGTTTTACTCTCAAAGAACATTTGGAGGCTCTTTAGTGGGGAGGCAGATTGGGCCTCTCTAGTCAAAGATGAATACTTGCCTAGTGTGGGGAGACCCTGGGACATGCTGATGTCTCATGATATCCTCATGGGTTCTTATTTTTGGAGAAATATCATCTCCTGTAGGGAGTTGATTGACAAAGGTGTTAAGTGGTTGTTGGGTGATGGTTCCAAAATTATTTTTTGGGAATATTTTTGGTGTGATATTGAACCTCTGATCAATCATCTGTGGGCCCCTCTTATTGTTCCTGTTTGAAAACACCTTTTTGGTGTTAGGGTGGTGGGTCATATCCAGAATGGTGCATGGAAGAATTTTTTAGAATTGGGACCCTTCGTTGATTGTTCCTCAGGATTTCCTAGCTAACATCAGGATTCCTCTTTTTTTGAGACCCGATCGTGTGATTTTGACCCCTTGCGCTAATGGAAAGTTTTTTTGTGGCCCCAATCTTTGTCAATTCTTGGGAGAAGCCTGACCCCTATCCTTTTTAGGGGAAATTATGGAATAATTTGTTGATCCCTAAGGTGAATGTATTTTTCTAGTTGCTAATGCAAAGAAAAGTGCTAACTCGAGATAATCTTTGTAAGAGGGGATTTGTAATTCCTAATAGATGTGTGATTTGTGAATCTGATGCAGAGAGTTCCTTTCATCTTTTCCTTGGTTGTACCTTTTCTTCTCTCATCTGGAGTAAATTTCTTGCCCTTTGGAATCTAGATTGGGTCTTCTCGGGCTCCCTTTGAAACTTTGTGGATTAGTGGAAGAGCCCCTCATCCTCCCCCATTCTTCATAGGCTTTGGGATATCATGGCCCCTCACATTTCCTAGGGCATTTGGAAAGAACGTAATAATAGATTTTTTTGTGATTTTAAACTCAAGGTGGATAGTGTCTTCATCAAGATTCATCGGGATATTCTAGAGAACTTTTCTCTTCATGGCTTTGACTCTTTGTGTTGTGATTTTTCCTCTTGCTTGGTTGGGTATGATTTATTGGCGATTGCTAATTGGAAGATTTCCCTTTTGTCGTTTGAAGTAGTTAAGGCTAGCCTTAGCCCTAGATTGAGTACTAAGTAGATGCCTCTACCTCTAGGGTGGGTTAAGATTAATTTTGATGGGGCAGCCAAGGGTAACCCTAGGCCTACTAGTTGGGGGGCTGTTGAGGAATGATATTGGTAAGTTCTTGGGCGTGATGGCACTCCCATTGGGAAATCAGACCAATCACCATGCAGAAGTCGGGGCTACGTTCATCAGTATTAAATTTTCCTTAGAATGGGTGGAGGGAGATTTGCTAAACATTATTAACTACCTTTGTGGTGTCCAAAAGCCTAGATGGACTATCAATCAATTGATTAAGGATGCTATAATGATTCTAAGATCTTGTGAGGAAACTTGTGTCACTCATATCTACCAAGAGGGCAACTCATTGGTGGATTTCTTTGCTAATGAGGCTATCAAAAGTAATAATTTTAAAGCATGGGAGGAGTACTCTATCCTTCCTGAGGATGCTAAGGTGTTATTATGAAATGATGGATATGGATGAGCGCATTTGTTGGATTAATATTACCAATTGTTTATGCATTATAGTCGCACACTTTGTGGGTATTCCTTTGCTTGTTGGCTCTCAATCGATCATATCCATCTATGATTTTTTGCTTCTGGTAATTATGAATATGGGGGGTGATCGAAGCAGAATTGAGCCCCATTCCTGTGCTAGTTTGAGGAAGAAGTGTAAGATTTGGAAGATTCTTGAGCATGGTAACTTCATGCCTTTCCTGGAAAGGCTCCATGACCATGATCCCAGGGCTTCGATGGAATTTGTTTCTTATTGGAATAATTGTAAGGTACAGGTTAAGGGTATGGTGCTCGAGATTAATGAGGAGTTTATAGCTGCTATTATTGGTTTGCCTTTGGTGGGTCACAAATTCTTTAAGGATAAGAAGAGCAATAAGGAGGCTATGGCATAATTCTTTAAGGATGATGAACAAAAAAATATTATCAAAATGTAATCTTGGGGCTACGAATGAACATCTCTAAAGAAAATATGGGCAGATATAGCATAGATTATCATGTGGTATGTTACCCTTGAAGGCAGGTTTACTACAATTTTAGGCCATAATTTCACCTTATTGAATCATTTCAGACATGAGATTTTTGTTTTGTTTCCATTCTTTCTCTTGTTTTCATTGGAGGTGTTTGTGTATGCGTATTTGAAAAATAAGAGGGCACCAATGTTGCACGAGGACCTCATCCTACTCATAATGGAGCATGTGAGAGCCCTCATCCCTACTAAATCAATTAAGGGAAAATAAAAGGCTATTAGTGATGCCTCTCTTTCGACTAGTTCAGATACCAGTGTTGTTGGGGAGGAGGAATGGAATGAGGAGGGTGAGGATGGGTCTTCTTCTCCTGTGGCCACCCCTTCTAAGAAGAGAAAGAAAGGAAACCCTAAAGGAAAATAGGCTGCCAAGAAGATTATTCTTCAGAAGTCGGAGTCCCAGTCTATTGGCAATGACACAATTGTGGGTTCAGGGGACTCCAGGTCTAAGGACAATGTGGTGTTTAATGGGCAAGATTATGTTGCGGCGGGTGGTAACAAGGAGGGTCTGTAGGATAATGTTGGGGGTATGGAGGCCAAGGATAAGCCTATAAGGGCTTCCAAGCATATTGCTAAGTTAAAAAATCAAACATCAAAAGATGTTTTAAAGGATGCCATAGAGCATTACAAGGAGAAGGATGATGAGGAGAAGACTATTGATATTGATAACTCCCTAGTTAATAAAACTCCAAGTGTTGAGCCTTCTGGTGAGAATTTTGTGCAGCAGGAGGAGGGAGTTAATCTGAGGCTCGACAAGCCAGGGCCGCTTAAGGTAAACCTGCTATTTGAGGATTTATCATACTTGAATGATGATACCACTTCTATGATTGAGCTCCTTGACATGGCACGTGCAGGGGCCACTGGTACTTTCAAGCTGGTGAAGTGGACTCTTCAGGAATTCAATAGGGTAAATATCAAGATCAGGGGGTTGAAGGAAAATATGCAAAATATGTTGAAGAGTTCTTCCTCAGATATTTTGATTAATGGAATTATGGATTTAGAGTGTTCTTTTTTTGACTTCAAGTCCTTTTGTGAGCAACATTTCTTTAAAATGGAGGCTAAGGTTATGGACACCAACGCGGACATCAAAAATTTGTTGCATGCCTACCATATTTCTGTTAAAAATAGTGTTGATTGCTTGGAGTTCCTATTCCACAAGATAAGTGAGCTTAAAGAATACCAACTCTACTTTGTTGAGTTGATGGAAAAGGACCCGGTGTCAAAGGGAAAAGGGAAAAAGGCTGGAAAGGATGAAGCTAAAGGCCCTGCTACTAGAGGGAAGGGTAACTTGAGGAAATCCTTTGAGGAGGAGAAGGAGTTGATGGACATGATCAATCTTCATCAGGACCAGGAACTTGAGGTGGCTAACACCTTAAGGAACATGAATAGTGTCCAGTTTCGTGTTTTGCTTTGTTGTTTTAATTTTATTGGATCTTTGTTTGTTTACTGTTGTTTTGTTGCTTTTTTGTTGATGGTTGTTGTTGATGGTTCAACATTTCTATCTTTAAGCAACATTTTGTGTGTTTAGTTGTAAAGGGTTTCGGGTCCCTTCAAAACCTACTTTTCCCAAATAATCAAAACAATATTAGCATTGGCATTTATTTTTGGTCTATATTACTATTATTATATTATCAATTTTATTTTATATTAACATACATATAGTTTTATTTTTCCTAACCTATCCAAAGATCAATTAAACTATGAGTTTTTTAATAAATTAATTTAATTTGATCTATATAGAAATATATTAATTATTAATTATAATAATTTCATACTTATATTTAATATTTTGTATTCTAACATATATATTATAATAGTAATAAATAATATAATATATATACTATTACATATATTTTTGTATTTATATTTAATATTTTGTATTCTAACATATATATACTATTATATATATTATAATAGTAGTAAATAATATAATCTATATATACTATTACATATATTTTTGTATTTAAATATATCTATAGTACTAAATAAATAATAATCTATATATTTTTATATTTGATTTTTGTATTATATATAATATTAGTAAATAATATAATTTTTATATTTTTATATTTAAATAATAATAATACAACCTATATATACTATTATATATATTTATAAATATAATTATATAATTTAATTTAAATTATATAAAATATAAAATACATTAATTGTATTTTATATTAAATAAGAATATAATAGTTATTGATTAATAACTATAAAAATGTTATATATATATAATAGTTTTGCTAGAGAATATAATATATAATAATAATTAATAATATAATTATATATTTATAATTATTTTTTATTATATAAAATTTAATATATACTTAACTACGTAGGATAAAGGATGTCATAATGTTAAAACCTAAATGTGTTGAAATTTTCATTTTAAAAAACATACTCTTAAACCCTCTTCAAAACCATATTTTCAGGTTGCAGCTCATTAAATTGGAGGAATGAACAGTCAATACCAGTGAAGATGAGTTTGGAGGAGCGAAAACCAATAGTAGTGGGGAAGAAGCAGCAAGGAAAGCAACAAAAAGCGGTGAAAAACAGCGAAAAAATGACAAAAAATGATGAACGATTGAGATTCAAACAACCGAAAAACTGGTGGAAAATGATGAACAACTGAGATTCATTTAACCGCATTGAAAGTAAATTCCACGTCCATTTCAAAATGGGTGCCTAATTTTCTTCATTCATTTTGGCAATAGGTACTTAAAATATATTATTTATGCCCTAATCCCTTTTTGGACGCATCTTATTTTGCTGGGTGAACTAGGCAAAATCAATAGGAAACCCTATTCTTATCTTTTTCCTATGTTGCATTTTCTTTTTGCAGATTTCTTCCTTCCGAAAACCCTATTCTTATCATTTTCTTGTGTTTTATTTTATTTTTGCGGATTGCTTCCTTTCATGGAGATGGATGGGGGAGGAGGCATGAGGAGATCCACGTAGGAAGGGAGAGGTGATACACTGTTGCAAGGGGCGATACAATATGTGGAGGTGGCATGGTGAACTCATTTTTCATTATTATTTTCAATCTATGTTGTCCTAAATCTACCTTTCATTTCCCACAAACCCATTACATGTGTCCTTGCATTAGAGGAAATGGTGATGTCGGTATATTTGTGAAGGGTTGGCTGCTATAAAGGGAGGATGTGGTTTTTGAGAGGGTGAACTCCATTGAAGAGGCCACGGACTCCACAAGGAGTCGTGGCTCTCTCAATGGGGCCACACCCCTGTATAATTTTGTTTTGATGGAGGCCATTGTAGATTTAAACAAATCTTACTCTCACCCATTCTAGATACGTAATGGCCTTTTATAGTGCATTAAGTTTATCCTTATTCCAGACCTATTACCATGTACATGTTTATATTTCATATTTTTTAGGTCCAACCCTCATATATATATATATATATTTCAACTCAAAATGGTATTTATATTTAATTTTCCATTTTATTATTCACTACTACATTGTTTTCTTTTGGTTTTTTGTTTTCTCGCTCAACCTTGAGGATGAAGCCTGACACATAAGGTGTATATGAATGAAAAGAAGAAGACTCTATATCGTTATCTATCATTTCCCCATTTTCATCTTAATTGCATTAGTTTCCCTAATGTAACCATGCTATTTTCTTGTGAAAAAGAATTGAAAGCTACAAAAGCATAAAGTAAATGAATGTTGTAGCAATAGGTAATTCCTTATTTCCTTTATGAACAAGTACAAAGCAAGGAGAAAATGCAAAACTAGTGCCTTACTCTACCATACAACAACCAGAACTAACCATCTAGCTTCCTTTTAAATGCAAGAACAAAGACCTTATTCTACACAAAATTAGGAGCCTTGATCAAGAGTGTATTCCATTACATAAGATTTTAAGATGGTATAGAACAAGTAAAAAGAAACTTTCTAGATTTTCTTACACATTTTATATATAGCAACCCTTTCTATTATTTTCTTGCATACTAGTATACCCCATTTTCTCTTGTAGAAAAATATCCAACACAAGATATTGTTTCACATACTTTTCCATTAATCTGATGCATTTACAACCCACACCATATGCAACAGTGGCATCACAACAAAATTTCAATGATAACTTCTCTTGGTTTTCAATTTCATAGACTAGTTATTGTAACGACATTCTCCAAACATAGGAGTTTACATACACACCTGAAAGCATTAGTTCATAAATGACTATCATGACTAAATAAATGACTAAACCATGACTAAGTAAATGACTACAATGACTATAATGGCTAAATAAATGACTACCATGACTAAATAAATGACTCCCGTGACTAAATAAATGACCAATTAACAACAATAAATGATTAAATTAACGACTAAATATACTACCAAATTGATCAATCAAAACAACTAATAAATGACTAAAAATGGTTTAGTCATGAATTTGGTCACATTATAAATGACTGGCAATAAACTACTAATGATCACTTAACCAATCTTAGTCATATATATACAATTTTTAGTAGTTTTTTAGTCATTTATTGTTATTTTTTTACTAGTACACTATTCTCCCTCTATCTCTTCTTCTTCTTTCTTTATCTCCTTAGCACCACTGAAACTCTTTTTTCCTCTCCATGAACTCTACACTCCACCCTCATCTAAGTTGATTAAAGGAAAGGAGGTGGTTGTTAGTTCAGATGGCCTCTCAACTGGTTTGGAGACCAGTGTTGCTGGTGAGGAGGAATGGAATGAAGAGGAGGGTGGTTCTTTGCCCCCTATGATGGCTCCCTCTAAGAAATGTAAGAAGGGGAATCTCAAGAGGAGGACTACTAAGAAGCTCATTTTGTAGGATTCAAAATCCCATGATTCCCCTTTTGTTGGTAATGACATTGACATTATTTCTAGGGATTCTCATTCTAAGGGTGATAATGTGCTTAATGGACAAGATTTTTTTTTGGTTGGTCATAAGGAGAAGGTTATGCCTGATAATGTTGGGGTTTAAGATGCCAAGGATTTTCTATGTAGGGCTTCCAAAAGAATTACAAAGCTAAAGAATTAGATTGTGATGGGAAAGAAGGGTAATGGGGCTCTGGGTAAGGAGAAGGGTGTTGAGGAAACTACTATAGAAATTAATGATTCCCCCGTTCAACATTCACCCAATGTGGAGCTAGCTGGTGAGAAGTTAATGCATAAGGATAATGGGGTGAATTCAAGTCCTAGAAAGCTAGAGCCTCTAAAGGTGAATCCTCTTTCTAAGGATTTATCATACCTAAATGATGACAATAATTCTATATTTGAGCTTTTGGATATGGCCCACTCAAGGGCCACATGCACTTTCAAGCTTGCCAAGTGGGTGTTGCAGGAATTTGATATGGTAAATATCAAGATCAAGGGTCTGAAAGAGAATATACAAAACCTGTTGAAGGGTTCTTCCTCGGATATTCTGATTGAGAGACTTGTGGATTTAAAGTGCTCCTTTATGGACTTCAAGACCATGTGTGAGAGTCATCTTTCTGAAATGGAGGCAAAGATCAATGAAACAAATGCGAACATCAAGAAGTTATTGCAGGTTAGCCACAGTTTGGTAAAAAATAGTGTTGAGTCCTTGGAGGTCCTATTTTGTAAGATTAGCCAGCTCAAGGAAGCTCAACTATACTTTATGGAGTTGATGGAGAAGGACCATTCTTCAAAGGGAAAGGGGGAGAAGGTCAAAAAGGATGCGGCAATAGGACCATATACCAGAACCAAGGGAAATCTAAAGAAGACCTTTGAGGAGGAAAAGAAAGAATTAATGAATATGGTCAAGTTACATCAAAACTAGGAGATCGAGGTGGCTAACACCTTGAAGAACATGAAATAGTGTCTCTTTCTATGTTGTTTGTTGTTTCTGTTTTTTTTCTGATATGTCTCTATTTTTTGGTTGTTGTTATACTTTTGGATGCTACTATTGCTATAATGTCTTTCTCTTTGATCAACTTTCCCTCTTTTGTGTTGTAAAGGGTTTTGAGTCCCTTCAAAACCTATTTTTACCCTATAATCAAAACAATATTTTGATGGATTTTATCTCCCAATCCCCCTTCATAGTACTTCCACATAAATGTTTTTAAGTCCATTCATTTCTCCAATTCATGGAATTCATAACAACTCTCGATCTTTAATTCAAATTTAATCTTCTTTTAAAACAAGATATTAATAATATATATCATTATATATATATTATTATATATTTATATTTTATAATATATATGAATATACTATACATATATAAATATATATTTTTATTTTATAATGATTAAAATATATATTTATATATGTGTCTATAAAAATATAGAGTTATTTGTTTACATATATCCATTCTTTTGTGAATAATCTCAACTCAAAAGAGATAGATACACGCATATACTTATATGTGTGTATATAATTTAACATCATTCTAAAGTATAACATTATGCATTTCTCTTATGACAAAAACCTATTGAACACAAGATACAATAAAAGAAGGTATGCAAGACAAAAATTGATATCAATTAACAAGGTATCATAACATGTAGAGACAAAGAACAACTAATCATCAAAATTATAAAGATTTTATAATGTAAGGTTTTATCATAATTATCACTTAAGGTTAATGTCAAACAATGTATATGCAACAAGACACTATTCTATGTGTGTGTGTGAGTTCTTGAAGTCAATATGCACTTGTTGTTTTGCCTGATTTGCTTCCCTCTCTTTGATGATGCTCTCCCTCCTTGTTTAGGAGAGGAAAAAAATTCTTACATCCACCTCATTTAACCAAGAAAGTAGTTAGTCCATAAATCATATTATCATAAAGTAATATAAATTATTCACTAATCATTATAAATATAATAAATTCAAATCTATATCTTTTAAATCAATATCAAACTGATATTCTCTTTTGCCATAACATAAATAAAGTAGAACAATCACAATGTAGATGTCCACAAAACATAGTATTGAAATCAAAATTTGAAACATATAACAAAGAATTTTCTATTGTTAATTGAAACGACACAATCAAATTAATCCATAAATGGGGTGTGACATCCTCCTCAATGACATAGTTCAAACTAGAGTAAAAAAAAATTTCTCATAAATAATAACTTAGTTAAATAAATGTGGAAATCTATAGTGGAATTCTTCATATTCTTCCCAAGTGGCACTATCTTTTGATATTGGTCCTATTAGACCTTGCACTAAGTGTCTTCTTTGTTATGCAAGTGGATCTTGCAAACCTTGAGAACTCAAAGGGACTTGATCGTGACCACTCTTGGATCTAGATCCAGAAGATAATTCCAATCAAGAACATGATTAAATCTAGGTACATAAATTTTTAAATAAGATACATTAGAGACATCATGCATTCAAACAAGATTTGATGGTAAATATAGCCTATAAGCAACTAGGTTGATTACTTCTAGGATCTCAAATGGACCCCTATATCTAGGTGCTAGCATGACCAACTTGCTAATATTTATCAAGCTCTTCTAAGGTTTGACTCTATATATAACCTTATCTCCAACAAAAAACTATCATGGAGTAGCTTGACATCATCATAATTTATCTTCCTATCATTTTGTTTTGCTAATATTTTTCGGATTAGTTTAGCTTGCTCCTCCATTTTCATCAACATTTTGACCCAAATCTAATCATATCTTCCAATTTATCCCAAATTATATAAGTTTGACACTTATTTCCATATAATGCTTTAGAAGGAGTCATTTTAACTATATAATGATAAGATTTATTGTAAGAAAACTCAAATAATGGAAGGTAATCCTCTCACTTGTATTTTTGATCCATACAATACATCCTCAATAGGTCCTCTAACACTTGATTTACTCTTTTTGTTTGACCATCTATTTCTTGATGGTAGGTTGAAATTATATTCAATTGAGATTCTCACATTGAAAATAAAGTTTTCCAAAACCTTGAATTTATCCATGCATCCCTATATGAGATAATATTCTCAAGAAATCGATGCAATCAAAAAATTTATTACATAGTTTTTATTTCTAGGATAGGTGATCCATCGATGAGGTTTCTTGAAATAAATTGAGCCACCTTTGTAATTTTGTCTACAACTACAAGAATTGTTTTTTGAAAATTCCTTGACATAGGTAAAACTTGAACAAAGTCCATACTAATAACCTTTCATTTTCATTTGAGAACATAATGAGGGTACATAAATTCTACTATATATTGATGCTCAACCTTGAATCACTGATATTCTAAACATCAAGATACAAATCTTGCAATGTCTTATTTCAAACCTTTCCAAAAATAAAGTGGTTTCAAATTCTTAAACAGCTTCATTAATCATGTATGTCTTGCATGCAAAGCATAATGTGCTTCCTTTAACACGAGATTTCTTAAACCACCTTGATTTGGAACATACATTATATCTTTTCACCTCATTAATCCATCTGATTCAAAATGATACCCTTTATATTTGACATCTTGAACATTTTCTAAAAGTTCTCTTTCAAATTGTTCATAGAATTCATCTCAAGGAATTTCTTATTGCTTAATATGAAAAAGTTGGTTGAATTGATACCATTTCCACAATATGCCTTCTATGACTCATCACATCAGTAACTCAATTCTCCTTTCCTTTTATGTAACTTATATCAAAATCATAATCTAATAACAACTCCAACCATAATCTTTGTCATGCATTAAGGTTTGATTGAATGAAGATGTACTTAAGGCCTTAGTTATCTAACTTGATCTCAAATTGCTTTCCTAAAAAGTAATATCTCCAAACTTGGAGGGCATACACAATTATAGCTAATTCCAAATTGTGTGAAGCATAATTTAGCTCACTGCCCATAATTTCCTAGGTTCGTATTAATCCTTTTGTTAGCAATTCTTGCAACTGGGCTTTTAATTCCATTAACTATGTTTTTATTATGTAATAGGGTGACTTGGATATGGGTTTATAGCCTATAATTATATCAATTGAAAAGTTGAAGGCTCTCTTAGGTGGAAACCCTGATAATTCATTAATAAATATGTCTTGGAACTCACAGAGAAAAGGAGGATCTTGAAATGATACTTATTAATATTTCCCATTTTGATTCATCTTAACCTCATACAGCTTGTGGAAATCACATAAGAATATATAATCTGCATTTGATGATTTTATAAATTCCTCTACTTGATCCATTTTAACTAAAAATAATTAAACAATTTTCTTCTAGGTCTCTTAAGTTGCATTGTTGATAATTTCTTGATCTTAACTCCTTTTTAGATTCCTTGAATTGAAAAAGGACTTTCTAAATGATCTATGCATTCAATTGTTTTATCAAAAAATCTAATTTTCCATATGATGCCATAGCCAATTCATTCCTAGGGTGACATCATATGGTCCTAAAGGGGATACATAAAGGTTAAATTCTATTGAAATACAAGGTAATATCACTTTAGCTTCAAAAAAACATTGCTCTACCTAAGCTCTCGACTACTTTTGCATATTCAACTGGCCATGGGTTAGCCATATAGCCAACTTGCTTAGGAATTTTTTTAATAGGCTAGGTGTTATAAAAAATTTAATAGCATCCATGTATATAAGAATAAAAATTGGTATTCCAAATAAAATACCTATAGTTTTTCGATCGGTGCAACTTGATATTCTTCTTGATGATTATTTATAACTACATAAATCTTTCATTGGAAAGTTGTTTTTTGGGACAACAGAGCAAATTTTTGATATTGGTTCCCGTGGTTCTCTTTTGGAAACCCATTCAAGTAATGATCACCTCCATAGGTAGAACACCCACTAGGAGGTCCTTTCTTATTAGATAGTCATCCATTCTTAGTGTCATCTTTCTTCTTGAAGTCCTTATTTATTTTTCTATTTTGGAAGTTATTATTGTTATTTCTAGCTTCTTTTTCATTTGATTTAGGTTTGGAATATTTATTCAAATTATTCTTCTTGAAGGGTGGTGATGGTTTGGTCCATCCAAACTTCTTTCAAGTCTTATATCAATAGGCCAAATTTTTTTAAATCTTTTTCTCCTACTTGACTGTCTTCTCAAAGACCCGGTCCATGGTATTTTGACCATGAATATCCATTTCTCCTATCTATGTGTTCATGCCTATGGTGAATTTTATTTTATCAAAAATATTCATCATGAGATAATATCAAGGCACATACTTCAATAGTCTAGTGGTTTTCTTTCAATATTCTATCACTGTCTCCTTGGTGTAGATTTTGAAAGTCGATGAATTTCTAAATGAATTATAATTGAGGTAACAACCTCTATTTGAAAATGAGCACAATTTGATTCCATGTAAAACTCATGGAAATTAATCTCAATTATTTATTAAAGTTCATCCACCAAGTGGATGCTTCACTAGACAAACGATAGGCTCCCCAAGGTAACTTAGTTATCTCAAATTAGTTCTCGATCTCAAAGTACTTCTCCATCTTGGTGAGCCCTGCTTAAGTTCCATCTCTTAACAATGTTCCATAAAAAAAATTCGAGGTTATTTTCTTCATATCCATATTAATTTCATTGTTTAAATGAGTCCTTATTATTTATTCTTGGTTCTTTGTGTTTTTTCTTAGCTTCTCGTCAAGCCCTTCATAAACATTATGTTCTTGTATTGATTCCCACCATTTTCTTGACTTTTCTCCTCATCATCCTCATGATTATCCGCCCCTCTCACTTCCTATTCTAAGGTTCCCAACCTTTCTTTGGTTTCATTCAATATTGTAAGGATTTGGTCCAGCTTTTTCATAGGATCTTCTAAAGGTTGACTAGATTCATCTTGAATAGCCCCTAAGATTTATTCTTATTTAAATTATAATTGCACCTTGTAAGTCATTTTGGTTTTATTAGTTCTAAGTTTTTTTTTATGAAATAAGAGACTTGAACCTAAAATACTTAATTATAAGCATCATTTGAAGTTTACTCTTTGAAAATTAAAAATTATGATTTCCATTTCAAAGTTCATTGCTCTTAGAGACAAGCATAGTTTTATTCATATAAATGGATTTATACATCCTTATTATGTAAGGTCTTACATAATTATATATCACTATCAAAAAGGGGAATCTCTTCAAGTTCTTCATATTCATTATAATATAATAACATGAATTTTGAGGTGGGATGTACTCAGTACAGGTACTCCTATTTTATCTTATTATTTTGGATTGGAAAATTACGTTCACACCAAAAAGGCATGTCATAAATCACCACCGATCTTCTAGGTTTAATCGATGTGGATACTGATTATTTAATCTAGTTATCCCTTTCTATCTTGATTCATTCTAGATAAAAAACCAAAGTTTTAGAGTTAGAGATTTGGGCCTCTCTTACATAACTCACAGTTGTTTCAGATTTAATTATTGTTTTCACTTGATTAGTTTTCTTTATCTTTCCTCTTTTTTCTTATTCCTTCACCTACCCATTTTTGTGTTCAAATTTCAACACAAGGTTATATTTATTGAAACTTATTGCATTGTAGGCTCATAGATGAGGAGTTTAAATAGTGCTCTAATACACATGTGACAAACATCGATTCATCTATTCTAAATATTACACATTTATCTAGCAAACACCTTTTTTTGGAATAAATAAAAATAATGAGGTACATTACTATTGCTCTTTAAGAAGTGAATACATGATTCAAACATAGAATGCAATTAATTATATCAATTGAACATACTTATTCCATTAAGTGTTACATCTTATAAATCATTGATCACTAATTCATTATACAAACTTACATATTACAAGTGTCATAATGATGATGTAAAGTACAAATTATTAACATTACAATGTCATGTAAAATTTAGATAATATCTTTGAGTAACCAAGTCTTTGTAATGCTAAGCTAGCTGGTTGGAAAGGTGCTTTGCTCAGTCAGGCTGATAAACTGGTGCTGATTAAATCCACGTTGCAAAATATCCATGTGTATGCTCTTAGCCTTTTTCAGATGCCTCAAAAATTTTGGGAAAATTTTGAGAGTATTCAGAAAAGGTTTCTTTGGTCTGGTGTGGAGGACAAGAAGAGATTGAGTTTGGTGTCATGGGAGGAGGTGTGCCACTCAAAATGCCAAGGTGGTTTGGGGTTGCGTAGGATTAAATCTTTCAACTCGACTCCTGTGGCTAAATAGCTATGGAATTTCCTTTATGGTAAGAAGGACTAGTCAGAGATTCTTGCTTCCAAATATCTTGCATAGGTGGATAAATTTTAGAAGCTCCTTAAAGATGATTTCTCACTGCCCTTGGGCTCTTTCTTTTGGAATTCCCTGATTAGGACCAGGGGTGTTGTCTCTTCTGGCATGCAATGGTCGGTTGGGAATGGTAGGGATATTATTTTTTAGGATGATTGGTGGTTTGGGCATGGTCCACTGCGAGATGTTGATTGGGCGGCTCCCTAGAGGGATCTATGTATGTAGGAATTTGGGAGCTTTGTTACTGATTATATTATGAATGGTGAGTGGAGAAGGATCCATGAGGAGTTCCAGGACCTAGAGAAATTGTACAAAGTGGTGTCTAAAGTTCATATTCATGTTTCCCCTTAGAGGGACAAGGTGATTTGGATAAAGCTTCTACATGGCCAATATTCGGTGGCTTCTAATTTTAATTCCCTTAATGATATTGTGGGGCCTAGGCCACTGTGGGGTCTGGTTTGGTTGTCGAAGTTGATTCCTAAAATTAATATTTTTTTATGGTTAATAGTGTAGGACAAAATCTTAACCATTAAAAATTTGTGGAAAAGAGGCTTCTCCATGCCTAATATATGTTATCTTTGTAAGAAGGATGCAAAGGAAAAATCTCACCTACTTATTAGATGTAGTTATGCTTGGGAGGTTTGGGCCCTTTTTTGCAACATTTGGAGAGTGGAGTGGATCTTCCCTTCTTCGGTTTGGGAGCTCTGGCTCCAATGGCACGCGCCTTCAACTAATCCTTCCTTGAGGTTGCTTTGGTCTCTAATGCTACCTCATATAGTCTGGGGATTATTGAAGGAGAGGAACAACAAAATCTTCATGGACGCTTCTCTCTCCCCTCTCTCTCTCTCTTTCAAAATTGTTTCGGCCATTAGGGAGAATTTCTTGCATGCGGTGGAAAATATTTATATTTTGGGGCATGTGATGGTCTCTGATTATGATGATGTGGTTTTTGCCTAATGGAAACTCTCATTTGATATTGCTAAGCCTCCGAAGAAAGAGAAATTGGTTAGGGATGGGGTTGTTTAGTTTCCTCCTTCTCCTGGTTGGCATAAAATCAACTTTGATGGTTTGGCTAAAGGCAATCTGAGTCCTACAGGTTGTGGGGGAGTGTTAAGAGATTATAATGGTATGCTTGTTTTAGTGGTGGCACTCCCTTTGGGAATCTAGACAAACCACTTCATTGAAGCTGCTACAACTTACCATGGCATAAAGATAGCTAGGGACAAGGGGATCTCTAAGTTATGGATAGAAGGGGATTCCCTTAATATTATTAATTGCCTTAGGAAGGGGTCTCCCCCTTCATGGACTATTGAAATTTTTATTTTGGATGCCCTTGCCATTTTGTAGGATTTTAATGAAGTCTATATATCCCATGCCTTTCGTGAGATGAATCAGGTGGCTGATTGGGTGGAAAATCATGGAGTGATGTCAGCTAGGCATTGAGAGGCTAATGATATCCTACCCTTTGGTTTAATTAAGTTGATCAATAATGACAAATCTTAGCTCGTTGGTGGAAGTCATCTCCTCATCTAAAAGCTTATGTGGTTATCATGGATACCCCTAGTTGATTAGACACTTCGAGCTTGTGATGATCATTGGAATTTGTGGGCATACTAACCATAAATGCAAGAGCATCCTCACCATTATTGTCCTTAGTAATGCTCTTGACAAGCACACATGCTTTCTGGGTGTTTTTTCTCCTTTTTCCTTAGTGTTTATTTGCAATTGTTTGTTGGTTTTCTCTGATTCTATGAAGTATTCAATGATGGGTGGGAAATTTTTTAAAATAGAGCCGCTTTCCTGTGATGATTTGAAGGCCAATGTTGACGTGTGGGATATCCTGTAGAAGGGTGGGGTTACCCCGTTTATGGAAAGGCTGCATGGATTTAAAACAAGTGTCTCCAAATATTTTGTTGATGCCTGGCATGACAGGGTTCTAAGCATGTTTGGTCGAGATATCACTATTAGTGAAGATTTCATTGTTGAGTTCACTGGGATGTCGACTGAGAGAAGAAATTTCTACAGGGACAAGAATTTGTCGGGGTCAACTAGGTTGAATTTTCTCCGAGATAGAGAGAGAGCCAAAATAGTGAGGTTGGACTGTGGTGGATATGATAGGTCCAAGATTAAACCTATCTGACAGGATGTTGCCATGGCACTGATGTGGTATTTCACCATGGATGGAAGGTGCATGGTCTTGTATGGTCACCACTTTGTGATGTTGAACCATTTTCGAGATGGTAAGCTCATTTCCTTCCCCTTCTACCTGTTACTTTCTTAGGAAGAGAGGATTGTGAATTTTAGAAAGAATCTTAGAAATCCTTATTTACATGAGGGCTTAATGTTGCTTATAGTTGATTACATTAAGGCTAACTATATTGGTGAAGAAGAAGGGGAGTGGAAGTTTTTAGGTTGAGGAGATGGTTGAGAGTGAGGGGACTAGAATTGAGATGCAGTCTAAGGCATGGTTGGATGGGTATAACATTGAACTTGATTATACTCCTTCGACTAGTGGAAAGAAAACCTCTACTAGTAAGGCTAAACCCTCCCCCCCATGTGTTAAATGAAAAATTATGGAGGTATGTGGTGAATATGTTGAGGAAGGGTTTTATAGTGGAAAGAAGGCTAAGATTCAGGGGCTGGCGGGCTCTAAGAATGCGGTGGATAAGATTCTGAAGGTTTTAGAGGGTAATCAGGTTGGTGAGGTGGAAAATTTGGAGAACGTGAACCTAGGTTGTGGTGTTGATGAAGGGACCCATCCTTCTGAAAAGGTGAATAGTGCATGGTTGATGTGGACAAGACTATTCATGTGTCAACCTCAAAAGACAAAGGTAAGTCCAAAATTAATCCCGATGGTTTTTAGGAAGATGACCCCCCTGTAAGCTCCCATCAGGGGAGAGGTTTATCTTGGGGGGATATGGACTTTTCACAAGCATCTGGTCTAGTTAAGGAAGGGGTTTACATTTCATTCAATTTTTTGATGTGGCTTGTTTAGGAGGTTTAGGTCCTCCATAACAAACATGATACTATTTCCCAGTGCAATATTTCCATGCTTCGTACTCTTAAGGAGAAGGATTCCATTTTTGGTTTGGCCAAGTTGATGAATTCCAGTGTAGGTTTTGTGGTGGATGATTTGGCCAATTTGAAAAGAGATTATGGCTCGAGGTTTTCTTTGTTGGAAAAGAACTATCGATAATTATGTAAGGACATGGACATGATCGTCAACCTCAGCAGGGAGAAATTGGAGTCCTCGGTCGAAGGGCTCATGTTCCTCAACGAGAAGGCAAAGGAGTGAACTAGTAGGCTCTATCAGTGAGAAGGAAAACAAGGAGCTAGGGGAGAATGCTGACAAGGAGCTGCAAACCGTGGATGTGGGTACGAGCCCGAGTGAGCACACCCGAAGCAAAACTAAGAAAGGAAAAATAGTGCCTAGGAAGGATGTGGAGGAAGTCATGGAAATGCATGACAAGATGATTTCCAAGGACCTATAAGCAGATAAAATGCTTAAGGAACTTCTCTAAAGGCCACTTGTTCTATTCTTTTTGTTGGGTCTCATTTTGTTGTGTTGTTTTTTCTTGTTGATGGTGTGCTGATATCTTTGTAATCAATTTTTTTTGGTGTTTTGGGTGGGCAACCTATTGCTTTATCTTTGTTGCTACTACTCTTTTTTGTACAGGGTTTCAGGAACCCTTCAAAACCTATTTATCGTTAATAAAAAACCAAGTCTTTGTTATTTCTCAACTACAAGAGGGAGAACATCACTCAAATGCTTTTCCTCCAACCACAAACTAGCGGTCCCTCATGTACCTTCCATGAGGAAGTGACCCTACCCTTCATGAAAGTAGTAGATCAAGGAAATCATTAAGTTCATCCTACCATCCAAGAACTTGTGTTGTGTTCTAAATACAAATAATATGTCATATAACTCTAGATTCCCTCTAGCTAAGTATGAACTATATGATAGATTTGTAATAAATAAACACTGTGAACTAAAAATACCAACAATGATTTTGCATTACTTTAGGTAAAAATCTAATAACCATTTAAATAAACACATTCTTTGATGGACATGTGCATCACATGTTCACACACCTCTATCTCAAGCTGGTTATCAATATTTATAATTTCATTTTTCTATAGTTACATTGTCATAGACAATTCTACCTCATAACAATAATACATGTCTAGTCTAGGAACTAATCTTAGTTATATTTATTCATAATTTGGCATGTCTCTCTAACTATAATAACAATCAAGTATTAAGATAAATCATTAATTCAGGACTAGTTTAAACCCAAGTTCTCTAAATCAATAGATAAGGTAAAAGTTTTGACTCTGATTAAATATTCTCCTTCAACTATAATAATAATTGTCTTTGAATTTAGATACAAACAATCTATTTTTATTCAACCAAATACATATGTGTATAAATACTTACATACATATGTATATGAGTACAAATATAAATACATATATACATGTTGTTTATATTATTATGATGGGATGAATGTATTATATATAATACACTCATCCCATCATATTAGTATAAACAACATCTATATATGTATTTATATTTGTACACACGTATACATCCTATATACACATGTACCCATATAAGTAAATATATCCATTTTTATATTTATCAATAATAAATATATTACCTAAGAGAAGACTCAAAACATTCCTTTCACAACCAAAAGATGATTGTACAAGTCCTCTAGCTTTCAACCTCTTATATGATTGATAATTTGTATAAGTTTCACATAGCATAAAAACCCACTTATGGTCTAAAAACCAATAGGTATTTGATATTGAATCATACCTATCAAAGTTGATAGTGTTCTCAATGACCACAACCCCACAAGTGTCAAAAATAATTCTCAATAATTATTTCCCTATTAGGGTCAAAGATAATGAATTCACAAGGGCCATAGACCTATCAAGGTCATAATACCATTACCGTATTTGCAATTTTCAATAAACACATACATTAACAAAACAATGTTTGAATTAAAACATATACTTGGTAAGGTCAATATAACAACAATTTTTCATTAAAACATAGACTTGGTAAGGCTAATATAATATAGCATTGTTTGTATTAACAAAAATCTAGTAAGGTCATTATAACAAAACAATGTTTTCATTTAAACACAAAAATTTCAAAATGGTTGATTTCAATGACAATATTTATATTATTCACTGCCATGCCAAGAAACAAATAATTTTAACATCATTCACAAAAATCATAACTTATCAAGGATCAAATAGATTTATAGTGCTCACAATGAACAAAGGCCTTGTCAAAGGCATTTAACTTTAATAGCAAGTTCACTACAATTCAAACTTATTAATGGTCAACTAATTTTTGATAATATTCATGATAAACACATAACCATAAGGCTCTTGTTATACCTTTCATACACACCCCATTTTTTAAGGCATGAAATGGAGGTCTTATCTTTTTTTCCTTATCTTCTTTCCTTTCGTGGTTTGTTTTCCCTTTTCCCCTATGTTCTTTTCTTGTCCATTTCCTTTTTTGCCCTTGCTTTCTATTTTGGCTTTGTCCCTAGGGTTTTATTTTCCCTGAGATTCTTTTTTTTGGGGGGGGGGGGGTTTGGAATTCTACAAGGATTGTAGACTTTTTCCCAAAAAATCCAAGTTCCTTTTGGAGCTTCAATCCCACTTTCCTTCATTTGTTTTGTCAAGTTTCAAAACTCTAGAAGGATTTTAGACTTTTGCCCAAAATTCCAAGTTCTTTCTAGAGATCCAATCTTGCTTCATTCCTTTTTTTAGACATTGAGACTTCAAATGGATTTAGGACTTTGGAATTTTATTTTAAGAGACCAAAATCTGGTTTGTAGCTCCACTTCTACCTTTTTCTTTTTCCCTTTCCTTTTCTTAGATTTGATTAAAGTTCGGGGTTTCGAAAGGACTTTGGAAATTTGAAGTTCTAAGTTCTGAAATCCTTTTCCATCCCATGATCCCACTCCACTTGATGCATTAATGGAAAATTTTCCATTCTCGTACAAAAGTCCATTTTTCAATTTTGAGTGCTCATTTGAGTTATTTTGCATCCCAAGAGCTATGTTTTCCTTATGAATTGGGTTCCCAACACTTCTATGTACATACCTTAGTAATTCAAGAGCACTTAATTAGAATAATAAGACTACTCTATGTGTGGGTCATCTTTGGCACTCATCTTTCCTCGATCTTTGTTCATTTTATATGTTGGTTGTTCTTCTCTACTTGTTCTTTTCTTGTTTCTTTCCCTTTATCTATGTATACACGTGTTTTATTTTTTGCTTCTTTATTTTTTAGTTTTTAGTTTTTAATGTTTTTCTTTTGTTTGTTTTGATTTGTTTAGTCCTCCTAGTCAAGTTGTTGTGTGCCTTGGATTTTTTGTTTTGTGCTCTAGGTGGTGGGTTTTTATGTTTCCCGTTGTTTCTCAGGTCTCAAGCCTCCTTTACCCTTCAGCCGATTTCCAATTTGTGTTTTGATTTTTGGATCCATGGTGTAGTATTCTTTAAATAAATTTAGGGTTATGTTAAATGAATAATCTTTCGAGATTTTGGATCTCATTTAACCTTTTTTGGAATATAAAATTTTCATCTGCTATCTATTTTTGGTTCTGACCACAACCTCTTTGTTAGAATTCCTTTCTTTGTCCTTAAAGTTTGATCAAAAACTTTAGTCCCAATTGGATTATCTATGGTGGTCCCATCAAGGTTTCAAATCCCGATTTGACCCTTTTTTAATCCAAAATCCAAAGACTATTCCCAGTTTTGATGTCCAAGCAAGAATTTTTGTCTTGAATGAAAATTTTCTTAAAATGTCTTGTCAAAGTTTCAAACCTCGAACAAACCTCTTTATCTGGAGTTTGATATTTGTTTATGTTTCTACTTGAAATTCTACTTTTTGCCTAAGATTAACTAATGTCTTGTCATAGTTTCAAACCTTGATCGAACATCTCATTTAAAGTTCCTCTATCCATTTTAAACTCCAATATTTACTTTAGACTCTAAGAAGCATCCAATTTTCCAAGTTCCTTATGGAGTCCTAAGACCTGATTGGACTATTGATCATAAGTTTGTTTTGGCTTAAATCCTTTGTCATTCAATGAATTGAACTTCTCTTAAAACATAAAAATATCTATGAAATGGTAAAAATTTCATCAAATTAATGTTGCAAAGTGAGTTTTTAAGGTATCTCCTCTTATTTATAGGTATTATAAATGTCTGATAACAATGAAGAGTCTAATAGAGACGAAGTATCTCAAGAAGAGGAGAGAAAGAAAGGAGAAGAGGTCCAAGGTAGACAAAATCCCTATCACCATGACTTGTATAAATTTCAGTGGGTCCCAATTTTATGAAGGTTCACCTATGTGGTGATGAAAATCATAGACACTGGCTTAGGACATATGAACTTAGAAGCTTTAAAAGAAGAAAAATTTGGTCATGATGCTTCTCCAGGGTCTCAGAAGATTTCCAATTTAGTGTTAGCACATGTTTCATCCTTCCCAATGGTATTATAGTTCCCAAAGCTCATCTTGGCTACAACTCAACATTACAACCGTACAAACATGAAGTGTTATGATCCTTATGACACTAAACTAATAGACTTATCTACACCTGTGATTAGAACAATATTTGACTTGCCTTGATACACCCAACTAAAAATGGTGATTGAAGCATAAGTAAATGGGGTATACAAGAGTGATGTAAATTGAAATTTAAAACACATCAACAAAATATGACTTAGGAATGAGAGAATTTTCTTTTCAAGATCCCACAAAAGTTCACTAGATTAGATTTCTACTTAAAAAAGGGATATATCATCACTTTGTTGAGCAAAATGTTTGGCAAGGAAGAGTCAAGAACCTGTGATGCTTGGATTTTTCATTCCATAGAATTCTTCCTAGATTAGAGTCAAATAATATCAGATACGATTCATGCTCAATTGACTAAGTGGGGAACACTAAATAATTTTTCATGTCTTCCTATATTATATACCTAGCAACTAGAGTTGGATACTTTCTTGGATTAACAACTAATGAGGTCAAAGGAGAAGCTCTTGGAAAAAGTAAGATATGGGAATTCTATCCCCAATTGGAGATAAAGGAAGTATAAAAGCATTTCAAAAGAGTAAATGATGCCTTCCTAAATACCCAATTATCAACCAACTCACTAGTGATATACGTTTCAGGATGTTCAAGGAATTCATGACCTTAATCAAGGGATGGGGACAATGGTTCATCCACTCCCCAAAGCCAACATATATCAAAATATATGGTTTTGATAAGGCATCATACTTATTACCTAGGTGCTACAATGATAAATTAATATTGATTGAGTTTTCTAGAAAATTTATGAAAGTATATTTTGAGTTCTTTGGAAAACATAAAGAAAGGTTAAAATACCCATTTCATTTGGGATTTTATGGATTTCCTTCTATTTTGGTAACTGAAACTGCACTAGAAGAGTTGTATGCACTAAACTTGAAACCTTACGTGTCAAGAGGAAAATTTGATCCCAAAGGAAAAATGAAGGCTCTAAGTCCCTCCATGTTCCCCTTATACAAACCAAATATAATAGTTTTTTGGCTGATCATTAGGATGAATTTAAAGTCAGGAAGACATGCTAGATTAGATTAATAGTTTTTCAACTAAGGGAATTTGGGATAAGGGATAATATTTCTAAGGGATTGTCTAATGATGGACAAGTTATAGATCCAATATATGATATAAATAATATTGGCAATAAAACATTGGATCCAATAGATTGGTCTAAAAAAGATGATCCTTCTATTGATGCCATACTTGAGCAAGTTTTGGATCACAATATTGCCTAGATTAATTTGAGAATCAAGAGTTTTGGGGTCAAGGAAACCTAATATAAAAGGAAGAAACAAGCAACTACTAAGGGATATCCTTCATCCATCCCTAAGAGATATAAAAGATAAAAGAAAAAGGAGAAGGTGCAAAGTTAGGAAGGTTCAAGAGTAAAAGAATAATGAAAAAAAGGTCAACAAAGCCTTCAAACCAACCTTTATAACCTACAACTTGTTGCAAAAGCAGGGGTAGTATCAGGACTAGGTGTGATTCTTATTGCTCAAGTACCTCAAACAAAGGTTACCAAAAAATAAATGTTAGAGAAGGAAATTGAGACAAGGCCACCAATCATTGATGTGGTGAACTTAGCAACACCAAACTTCTTTGCATAAAAGTGAGGAGGGAAGCCAAAGAAGTGACCAAGTGGATATAAAACCTGATCCATTTAAAGATACTCATTTGGATGAAATGAGTATATTTGAAGATTCTCAAATGGATGCTCAACAACATGAGAAAAAGGAACAAAACCCAAAGAATCAAGAAGTTAATGATGAGCTGGAAAAGTTAGAAACTTCAAAGGAAAAAGAAGAAGAGGAACATATGTTGACTTCTAAGGAGCAACAAGAGTTGATTGAAAATATAAAACAATAAGGAAATGTATTTAAAGCTTCTTCGTTAATGAAAAGTGATAAAAATCTTGAGAGATAACCAAAGGAACAATAAAGTGTGGATCAAGTTAGAGAGTAGTCAAGTGGCCAAAAAGTGTGCACTCAACCTATAGCTCTCTCTTGGTTGAACTCAAATTTGGAGAAGAGGAAACAAGTGGTATTCAAACCTCTAAGTTGGTAGGATATGGTGGTAGAGGTGGAGAAGACCAATTCAAAGAAGAATTCGAGGACTCTCCATACAACCAAGGTGAATGAATTAGGGGAAATCATAGCAGAAATTGCTACCCTCATAGTGGACAAAGATGATAGACTATATGAGATAAATTATTACTTGTTTATCACCAACCTTGGAAAACAAACAAGAAGGGAGCAAATAAAATCTTTGGATCTCGTTATTGACATAGCCAAGGCTAGGGTGACCAAAGATAAGCAAAGAACAAATAGCTTAGATGAAGTTGTTCACAAAAGGACTATTGTGACTAAGTAGTCTACAACATTTGAGGCTCCCATCTTGATGACCTATAAAAAAGTGGATTATTTAAATGAGATGAAGTGAGAATCTCAAATTTTGGATGTGGGTTGAGAAGTTTAAGAGAGAAATAGAAGAATTGTTGGTTTCCAGATTCAAACAATATAAGAAAGCATATATTTTATAAGAAGAATTGCAAAAGTATACAAATGACATGGGAGATGAGGATGAAAATTTAGAGAAGACTTAAAACACCTCAGGGAATTAGATAAATTGATCCCATATGAGCTCAAAAGGACAACCATTTTACAAGAAGATTCAAATTTAATCAAGAAGAGTATAACATAATATCTTTCAAAATGGAATTAATAATTGAACACATGTCGAATCTCCTAGAATTACATAAGCAATTGTTTGAGAATTCTTCATATTTTGAAGGATTTATAGTTAAAATAATCAACCAATATCTCCTATTATAAGATAAACATAGGTTGGATAATCTAGACTCAATCAAAAATATATTGAATAAGAAGATATATGAGGAATTGAACTTGGTACAATAAACAAATGAGAATGTTCTGGATAAACTAATGAACATAAAACCAAATTTTAGATGGGTCAAGGATGATGTCAAAAGATTAGAACAATGTATAATTGAGACATCAAATAATTTTGAAAATACCAAATTTAGAAAAGAGTGAGTCGATGGGCCAAACACATAATTGATTGGTCAGGTTTTGACTAATTTTGAAGAATATAAACAACAGTCCCATAAATAAGTGGGTCAAAATTTAAATAAGGAACATTCTATTCAAATATTCTTTTATTCTTTCAAAAGGAGGCACCATTATAGGGCTGAAAATAAATGGAGTCTATTTTGAAAAGCTGAAATCTCAACATGAAATCCATAATTCAGATTGGAAAGTGACATATTTTATCTGATCTTGTATGCTAGTGTTGCGTATCAGTTTAAAGGGAAACAATGCCTAAAGTTTCTATTTAATGTAATTTTCTTCTCATTTTCAAGGGGTTTGAAAGTTACAGAATTATGATGGAGGTCCAATTTATTAGATTTTTCATAAAGTATTCTCATTGCATAGTTATAGTTTGGCAATTTTGGTAGAAGTTGATTTTGAAGAGGATAAATATATGTACCAGTGAAGTTTTGTTGGGATTGTAAAAAATCCTATTCAAGAAGACAATATATTTTGACACCAAGTTCTACCCATTCGAGATATCTTCATGCATGCAAGTGGTATTTCTCTTTTAAAATTTTATTTACTACTATTTGAGAGATAAATGATATTTTAATAAAAGCTTCACAAATATTCATTTTAATTTGCACATGAATTTGGTAATTAAAATGAATGAATATCATCACAAATTTCACGTAACACCCCTAGAATCTAGCACTATGAATGAATAGGCTTGTGTATTACATATCTTATGTTTGTTGTATTTTTCAGGTTTCTCTCTTGCAATGAATATATTAGTTTAAAAAAATAAATATCTTTATATTTTCTTGCATTTCTTGATCTATATCTTGAATTTTCTTTGAACCCTCGATAGTTAGGATTATATTTGGTTAGAAAATAAGCAAATCAACATAACTTGAGTTAAAAATAGTAGGCCCCTTTTGAACAAAATAACCATTTAAACCACTTATCTTGACATTAAGGTTGTGACCCAACTCCCAAGACCTTGGCCTGTAGAATATTTTTTATGATCATTTATCTTTTTAGGAGAGGTAAGGTTAACCATACCCTACTTGTGTCACATGTGTTAATTTGGCTATCAACTGGTCCAAGATAAAATTGACGATGCTTATAATAGCACAAACATATTAAGGTCACAAGTAATAATTATAGTGTTAATAGTAAGAATAGACCTAGAAAGGTCAAATAACAACAATAAGTTTATGCATTCAAAAAACTTCACAATCCTTTTACTTAAAAAACCAAGTATTTTCAAATTAAGCTAGATTGAGGGTTCTAAATCCATTAAAATAGAAGAAAAAACCCTTCTCTATTTAAGTAAATATCATTATATATAGATATCAAGCCTATATTGGACGATATAGGAATACTCAAGTTCATATGATAATGCTATAAAACCCTAATAAAAAAGCATGCAAAACCATATAAATGATGATTATGAGCATCATGCATTCTCATGTAAGATTACATAGACATTCTAGTTTATTATTCTCTCAAATATATCCTATATACATTGCTCTTATTCAACACAATTTTTTTCGCATGACAAAAAAACAACAAGAATTGATAATAGTTAAGTATAATAACATACCAAATTCTCTATAATGATATTCTAGTAGAATACAAAAATCTTTCTCCCCTTGCTTCCACAACCACTATTCTCCCTCTATTTCTTCTTCTTTTCTTTCTTTATCTCCTTTGCACATCTGAAACTCCTTTTTCCTCTCTATGAAATCTCCATTAACTCTCCACTCCACCCTCATTCAATGCAAGTGAAGTGAGTATTAACAACAATTCGATAGAGTTTATCTCCTAATATCTCTTCGTAGTACTTCCACATAAATTATTAATTCATTTATTTCTCCTCGTTGTGGAATTCATAATAGATCACTCGAGATTTAATACAAACTCAATCTTCATTCAAAATAATATATATATACATATATATAGCAACTCTTTTAAATATATAAATATATTATACATATATAAATATATATCTCCATATTTTTATAATGATTAGAATATACATATTTATACATATGTATATATGTATATATATAATATATATTAATACATATATAAATATAGAGGTACATATATGCATATTCTTTTGCAAATATTCTCAACTCAAAAGAGAAGGATGCATACAAACACACACACATATCTAGACATTATCCTAAATGTATGTATATATATAAAATATTTAACATCATTCTAAAGTATATATTATGCATTTCTCCTATGATAAAAACCTATCAAATAAAAGATATAGCACAAGAAGGTATGCAAGATACAAATCGATATCAATTAACAAGGTAACATGAGAGGTAGAGACAAAGAACAACTAATCATCAAAACTATAAAGATGTTATGATGCATAGTTTCATCACAATTACGACTCAAGGTGAATGTCAAATGATTTATATGAAACACGACACTATTCTATGTTTGTGAGAAGTCAAGATGTACTTTTCATTCTCCTTGATTTGTTTCCCTCTCTCCAGTGATGTTCTCCTTCCTTTTTCAAGAGGGGAAACTAATTTCTTGCATCACCTCATTTAATCAACAAGGTAGTTAGTCCATAAATCATAGTATCGTAGCATAATATAACTCATTCACTAATCATTATAAAGATAATAAATTCACATTTATATCTTTTCAATCAATATCAGATTGATATTCTCTTTTACCATGACATAAATAAAGTGGAACAATCACATTGTAAAGATCCACAAAAGATAGCTTTGATATCATAATTTGAAACACACAACAAAACATTTAACTTATAAGTAGTTAAACTCACATATGTAATACCCCTCCGTTTTGCTTTCTGGTCTGGACAATGTGTCCTTGTTTTGTTTTGTTTGTCTTGATGTGTTTCTAGATATTCAAATACCTTATTATGTGTGTGTTCTGTTAGTACTTTGACTTTGGTATTTGGTTACTATTTGATCACTATTTGTAAAGCGATGCGAATGTTATATTTTGATGTGATGGTATTTTATTCGGATGTTACCATTATGGCATGCTTTGGATTAGCTTTGTAGATATATGATTTAATGATGTTTTATGATTTGATTAAATTATTGATGTTAGATACATCAACTTGTAACACTGTATTGGTGAAGGGGACAAAATTGCACCACTCGCTTGCGAGCACCCTATGATTCCACGATTTCCTCTTCACGGTGTATTTTATTATGTGATATATATGTACATGTTCGATATATTCTTTGTTGCAGGTTGACAGGTACAGGACATCGACTCCACCTGGTTTCACAGGTTTGAGCGTGTCCATTGCCCAACGACATTTGACTGGGAGATAGTAGCTAGGTTTTCTGCGCCAAGTCGTGTGTCGTTGGTTTTAGTCTGGTTCAGTTGTTTTAATATTGTTCAATTTGCCTTGATTTTAATTAAATTGCAAGTTAGAAAAAGGTAAATAAATGGCTTTATGTATTTAAGTTCTTATTAAATTTATCTGGTTTAATATGTTCTATGATGTTATTCAATTAATTAATTAATTTAATTTAATTAGTAATTGGATTGAAGTGAATTAAGTTATTCATTCTGAAATTAATAGATATTTTGGTATGAAATTGGAAAAATTGAAAAGATTAAGTTGAAAAAATTGAAAAAGGTTTTTAATTGCATTTTTGAAAATTTTAGATGCAAAAATGAAATTGGAAGATATTTTTTGGTTTCTATTTTCAAAAATTTATGAGGGTGGTTGAATAGATATTTTCATTTTTTTGGCTATTATTTGGATTTTTGGATGAAGTTTTCGAGAGGATGAAAAATTGAAAAAAATAAGAGAGGAAAGGAATTTCGGGTTTGGCTTTTGGATTTGGTGAAGCAAGTTGGATTTCTTGGAGGAGCTGGAATCAAAGAAAGGATTCAAATCACCATTGACAACTTTTCAAGCTTTTGGAAAACCAGGTTTTCTTGCTATTAAATTAGTTTTCATTTTGAAAGGTTTCACAATTTTTATTGTGCTGTTTGAAAAGATATAGACCCTATTTGATTTGCAAAATAAACCCATTTTAAATCTTCTTTCAAAACTGTGAAAAATCTGTTTGGAAATGAAATTTCTCAAGAAAAAAATTATGTTCTTGGTTGTAAATGATTATTTTAAGTATTGTTTGCTCAATTTATTTTACAAATTTTTTGTGGGGATGTTTAAATTTTTATATATATTATACTGATATATATCTATATACATATATATTATTTATATATTTTAATTTGGGGGGTTATGCTATTAATTTTAAAAAAAAAACCCCTGTGGAGTTACGCGGATTTCGAAATCCGTAGTCTGTTTTCAAGATTTTTTTTTTTAAACAAAAAAAAATTTAAATAAAAAAAAATCATGGAGGGTTTGGGGGAGGATCGCTGGGGGCTCACCCCACCGTGCCCCCCATGGGAGGCACTGTGGGGGGGGTCGCGCTGGATTGTCGCCGCTGTCGCCACCACCTAGGGGACGACTATGTTAACACAACCGTCGCCCACTGAGTGGGTCGGCTATGGTAACACATCCGCCACCCACTGAGTGGCTCGGCTGTGTAAACACAACCACGCCCAAGCATGGGGTCGGCTGTGTAAACACAGTTGGCCACCCAACCCTAAATGGCGCACGACCTGAGAGAAAAACGCGCGGCCTAAGGGAAAAGCGTGGGTGGTCTTTTTTTTCATATGTTTTATATATATATATATAATATTTTATATATTATATTTTATAGTATTAAAATATTTTTAAATAATATTTTATAGTATTAAAAATATTTTTAAATAATATTTTATATTAATATATATTAATAATAAAATATATATATATATATATATATATATAGTTGTGGATATATATATATATATTAAAAGGTGATTTAATTAATGGCATGTTTAAATGTAATTGAGAAAATTATAAATCAATATGCAATAGTCAAATTATTATTTTTATTTTAAAATAATATATTTGAAAGAACAATTATTGGATTTAAAAGTAATATGTTTTAATAACGAGATTAATTGATTTTAAAATGATATGTTATGAATCGTATAAGTGAATGTTTATTATTACTTAAGAGCAATTAGGGAATTAAATATCTGGTTAATTTTTATCCTTTGTTTGAAAGAGACAAAGTTTAATTAGCTTTATTGAGACAATAAACTATTGAATTTTATTAAAGGAAATGGATTTAGAAAATCCAAAGTAGATTTAATTCCTGTTAAATCGCTCTTTTAAATGTAATTTCTTCTGTTATCGATTTGGAGGAAATTGATTAGAAGGGTTGTTAAGTCTTCCAGATGGGGTTTTCATTTAATTGGGGTTGTCATATTATGTTAGTCAACCTTTGAATTGCCTTGGGTGGTGCATAGAGTTGTATCCAGGTAATTACCCAGTTTCCACGAACGAGGATGTTTTGTGCCTCCTTTGAAGGAGTGGGTTATGTGAATTGTTGCCTCTAATGTTGGAGTGAGTTTCAATATATGTTTCCTCCTAAAGTTGGAGTGGTCATAATATCTATTTTGTATGCACTTGGGTTCCCTTGGTGATTGGTTTTGTTTGGTGTGTTGTCAAGTAGAAGAGTGGCTTCTGTTAGGTGCCAGATCCCAAAGAGGTAAACTGGATAACCTTCAGAGAGGTGGTTTAATCAAGTGATAACTAAAAAAATATTCTTAGGAGATTGGGTAGTATTTCACACTAATCAAGATAATTTTGCCTCACTCATAAACACAAGTGCTCGTTTAGGCTTGGGATGAGTGGGAAGGCCTGGAATGGCAAGGTCATCTATCTTGTCTTTATGAAAGGTATTTGATTCCGCATGAGTGAGTATGGGGGCCGAGATTCGGTTGAGGCCACTAGGATAACCCATAATGGGGGCCGGAGCCTATGAAGATTCCTAGAGGATATCCCATGTCGAGCTGTGTGATGACACTCTGTCTAGGACAACAGTTGGTATTTGATTTTATGTGTATGGATTTCTTATCATACTTGATCTGTCTTATATCTGGAAGCAATGTGACCATGTTAGAGTTGTACTTGTGGTTGTATGGTTCATGTGGTTGGTTACATGTCAGTATGATTCAACTTGTGTCTTGAGGTAGATGGTCTTGTCTAGGAATCCTTGTTACTATCTCCTAGCACGGGGGGTGGGCCTTCGGGTACCACCTGGTTGGGTGGAACGTGCACCTTAATCCGTTGGGCTTTCTTCTTGTTCGTGTTGACGAGATTTTCAGTTGGAGAGCTCGTGGGATCCAGTTACTCTTTATGCTTATTTTCATTTCAGTTGATCTTGTAATTTATTACCCCCCATTTGTATTCGAGGTGGAAATTTGTAATATGTATTCATGCTTATTGGATTTACCTCATTCGGGAAATGAGTGATGTAATCTCCTTATTAAATTATTGTTATTTGAAATCATATTGTAACTCTTATTGTGATGTAATTTATCATGTATGGAATGTATGTGTTCTTAATTTCTTAAGCATATAAATCTTATGGTTTTAATTCATGTTTTTTGTTTGGGTTTTAATAAGTAATCTCAGTCTTATAATCTTAAAGGTTGTTGGAAATGGCTAGTGAACTTGCATGTTAATTGTACTTAAAAAAAAAAAAAATTAGTACGTTTGAGTAGTTATTTGCAACTTCCTCTAGGGTTACGTGGTGGGGCGTTACACATAAGCAACTTGATTCAAAAACAAGATGTGACATTTTTATGCATAATATTGCTATATTTTGGAATATAAAAATATCTATATTTGATAATTATTATATTTAGAAATAACTATATTTGGTAATTACTATATCTAGAAATAACTATTGGCAATTGCTATTTTTGGGAAGTCGAAGGCCCATTTTTAGGTCACTTTAATTTAATTTATTATACTAAAAGCATTATAAAGTGAAAGTAACGAAGGAATATTCTGTAAATTTTTTGAAGCTTCATTGAAAATGACAAGGGAGGTGGAAGTATGTGCTGCTTAAGAATAACAAGCACATAAAATGATAAAAAATTGATAATTTTAATATCTCAAAGATTGAGCTTTTGTAGCTTATAAATAAGTGCTTTGAGCATACTTGACATTCAAGGTGATTGACACTTATGCCATATAAATTGTTATTTGGTTAGTTAATTGAGTTTCTCTTACTTTTGAATTAAATTGAAATTTAACAATATTCTCAAGTTTTATATTGATGTTGTTTCCTCAACTAGGTTGTGGCTTTGCATATAACTTACTCATTTAATTCTTGGAACCAATGTCATTTGTATTGTTATTTCTAATTATTGTGTGCATGAAAATACTAGTATATGTTTTTAGCCAATAGGAAGGTATTACCATTTGTGTGAGGTTAGATAGTTTATTATTTTTCACAATATCTATAAAATTTCATTTGCAAGACATGATTGTTCTTAGTTTGATGCTTTTTTTAAGGAAAAAACATACCAAGTAATTGTTTCATTAATTAAAAACTTCCAATAAGATATTGTATATTGTTCATATATGTACATCTTGTTTGTAGTTTGGCGTCTAGGATCAATTTGACTTAGGGTTTAGGTTTTGTTTAGATTTAATAAATAGTTTCCTTCTGAATTTGTAGAGAGGTTTATTTTCACATATTATTTTGTTTTATATTATCTTGCAAAAAAATTAATATAAATATTAACAAGAATTTAATAATCATAAATTTGATAACAAAATTAAAATTAAATCACAATATACACAACATATCATTCACTTGCCATATCTAAAACTAAATATATATACTTTTCTTTAAACCTCTAATTTTTTTATCCAAATTAATTTGTTATTTTTATATTAATTACCTAACTAGTAGTTTTATTTCTTTTCAAATGTATCTCCTTTGGGTAACATGAATGGAGGATATCTCCTGTCATATTAAAATATCTTACATATGTTTGGAGTTTTGCTAAGCTAAATTTAAATTCATTCCATGGCTCATTTCTCTCGATTTAACAAGCAATTTCAAAGAATAACTAAATTAGTAACAGAGGATAATATAAATATAGTAAGTTCATTACAATTTAATCCAAAACGAACTAAACTCTAACACAAGCCTGGAGCAAAATCCCCACAATGACTGGCCTAAACTGTAACCCAAAAGAAATGGTGTATGAAGAAAAACGATATGGGTGACTGTTGATATCCAGAAGATTTTAGCTTTCGGTGAAGGCCACGTAAGGAAGGCATGCTTACATATGTGAAACCTTCGGCGCGCGCGCTGCCCCTTCCATCTACTCTGACACCTCTGCTCTTGTTCAACGCTAAATCTCTCCCTCAATTTTGCTGGCAGCAGAAGCCATCACACTTGCAGCTCAAGTGGAAAGGTGAAATTGGGACGAGGGGTCTGCGTGCAATGGCACAAGCTAAAAGGGGACTCCTTAACAAACTTAAGGAACGCAAGGAATTTGGTCCGTATCTTTTTCTGCAATTACTTTTTGTCCTTATGAGAATTAAAATTCATTGATAAACATGATGTTTTGGCAGTCCATGTTAATGATTCAAATACTTTTATACGCAACTCAACAATCCCACTAATATATGCAACCTGACACCCCATTATTGCAATGAACATGAATCCACGGATACTTTTATATGCAAACTCATACAGATATTACAACCCTGGAATGGCGTCTATTTTAACAGGCCATAGTTGCCGAAAATGAGAAACCAGACACAGAAATCGCGTCGGCAATGCGATGGGAAACGGTGTCCTGGAAGATGGATATGAGATACGGGTTTTCCATAAATAGATATGTCTTTTTTTGGTTCTGTTGAGATTCATCAAACTTTTATCATGCAGACAGAATTAAAATTGCTGAATAACCATGAATTTAATAATGAAAATAAAAGATTCAAACACTGAAAGTTGAACAAATAAAAACACCGAATGAACTACTGTTTCATTGAATAGATTACAGCCCGGTGTGCACGCGCAATGTATGGCTTTGCGAAGGATGCTCTCCAACTCTTTGAGTTAATGGAGTACTGTTGAACATACCCTGATCACGTAAGTTTTGTTTGGGTTTTTTTATGTACAGCTATGCTATTCTGGTGGATGGTACAAGAACGTCCGAGCAGAGGCATCAACTGTTTGACAAAATGTCTTAAAGAACTATTCCCTTGAAAAAGAGGTGCTATTTTAAGTGAAGTTGATATGCCTATAACCGGATGAAATGCATGGACAAGCAAACAGATTTACAGAAGACCTTGGATAATATCAAATCAAAGCGAATGGCATCCTGTAGGCTTAAATCCAAGCTTCTAAAACCATTCCAGCATCCTTACAGCCGATGCCATTTAAAGGAGGCATTTTTAGGGTATATACATCTATTGCTGCAAGCCGAAACTTAATGTTGATAAATGTCTCAACAAAACAACTGTCACTTTCACTTTCCGTCAAATAAAACAAGAATATAACCATCCACTACAAATCGCATTTCACATTGACAAGGAAGGGGAAATTTTATATTGTAGCAGAGTTAGCATCATAGTTCGAAAACTTGGACTCTACAAAATCTCAACAGCCCAAAATTTTTACTCAAAAGTTGAGACCTGGCAAAAACTCAGCAGCCCAAAATTTTGATTCAGAGTTGGGACTCAGCAATAAAAAAAATTACATGGATACACAAAATAAACTTAAATAATGCATGAGACATATAAAGAGTGAATTTATAGAACACACAAGTCTATTTTGATCATAGTAACATTTCTCAGAATTGGGTTTGACTTCAAAAATGAAAAGTATAAATGAAATTCAGTTATTTGGGATGTTAAAAAATGCTGAAAAATTCATAAAAATAGGAAAAAAATACAGTTTTTGTTTTTTCAAGAAATAAAGAGAAAATCTATGCTTCCATCTAGTGCAGCCCAAAATAATTTTTATGTTCACTTTGTCAACTAAAGCAGGGTCTAGGGACAGAAGTCCCCAATGGGGTTGACAAGTAGTGCCCCGTGTGAGGTCTAGGGATTCATTCCTTATCATTAAGGCCTTTGAGGCCAAAGGGACCTTCGTGTTGCATGCAATTTTTTATAATATTATCATTTCTAAGCAATTATCACTAAATCCTTTTAATCACCCAACAATCAATTCCCGCTAAAGATGAAAATGATGAAAAACACAAAGAATAAGGGTTTTATCACGGGTTTGCAATTTTGTTTGGTGGCCAAGTTTGTAGAGAAAACTTTGTGAGTTGTGTACTGTCCCTACTAAAATATTTCAACCAACTTGCAAATTTACTAATTTCCCACTCAGAGACTATTCGTCAAATTGTTGACGGACATTAAACCATTCAATTTCCTGAGTTTTATGCTTAGAAACAGCTGCAACTATCTTTCATAATCATAGGAAAATTTATTAACAATTGGCATGCATTGAACAATACATATGCATTTTAACAAACAGTTTGCAAGCATATGCCATTGCTGATATCTCATACATTAAGTGTTGCTTTACATTCATTTATATATTCCATGACTGATTTACAAGCCAAAATACAACAATTACTACAATTTTTAACCTTTGACAAAAAATTGATAAAGAAACATTCTGTCAAATAGTTTTCATGTAAACTGAATATTAGATAAAATGATACTTAGGATGCTTTTTTCAACAAAAGGATGATTTCAATGGTACTCTATATTGTAAAATGGCTGATGTGTTGATCTGAAACTGATGTACTATGATTGAAGATGAAATTTGAAGTCATTCCCACTCTACTGCAGCAAAATTCAGACTGGTACTACCTTGTTAATGGCTGCCATTTTCACTAGAAGTCTGCTGTCTATGCCAAATAAAATTGTATGGTCTGCCTTTTTTGATGTTTTTGATTAGATAAGGGGGTTTTTGAAAGGGCCTAAACCCTTTTAAAAGAAAGCTGTTGAACAAAACCAGCCAAACAGCACAGCAGCAGCAAGGCTGCTAAAAAACTACACTATGTTAATACAAGATCTAGAAGCACAAACGCCCTTAACGCGTGTTTGAGAGACATATTTTGGAAGATCTTTCTTCCTTCCTTGAACCACAGTCCAAGAAAAATCAATATCAAATTCCATAGAATCGGGAGAGGGAGGAGGGGAAACCCTCTCCAACATACAACCTTGGAATGAGTGAGGAGATGATCATCCAATAGGGGAGTCCCAACATCGAGTGGAAAACACACCCTCTGTAGGGGGAGCAATAGCATCACATGCCAAAAGAGAGAGAGAAGTCAAAACAGGTGTAGCTGGCACCAAAGGTGGAGGAGGGGCCACCTCCCCACCAACAATAGGAGACTCGAGAGCCTCAAAATTAGACACCGAAACATCAACTGTAAAATGATCACGAACATCATCCTTCCACTAAGAGGAAGGTCTCGACACCTTAAGGTGAGGGCAACAAGAAGCCAAATGCCCCGTGGCAGAGAAACACCTACAACGAAAGGGAATGCCTTCATGATCCAAAGATTGGCTCCAAGAACGATCCAACACTAGGAGACTCGGGAGCCTCAGAATTAGACACCGAAACATCAACTGTAAAATGATCACGAACAACATCCTTCCACTAAGAGGAAGGTCTCGACACCTTAAGGTGAGGGCAACAAGAAGCCAATGCCCCGTGGCAAAGAAACACCTACAACGAAAGGGAATGCCTTCATGATCCAAAGATTGGCTCCAAGAACGATCCAACACTTGCAAAACAACCTCTATTGGAGAGGTTTAGATAAGTCCAATTCAACCAATAAGCGGGCAAAGGTGGTTTGAGTGAAGTGTGTAGTGGTTTGATTGTCCACCTTGATGAATTGACCCACAAAATTACCAATAGCCTCAAAGCTAGACTCGCACCAAAAATGGAGTGGAAGATTAGGGAGGTGAACCCAAACAGGTACCACATTAAAAGATTCAGTAAGGGGATCAAAGAGGGGATCCCAATGTTTCAGTAGAAGGGCATGTTGCCCCCAAAACCAAGAGTGACCATCAAAGATAGTATCCCAATCCTTAACAAAATCGTAAACAACAACAAATAATCCCTTGGCACAAGGGTAAATTTCAAATTTACCTTTAGTTAAAGGATGCCAATGCTAAAAAAACTAGCGATTGAGATCATAAAGATGAGGCCAAAATTGATCAAACTTGCAAATCAAACCCTTCTAAGAGAAATACAACTCAGTTTTTAAAACCTCCCCTCCTAAACCACCATTGGGGGGGGGTGGTGGGCAAAGCACATTGAAAAATAGTCTTCCCAACCAAAGCAAGGGAAGCACCAACAAGAGGGATGTGTAGAGAGGAACCAACAATAGATCCTTCACCACAAACATCAACAAAAGTGACAGCAAGGGAGGCGCCTATAGATGAAGCAACAACAATATTCTCGTTGCAAATAAAAAGAGATGACACACAAGCAATAGGGGAGAGCGTAGGAAACAACACAATCATAGGTGACACGCCAATAATAGACAGTGACACACTAGCAACAGGAACAATAGATGGCACACCAATAGTAGGAACCATAGTTTGTAGACTCAGACTCGCCGTGGACTCGGCAGCCCAAAAATATGACTTGGACTCGGGACTCGGGACGGACTCGGGAAAAGACTCGGCAAAAAAAAAAACCATAGTTTTACAAAAAAACAAGAACCAATTAATGCATTTAGAGAACATAAGAGCTTAATTTGATTATCAAACACTCATAATTCAAAGATTACACATGTCATATGATCATCAAACACTCAATAATTGAAATTTAATCATTCATAGTCATCAAATACTCATAGTTTCAATGTATAACAGCATCATAAGTTTATAAATGTTTACATATAATCATGTCAAAAAGAGGAAAACATTAACAACCACATGTAATCTACATCTTCCTCTTTCCCCTTCCCCTCCCAATGGTACTCAATTTTGGAGGCCTAGAATTAGAAGGTGCCCATGTTGTAGTATCCAAACGAGGACTAGGAGATCGAGCAAGGGAAAAATGATATCCAAATGTGTTTTCGTTGTCCTCTATGGCATCCAATCTTGCTTCTTCTTCTTCTGCTGCTGCTCTCTCTAATTCAGCAAGATCCTCATCAGTAAGGAAGACATCAGCCTCATTATTTTGTTCATCAATAGTCCATTCACCATATGGATCAATGTAAACCAAGTTGATGGACCCGTGTGAAACACCCTCCACCTTTCTAGTTCAAAGGTGAAACCGAACAAAAACTAAATCATTTAGGCGCTGCTGAGTCAATCTATTTCTTTTCTTTGTGTGAATGTTTTCAAATAAACTCCAATTGCATTCACACCCAAAAGCATTGCATGGCTGCGACAAGACACGTATGGCTAGCTTTTGAAGATTTGGTGTGCTAGCACCATAGTTCTCCCACCATAGATCTACAAAAACATGTTTAAAAAATATAAGTATTAAGAAATAAGAATAAAGTAAAAAATCTATATGTAAGAATCAAGTTTCTAATTTCATTTTTTACCTGGTTGTTGTTTTCCTCTCCTTTCAATTGCTTGTTGGGAGGAAAAGAGTCTCCCCTCTGCACCTTTGTAGACCTTGAATAGATAAAAGAAAAAGTAAATCAAATATAGAAAATTCATATATAGTCAAGGCTCAACATTGCAAATTCATAAATAAGATGTAACAAATCTCACCTCCAACTCATCAAGCACCTTATCTCTTAGCTCACTATCAGACACCATCCTATCAATGCAAGTGACAAGACCTTCCATGATCTCCTCATCCACCTTAAATGTGTCCGAGAAGTAGAACTTCGGATTCAAGAAGTAGGCAAAGGCATGAATTGGCTGGTGGAGTTGGTTTGTCCATCTCCGATCAATGATGCGCCATATGATTTCATATTTATTTTTGTTGCCGCCATAGTAATGTGATATGGCCTCTTTGGCCCTATCCATGGCCTCATAGATGAAACCCATTGGCATGCCATCTCCATCCACCATACGAAGAACCCTCACCAAAGGTTCTGTCACCTAAAAAAATGAAAACAAATGTTAAATTATAACAAAATTAACCCCTCAAAAAATAAAAACAGCAAATAGATTATCATGTATAATTTTTTTTTGTGTGATTGCTACTTACCCCCATCAACTCCTCTCCATTTTTGATGAATGTCTCATCAAAAACTATGGCAACAATCCTCTCCCCTTCAGCTCTATTGGAAAATGAGGACTCCTTCCAAGCATCAGACACAAACATTTGCTTGAGATGACCAATGGCACCAAGAATGCTTTGCAATGTGAGGAAGTGGCTAGCAAATTGTGTCACTCCAGGTCGCACAAGGTCCTTGCCATTTGTGAATTTCCTCATCAAAGAAAGCACCCAAGTATGGTTGTAGATAAATTTTGTAACACTTTTTGCATCTTCAACCACTCTTTTGACCCATGAAATCTTCCCAATGTCCTCTAGCAATAGGTCCAAGCAATGTGCAGCACACGAGACCATGCAATTGTGGGATACCTCTCCATAAGTAGCCTACCTGCAGTTGTGTTATCTGTGATAATTTGGACAACATTATCAACTACAACCTCTTGGACCACCCCATCTAATAGATTGCATAAAGTCTCAGCATTTTTAACTTCATGGGAGGCATCTATTGATTTTAGGAACACCAATCCACCATTGGAAGCCACTAAAAAGTTTAGGAGAGTTCTATTTTGTCCATTTGTCCACCCATCAGATAAAATGCTGCAACCTTTTTTTCGCCAAAATTTCTTTTGCTCATCAACCACAAGCCGTGTATTCTTTACGGCTTCCTTTAGCAATGGTCCACTCAAATCTCTAGCTGATGGGGTCTTAAACCCCTTTCCTGCAACTGTAAGGGCGTTCACTAAACCTTCCCAATATGGGCTGTTTGCAACATTGAAAGGTAGATTATTGTAGTACCAAAAGTTTGCAGCAACCATCCTAGCTTCATGATGCTTTTCCTTATTCCAACCAGTACCTTCAAGTGAAGGTTGTGCTCCTGGAACATTACGTAGAATAAAATAATTTGGTCCTGATGAAAGACCCTGGCCAGCACTACCAGTAGAATAGGAACCCTCAGGACTCTCACCAAAAGATGAATGTGGAGCACGGATGCTTGGACTTGTAGCACCATGGGGCATACTTGGTGTAGACTGGGATCCACTCATCACTGTTGCTAGGGCATCCTTTGTTTTTTGTCTTTCATCTATTTTTAGCTCATATTCAGCAAGAAAGGCCTTCATCTCTCTAATAATCTCAGGAGTTGTTTTAGTGCATCCCTCCACATTTTGCCTAGGTATTCTTGCAAGGTGGTATTTTAATCTGTTTATTCCTCCTGTCATCCATTTCTGGCATTGAGTACATGTCACTTCACCTTTTTTGTTTCCTAGTATTCCATACTTCCATGCAGGGTCTTTTCTCGTTCCCTTTGGATTTGAAGACGACATTGCTGTTTCAAGTTCAACATGGAAAAAAAAAAATCAGCAAAAAAATGTGATTCAAAGTTTCAAACATTTGCAAAAAAAAGAAAGAATGCAAGACCAAGCTAGAAATAGTAGGAATTAGGCTATTAAGGAAAATAGAAAAAAATTTGGCAGCATTTCCCCTTATTTTTCTTGATTTTTTTGATTTTGAATGGAAGAAATTCAAGAAAAAAAAAAAAAAAAATTGTTAGATCACTTACCTGGCTCTATTTTGATCCTTTTAGCTCGTTCTCCTAGCTTCTTTCAACCTGAAATCAAATTGCAGACCTGAAAATCACAAACTCATGAGTTAAAATGAAGTAAAAAGTAAAAAAAATATGGGTTTTTAACCCATTTTGACTCCTAGCTGCGCAGGAGAGTCTTGGGTCGGGACTCCCGAGTCTGACCTCTGGACTCGGCTGAGTCCAAAGTTCGGACTCAGGAGTCCCGACCCAGGACTCTCTTGGACTCGACTCCTAAGTCCGTGGCGAGTCGACTCGGCTCAGCCACGAACTCCCGAGTCTGCGGCGAGTCCTAGAGAGTCCGCAAACTATGGTAGGAACAATAGACGATGCAACAATAACAAGAACATTAGTTGGTGCACCAATAATAACACCATCAACAGGAACAATAGGCGACGCGCTAGCAATAGGAACAATAGATGTAATGTCCCCATTTTTAGCACTACACTTTCCAGTGATTGATAGCCTATCTCCGGATGCCCGTAGACTAGTTAGAGGTAGAATTAGGGTTTCCAGCTGCTTGGAGGTTTCTTTTGCGAATTCAAGGGCTTGTATGTTGGAGTTTTGTAGTTTGGATTCTGGATTCCCTCTGGATTTTCAGAGAGCTTCGCAGTGGTGTGACATGCAACTGCAATGAAGGACTTTTCCGGACTTACTATGAATAGTAAGTACGACGGTTGCTCAGATTGTGGTTAAAATGAGTTGGGAACAACTTACTATTTTCAGAAGTATGCTATTTTTAGTAAATTCTATTTTTAGTTGTGCTATTTTTAGCAGGGTTTCTACAGTTCAGTTTAGTGGCTATATCTGGCAGGTCAGTTTGAGCAGTTTGGTCTCCAACATCCTTGGTGCTATTTTCGGTAGTGTTTCAGCAACTTGGTATTATGGCTATTTCTGGCAGGGCAGTATATTCAGTTGGTCTCCAACTTTTGAGGTGATTATTTTGGCAAGTTTGATATTTGATGGAAATAACATTTTAAGTGGAATTTTGGCTAAAGTAAAATGGACGCCTAGCTTGGAGAAAGTATTTGCAAGTTATAAAGTCATTTCACTTAAATATTTGGACGCCTACTTTATGAGGTATTTTGGATTTTAATAAAGTATTATCTCCCTCATGTATTTGGATGACTTGGAGAAGAGGGAATAAATGAAATGCAAATGAAGATTGAAAGGTGAATTTGAGTTTCACTTTGGGCGCCCTAATTGGAAAACAAATTTGAATTGTTGGAGAAACTTATAAATAAGAGTGTTGGGCTCTTTGTTTAGCATCCATTTGCTTATCATAACGAAATGTTGCTGAAATTGTTTCAGGCTTTGGCTTCGAGGAATGCATACCTCCTAGTTCCTTCCTTCCAGTCTTCGTGCTTGAGAGATAGTACCTAGCTGGATATGAGACTGCTTCTCATTCAGAGACAACAGATTGAGCATTATTGATGACATTTTGATGATTTTGTTGTTTTTCAGGTTGCTGGTTTATGTTTGGCTGAAGAGGATTTTCGATCATAGATCTTTGTGTGAATTTTTATGCATTTTGGGTACTTGCTCATTCAATTCCTATGCTCAAGGCATCCCGTCTTGCAAATTTCCAGATTTTATTGTGAAGTCATTATATTCCTAGAGAGGTCGCCCTTCCTCCTTGGGCCATACCTTTTCCTCTTGCTTGGCATTGGGATTCGTGCCCTTCTTAGGTGGCTGTTTTGACATTGTCTATCCCTTGTTTGCTGGTCGCCATGTCATTAGGGAGTTGTTTCTTCAATTTGGAGTGCATTGAATGAGTTTGGTGAGAGAAATAAGCATTTTAGTGACTATGTGCTTACTGGTCTGACTTTTGGTACTTGCCGGTTTGTCATATCAGATTTCAGTAGTTGGAGTATTTGGGTCTATTTTTCATAGTTGGGTGTTTGTTGGAGTTGGAGAGACATTTTATGTCATTTGCAGCACTTGGGGCATCTTTTATACTTGGCTCTTGCAGATTCTATTTCACATTGTAATGCTGATTCAGTAGTACTGATCAACTCTTTAATATTTTTGTAGTTATCTATTGTATTCCCACTTTTAGTGGAAGAAGGCTGGCTTGCCGCCTTATTTACTTTTCACATAAGAATCTTTCATTCCCATCGTTTGGTGGAAGAGACAGGCCTCGCCGTCTTTACTTTCTGTACTGCATTCTCATTTGCTGATCGGTTGAGCCGTCACTCTACTCCCGTTGAATAAGTGGTCAAGTTGCATGCTTTGTAATTCTAGCATTCAGTTTTCAATCTAACAATCCTCGACGCCATATGCTCACACCTCGCCCGTCATTGGGATCTTGGTGTAGGGTTACCTTTAGTGTTGGTTTGGTTTTGCTAACCCTCACGGGTGTTTATTGTTGTTAAAAAGTGAAAAAATTTATAAGGGGGTTCATTTCTATAGATGTCACACCAACAATAGGAACAACAGGCGACACACCACCAACAACGCCATCAACAACAGGAGCACCAAAACTACTCAAACCATGGAATCTAGAAGCAAGTTGTGCACAGGTGAGAAGAAGAGTGGGAGCCTCCATTTCAAATTGTTAATTTTGAAAGATACTTATTTTCATTAGTATATAAAACTTTTGGGTGTGTTAACACCAAGGTAAGCAATCTCCATTGTTGACACGGTAGAGAGTGACCCCATGAGGTTTGAACTTTGGTTGTTGGCATTACATGCAAGAAGCCCCACCATTTCACCAAAGGGTCTCCCCTTAAAATTTTTTGGTGTGTTAACACCAAGGTAAGCAATCTCCATTGTTGACACGGTAGAGAGTGACGCTGTGAGGTTTGAACCTTGGTTGTTGGCACTACAGACAAGAAGTCCCACCATTTCACCAAAGGGTCTCCCCTAAAAACTTTTGTTAACACCAAGGTAAGCAATCTCCATTGTTGACATAGTAAACGTAATGTCCCCTTTTATCAGTTAGATTTATCTAATTCTTACAAAAAATAAAAGCTGTACAAATCATGGCATCTAGGGCCTAGGCCATGCATCCAACAACATCATAATAACTTCCCTTGAGCTAACTGTACAATCTCGATAATCTTAAACTAAGATCATTAAAGACTTCTAAGAAAAACTCAAACTCCTTGCATGTTGTCATGATAACATTACACAACCCAATAGCATAAGTCTTACGCTACAAGCATTAAGGAACTAAATCAAATAACCAATAGGGATAGCCCCCAACAATACTGAATTCAAAGATTCCATAACAACATATCATTTTGTCATGCCCATTACTACTATTTGTTATCACATTACTTTGACTGGATGAAGGGGATTCATAAGACCAATTTTCTTGATAATTTGTCTTTGCATTTAATTACACTAGGGGCTGGTCATCCTTCATCTCTCGTGAACCTGGAAGGCTGGCTGTCCTTCCTATTTGCAGTCCATTTCTCCTAAATTCAAAATGGACTATCATATGAATCTATTATTACATATTTATAATAAAAGAAGCATCTAGATTACTCACAATAATCAATAATTTCTGCAAGTACCACTATTGCATGATCACACACACACACACACATATAGTTATTTCTAATTATATTTACTTCCCAATAATATTCTTGCTAATAATATTTATTCCAATAGATCTCTTATTCTGATTTCTAATTCTCTTTATTTTCCAATCTGCTTGCCTTCTTCATTCTTCCTCAATTGAGATTTCTCTCTTTTAATATTGTCATGGCTGAGTGAAGAGATACACCCTTTTGAAAGATAATGACTTTTCCAAAAAATATGACTCTTAAATAGTTGTTACCTCTTCAAGCTTGATTGCCGCTTTTTGCTTAACTAATCTTAACGCTCCTTTTATTCATCGCTGCCTTCCTTTGTCTAATATTAATCATTGCTTTTCTGGGAGATTATTAATCACTTCCCATGAAATGCTTCTTTAACTTGGGTGATCACATTCTAAAAGGAGTTGGCCCATAAATACAGTACTATGTATTATTTCAATTCAGATTTTTCAATAAATAATTACATATTACTGATGCGATCTGATTGGTAAGGCATATTCCTTAGCGGGGCCATGACATTCCGCCCTTCCCAAGATTGCTTGTCCTCAAGCAATTTTAAATTAGGATGATCAAAGATTTCGGCTCCTTCCCAAGTGGCATCTTCCATAGGTAAGTTTTTCCATTTAATCAAATACTCAGGAATTGTCTTATTCCTTAACTTCCTTTCTCGCATATCAATGATGGCCTCAGGTTCCAAAATTATTTTTCCTTTGTCATCAAGTGGGGGTAATTTTGAACATGGTGCGGTATGTTGTCCCTATACCTTCTTAAGGCAAGACAATCACAAGACATTGTGACTTCTACTACTTGCCGATAATTCCAATTCATAAGCAATCTCATTGATCCTCCTTATAATCTTGTAAGGACCATAACATCTTGGTTTGAATTTCTCGGCTCCATTTCCTTTGATTGATGATTGCTTATAGGGTTGCAACCTTTAGAAAACTAAGTATCCAACTTTGAATGTCTTTTCAATTCTTCTTCGATCAATGTATATCTTTTGTTGATTCTACGCGTGGTGCAAATTATCTTCAAGTGCAATCATAATGTCTACACTTTGTTGTACTAGGTCTCTAGCTCCTGGCACTCAACTTTTGGTGAGAATTAAATCTCCAAATGAGGTTGCCTCGTACCCATACAAGGCTTTGAAAAGACTCATTCCTATCGACATATGATGGGTAGTGTTATAGCAATACTCCCCGAGGTGTAACCATTTGATCCACGCATTTTGTTGTCTGGTGACATAGTTTCATAGATATCCCTCAAGCCATTTATTGACAATCTTAGTCTATCCATCGGTTTGTGGGTGGTAACTCGTATTTGGGGTGAGTTCAGTTCCTGCTAGTCTGAAGAGCTCTTGCCCAAACAAACTAAGGAATCTGCTATCCTTGTTGCTGACAATTTTTTTGGGTAAACCACGTAATTTGAAAATTTCTTTGAAAAAGACATCAGTCACTTGAGGGGCTCTATAGTCGGTAGATATTGCAAGGAAATGTGCATACTTAGTCAAATGGTCCACCACAACACATATGCAATCCTTTCCCTGCACCTTTGGGAGTCTAGTAATAAAATCCATCGAAATACTTTCCCATTTCTGATCAGGTATTAAATTTTGCCCTAAAACCACAATTCCAATTAAAATAAGAAATGTAATACATTTAAGAGTATAAATTTACCAATTGAAATGCTCTTTATAAGATAAATCCCGGTTTAGGACTTGCACACAATATTAGTCACTGGAATTTGAAGTTAAATCATAAGCCAGGATAACATCTATTTTACTAACATTAGTAGGCATAATGATATCATATAAACATTATTCATATTGAAATCCAATTAAAGCAATAGCCATTCCAAAGTGCATTCCTATAATAGTCTCATTAGGAATTCGTTTGAAATGTTTGCAAACTGCAATCTTAAGGTTGGTCGCCCTTGTATTGCAAGAGCATTTAAGGTGGTTTTCCCTTCCATCCCTTAGTTCACCTTGGAGGCTGGCCGTCCTCTTTGATCAAGCCCGGAAGCATGAAAGGATTTCTGGTCCATTCCACCCTTTAGCCCATGAGCATGGAAGGTTGGTTGTCCATTCCATCTCTAGATGGTATACTTGATAAGAGCATGAAGGCTGGTCGTCCTTCATCTCTTGTGAACCTGGAAGGTTGGCCGTCCTTCCTATTTGCAATCCGGTTCTCCTAAATTCAAAATGGACTATCCTATGAATCTATTATTACATATTTATAACAAAGGAAGCATCTAAATTACTCACAATGATCAATAATTTCTGCAGCATCACTATTGTAGGATCACATATATATATAGGTCTATAATTCTACTTATTTCTCAGATTTATCTTTTAATAAAAATTGGTGCTAATATTAATTCTTGTTCTGATTTCCAATTCTCTTTCTGTTTTCTTTTCCAATCCACTTGATTGATGCCTTAGTGATTGATATTTGAATGATTGTTGTCTTAATGATTGATATTTGAATGTTTCGAGGCTAGAATAGTTGATGTTTGAATGATGGATGTTTGTATGTTTGATTGATTGAATGAATTGATAATTTATGATGATGATTTGCTGATTGATTGTTTGCTTGATTTGATAATTGATGATTGATTTGATGGATTCATGAGTGATGATTGAATGAGTGCTGATTTGATGCATTGGTGAGTGATGATTGATAAGTGATCCTTGAATGCTTGGAATGATTTATCCTTTATACTTTTTTGGTGAAAGAGTCGCCACTTTTCATAAGAATTGAGTCACCACCCTTCATTGCTGCCTTTTTGAGAATAATAAATTATTTTTCCAAATTGATCTCTCTTGCATGTCCTCCTCAAATGAAACCTTTTCCCCTTTATATCTTCCAATGTAAGGGAGGAGTCACACCTCTTCATCATGTCTGCTCTTTGCAAGAGTCACAACCTTTCACAATTAGTTCAGAGCATATGGATTAAGCTAACCTCCTAATTACTGGCATGTTTCGGTAAATGAAATTCCTTGGATGTCTATGAGCTAATTGAAACTTTATCTTTTTAATATTAGTTACTAGTGTAACCTCTAGGTTGCTAGCAGTCATTTATTTGGGTTCCCCCTATGCAAGACTAAATTTGCCTCCGATTTGACTTCTGATAATTTTTTTTTCCTTATACATTGCTGGAAACAGCATTTTTCCTTCTAATATCATTCATTTATTTGGTTTTCTTTATGTGAAACTGAACTCACCTCCTACTTGCTTCATAAAACTAATGAAGATATAATTGTTGGGAAGAGGTCTTGATCTTGATATAAAGAGTGCTACTAGATGTTACCCATTGTCTTGAAATATTATTGCAAGGATACACACCACATGATTTTTGCAAGAAACAACAATGATAAGTTATTTAAGTTTAATTATGATTTGCATTGCCATTAGCTTCTTAATCATTTATTTATTTTCTTGCTTTATGCTGGCACACTGATATCATTGGCTTTGTAACATTTTGTATGTTTAGTAGTTGCTAACTTTCTATTCATCCTTGCTTTTCATTGGCAAGTGCACATATTGGTAGATGATAAATACATATTCATTTAAGTGGAATATATGTGTATGAACAGCTTCGAACGTAGAATATGAACCACCATTGCAAATTGTTGAGTATCCTGATCCAAGATTAAGAGCCAAGAACAAGTTTATCAATACATTTGATGACAAGCTCCAGATATTAGTAAACGAGATGTTTGATTTGATGTACAAGTAAGCATTAAAGATTTTTCTATTTCTTTTGCCAGCATTTTTTGATCATATTTCATAAAGGTTTCTCTTTAATATTTTTATTTGTGGACATGGGAGATGTTATTCAAGTCTATTTATGATTTGATTTGGGGTTATAGCTTCCCAATCATATCTTTAGAATGATTGATGTGGTAGGAGCTTGAATGAGCTACGCAAACCATTTTCTTATGATAATTAGCACCAATTTGTATGTATATTCGAATGTATGCACATATAAAGATGAACCAAAGAGAGAATCAAATGATGTGCTACTGTGTTTTGACACCATTAATACACAAAATAAGGAAATTTCCTAATTTTGTGTGTTGTAGGTGTAAGGATTCTTATATGGGTGGTACTTAAATAGTTGTATCATTTATGGATTAAACTATTTAGCTTGCTAAAGGCATTCAATTAGATTTAAAACCTTGTTTTTTCTTCAGAATATATTTGTGCCAGTTTCATTTGATATCAATTGTGGGCAACAAATTGCATTCATAGTTTTATTCTTCCTCTATTGTGCATGTGAACCTCAATCTTAATGTCTAAAATTTAGTCATGCACATGCCTATTGGTATAGGAAACATGCCTTAATTAAAAGGATTATAAGAGTCTTAGACTTGCTGAATAAGTTGACCTAGCTTGTGCCAAACTGATTGAACACTAGTTTCATGTTCCAGCTATGCCACAACTCAAGTAATTGATCAAATCGTATTAGAAGGTGCAAAAAAACAAATGTATTATTCTATGTTTCTGAGTTTTAGCAATGTGGGACAGTGTAAGATCCCCTACCAAAATATTTTTAACATACTTGCAATTTCCTGATTTTAGCTTACTGGCATTTCATCAAACACTTTGCAGGTAATCACATATGAAGCATTTTTTAGTGCAAACATTATAATTTGCTGCTACTAGAATTTACAGACATGAATCCATCATAGCATTGTTCACCAAACTCCTTTGGACATTTCGTCAAATAGTTTGCATGAAATAGTGTTTTGACATAGTTTCGTAAATAACCACTACAAAATTTATTTCTCCAATAACAGTGCTAAATAGTATTACTTTTCTCAATTAAATTCCATACAAAATGTGCACAGCAGATGTTTTAATGATGAATTTACAAGTTGCTACAGCAAACTAAAAATTACAAAGGAATTGCATAGAGTCTTTGAAATCACAAATTAACATTATATTTATTTGGCTGACCTCTTTACAGCTGTCTACAGACCAATCAGCAACCAAACTTGGCCCAGAATATTCCTTATGCCTCCCTTCACATGTATGGCTCTTCCCTAACTTGTAGGGCAGCCTCAAATATTGCAATGACTCCCTTGTATGCTGCTGCTCTGGGCTTGAGGAAGCCTTAAAAGGCTGCGGCAGGTTCTAATATGGCTTTTAAGCCTTTCAAACAACCTTAACTCTCTTTATGTGGATATTATGAGATGTACGATCCCCTTCAAGTACCATAAAATGGCACGACAGGCTGAAATGAAGTTGTGGTATGGCTGGAAGATATCCCCAGCATAAGTATGATATTATTGTTTTATTTTATATTTTATCCAGCATTGCACACACATCACCAAAGTCTTTCTGTCTTTCACATTGCACACGCAACACTACAATCTCACCAATAAATTTATATTTTTTGTTTACAAATCTCAATAAATTTTACATTTGCAAGCCTGGAAATATAAATTGATTCTCTCCCAAAACCCTTATTGCAAACATTCAGCACAAAGGGAACTTCTATATGAAATTGCTCCAATGGAATCTGAGGGTTTATGTGCCCAAACTCCAAATCTTCAGCGCATTGTCAATCCCTGAATGGAACCGCTCTGCCTTTTGGATTTTCATCCATCAGGAAACCATTGGGGTTTTCGTCCCGCAGCTAAGAATTTGGCCACAGGCACAAATCTCAAAGAGAGAAATAATCAATCTTCTAAATACCCAATCTGCTCAAATGAGACCCCTCAACCCTCTTTTATAACCCTCCTAGGAACTTTTCGGAATTTCAATTATAAAATTCACTTTTTAAATAATAATTCTTTTTTCCATAAAAGTGACTTTATAGTACTTTATTTTATTTTGGCCCCAGGTAAAGTCGCTTTATTAAAATATCCAACTTATAAACATAATTAATTAAATACAAGTTGCCTGAAAACATTAATTTAGACAACTTAATTTAATTAATTAAATTATTTCTTCTCCGAATACTTGGGCCAAAAATGGGGACACTACAGACAGCAGGGAACTCATAAAAAAATCATATTTCTGCCCAAGAACAACAAGTGTAGTTCAGGGAACTCTTATCAAGAAAGTGCATCTAGTAACAATATGAAGGAGTAGTAAAAGATGAGATCCAATGATAAAAAGAAATAAGAGGCTACAATTTAAATATATTAGGGGGATATTTAACTTTATGATGGCGAAAATAAGTATTGATGTGCTTATGAAAAGAAAAGACTGAAGGATGAGTTTAGCATGGAATTAGAAAAATAAATGTTATGTAAGTTTATGAAACTAAATTTAACCATCATTGTACCTCGATTCCTCAGATATAAGGATAAATTTAGAACACTTTGAAGGTTCCTCAATCTAGTTTTGAATACTCTTATTTTGAGATAATATTCTATTTTATATTTATTTATTCAAAATTGAAAATAATGTCCTACCCTGCTTTTCTCTCTTAATATGTTTGTTCATTATGCATGTGCTTTCAGTTCTAATGATGCACATTTTCATATTTATTTTTATTCTGATTATGTCCTATGTACATTCTGGTAGAAGGTGAGTAATAGATTACAACCATCAGCATATTTTGTGTTCTAAAGATATGATGGAGGATTAAGTGCTAACAACGTGCTTTCAGTTGTAATGATGCACATTTTCATATTTGTTTTTATTTTGATTATGTTCTATGTACATTCTGGTAGAAAGTGATTAATAGATTACAACCATCAGCACATTTTGCGTTTTGAAGATATGGTGGAGGATTAAGTGCTAATAATGGTTATATTGTCAGTTTACCTACCCACATTTGAATGTCCACTGCATTGGCTATCATCACAAAGAGAGTTTGAAACATGTTGTGAATTGAAGAAGAATAATTTGTCCTTGATTAAGCACTGAGATTTCAGCTAAGCATGGGAAGATTCATGGATCTGTATATTTATGGAAATAATTTTGAGACTTTCTTCATGCAATTTTTAGTCAAGCTGAGCAAATGACTTGAAGATCATCTTAATGAGAGTAGACAGATCAATTTGTTCACCCATATGAGAGAAAACTTGAAGTTGGAAAAACCCTTGGTGTGCATGGTTGATTTTGGTAACTAAACGACCTTGACAGTTTGACCAAATTTGCAATTCAATGTTGAAGTCCTTTGATCATTCTAAGTGAATAATATGTTGGACCTAGAGGCAGATTTTTGTGAAGGTTTTCAGTAACAATGAAGATGCTAGTTATTGCCAATTGCCATGTGCACTTAAAAAAAAGTCAACATGGAATAACTAAGTTAAGGCACATTAGGTGATGCTTTGCCATTGTAATATGGAATAGAAACTGCAAGATAAGATGACAAGTAGAAACGGATGAGGAGGAAGTGAACAAAATTTCAAAGCCATTTGTGCTATGTTACACAAAGTTTTCGGGATGGGGACAACAAGGGACAGGGGTACGTGTTTTGGGTATGGATTTTTTGGATGCCATTCAAGGGAACGACAATGGACAACTATTAAAAAAAAGAGAAATTTCAAATATTCATATGATAACATTGATAAGGCATTCATCATATACATTATAGATCCTTAATACATAACATTTACAACAAAATGTCCAAAGGCTGCAAACTTCAACTACAAAATGACAAAAGCATAGAAAATATGCTACTAGTCTTGAGCTTGCAATGAACTTGTGCAATCGATGAGCTTATTTGCCTTGTCTAAGAATTGTAGTGGGTGACACGAGTAACAAGAAGTACTGACTTTGTATTGAGTTCAAAAAGGAGGCTGCCTGAATAAGATTGAAATCTTGACCAATATATGTTTCAAACCTGCAATTTTGTGATTACAAAACCAACAAAAAAGTGTTGATTCTAGTGATAGAAAACCACCATAGAAAACCTGCAAATGGAGCTTGAAATATTAGGTATTTTTTGCTTGATTTTATCTTGAAAATCCTACTATTTTGCCAACTAAAATGGCTGAAAATTGCTTTCAAATCTTGTAAAGTCAACCCTAACAACATGCAACTATCACACCATAAAGGAGCTTGAAAATCTATTATTTGGCAAACTAAAATCTCTCATTTAGAGGTGAGAGTGGTATGTGGGCCCACAAAAGAACAATAAAATATTTTTTAATTCATTTTGGGCCTTTTAAAAAAAATTTGTGTAACTACAAGGGGATGGCTAACTATCCCCGAGATAGTTAGTAGGTGTCATTGATGTCCCCTATCATCTCGTGGATGGCTATCATCCCTACATTTCTAAGACATTAGGGCCATTTTTTTTTTGATTGGGGATGGTGGGGGGATGCTTTTGAGGAATCCCCATGTCCCCAGAATGTCCTCAATATGGGGACATGCCAAAAAATGTTGGGGATGTGTACTTGGGGAACATAACATTTACGTGCTAGCATTTTAATTTGTCTCTTTTGAGACAGCTCAAAATAGAACAATATGTAAGGTAAAATGTCTTTTCAAGTTGTAAGGGGAATCTCCCCGAGATCTAAACTATCCCTAGGCTCTAAGTTGTAAACAATATATACAAATATTCACACTATACAAAGTTTTTTCAGGGGATTTTGCATGAGTAAAATAACTAGCTGCTCATTTTTTTGCCTTGGGTACAAGCACAAGACAAGTAATAACTTGTCTCACAAGCAAGATTTTAAGATTTAAGGAATGAAAGGATTTAAATATGAATGCAACAAAACCTTCCTATGTTGATTAAAGCATACACCAACAATTTGATGCACACAAGATCTAAATAGGAATATTTACTAGATCAAATGATGACACATGATTCCAAGTACTAATCTGCTAAGCTATATACAAAGCTACCACTTAGATGAACAAACAAATCAATACAGAGATTGACATACTTTTAAGTTTTGATTTAATCAATGAAATAAAAAAATAGATACAATTAAACTAGCTCAAATAACAGTTTCAGAAGCATAAGCATGCTGCGTAGCATCAACTATCATTGAGAATGTCTTGTGCTCAAGGCACTTATGTATAGGCTACAATATGCCCAATTTTTGGGACTTAGTATAATCATTATTTTATCCCTAAAAACATTGTTTTAAATCACAAACACTCAAAGCTTTTGAAAAATAGGAAATAAAGTACTTTAAAGCAAAAACTGACCTAAATAAATATTACAATAAAAACTAATTCAAATGACCTAAAAATAGAGGCCTTGATCTCTTTTTTAACACTAGAACCACCAGAATGGCAATTAAAAGTTAAAACAGCCATGGCTAACAATATTAATTTGACGCATGAGTGCCCTCTATGGTTCTCAATCATCCTTTTGCTACGAGGCTTGGTAGATCCTCTAATGAATACTAAAACCCACCAGAATGGCAATTGGGAAGCAATGAGAAAAATATTACTGAGAGGAGGCAGCTATATATTCATGAGAATGGTTGTTAAATAACCAACTAGACCAGGTATACATGACCAACTAACTATAACTATTTATGATGGTTTTTATTTATATTGTTAATAATGTTATTAACAATATTACAATATGTTTATGATTTAGTATTATATGATTATAATATTCCAACAATCCCCCCCTTATTACATCATATGCTGAAGAGGAAAAATCAAGAAAGTTGGAAAATGTCAAACTTCAATACTAGAAGAAATTTGGTAAATATGTTGACATGTTACTCTTGAGTGGAACAATGCTGGAGCTAGATTGTGATGAGCCCTGCTGGCTCACAGCTCAAACCCTTGTATTTTTATTTATCTTTTTGTGTTTTTAGTTTTTTAGAGAAGATTTCTAGACAGAAGAGAAGGGGCGTACAACATATAAATGCTCACAAAACTCAAATCTGAGCTAAAACTTGCAAAATGGAAGTGCAAAAGGTATTCAATAACTGAAACAATGCAAATATAAATTACAGACATACCCGAAATGCTCCAGATTATTTAAATAAGAAAATAATTCCAATTGCCAGCCAAGAATGGTGAAACTGACAGAATTGGATGCCGGAGCTACAGATCTGACTTCTCCCCAACAAAAACTGGATACAAGCAGATGTGAAGGAGGGACGCCAAGAATGGAACACTGTCTGAAGCCAAAAGGGAGGCGTTTTTGCAAGTCACTTCACACGCCTAGCCTCCAAGAAGACACATTTCCCAAGGCAAATGGTACGACCAAGGAAAGAAACTGAAGAACTGATGCTGAAAGCTGCAAAATAGATGAAGAAGACGTCTTTGGTGTAGAAGCCCTCTTCCTTATTGTAACTGGTAAACAAATCAATAGAAACTCTGATTAAGCTCAATAGAACCTCTGAATGAAGCCCTCACAGATGCACTAATTCGACTGGTCTCTCACAGTCTCAAAAATGCTCAACACTGAAGAAGAACTCGCTCTCCAATGGAATAAATGCTCAAACCCTTGTCTCAGAGAATAGCATAGGAGAAAACCAAATGGCAAAGTCAAATAATCATGAATGAGTTTTATTTGCCAAAAATGCCTTATATCCCCCAAAAGGCATGACTTTCAAGAAAAATATGACTTGGCATATAAAAATACATTTAAAATGCATTAAATTCACTTTTTCCATAGTTGGCAATTAAATAATTGCTTTACCAAGTTGAGCGCACTTTTGTACCTTAAGTGATTTAATTTTTAATCACTTTATGAAATATGTAAGTGATATAATATTTATAAAGTCAATTTCACTTTATAATAAAGCATTAAGTTAAATAATTAACTTAAATCACTTAAATATCCATAACTCCCTCCAAACTCCATATATCTCCGTGCCGTCAGAAGCTAGCGAACACTGAACCATAAATGCCTGTACTGAAACCAATACTGGAGTGAAGGAATGGGCAACGACAATACCCACTAAAACGGCCACTGACCCTCTAACCAAATCCTGTCAGCCTACAAGGGTCCAAGAGATAGGCTAACTCCACTGCTCCTGAGAACTGACTAGAGCGGGGACATCACATAGATATTTTGCTACTAGACATGTTTGTGAATGTAGCGGCATTGAACTTCAATGTGTTTTGTGTGCCCATGAAAAGAGGATTTCAAACAAAATTTAACACATTTTGATTGTTGCAAAACAAAGCTATAGGATGTGTCCTAGGAACACCCGTGCTTGTCAAAATGCGACGTAACCATATTGCTTCACAGATAGCTCCACTTGCAGCACAATGTTTTGCCTCTATGGAAGAGAAAGCAACATTGGTTTGCTTTTGCTCCTCTATGATATCAAACCATATCCCAAAAAGAAAACAAATGCTGAAGTAGACTTCCAATATTCCACAAAACCTACCTAGTGAAAAATATGTAGTCTTTTTGTATTCCAAGCCATATCCCATTGTATCATGGATGTATCTCAAAACATGCTTTGCTACTTTCCAATAGGTAGCCTTAGGTTCTTGGTGTAGGTTAGTTAAATGAGACTCCCAATCAACTAGTGGTAAAGAGTAGCATTCACTTGAGGTGATGGATCATTGTGGGAAAGTTGTATTCTTGTCTCCATGGGGGTTGACATAGGCTTGCAATCTTCCATATTTAATTTCTTGAGAAAAGTCTTGGCATATTTCATTTTAGAGACAGAAATCTGATTCTTCTATTGCCACACTTAAGTCAAAGACAAAATGTAGGAGTTTGAGATTTGCCACATCGAATGATTGTTTGAGATAATTCTTTATTGCTGCAATCATCTATGGAGAACTCCTTGTGATAACCAGATTGTTGACATATACAATCAATGTTGAATTTGGATTCCTAGTGAATCCATGTTGAAGGAGATGCTCATCGATCTTGATGTACTAGGTTTGGGAAGCCTACTTTAGATCATAGAGGGATTTCACAAGTTTGCACAATTTTTGTTGTTGGCCAAATGTAGTATACACCTTAGGTTGAATCATGAATTCTTCTTCTTTGAGATCTCCATTAATAAAGGCACTCTTGACATTCATCTAATGATCTTATCAGCCAAATTGCTTCGCAATTGCCAAAAACATTAGGATAGTCTTGATCTTTGCTATGGGGGAAAAAGTTTCATCATAGTCAATACCTTCATTTTGAGCATAGCCTTGAGACACTAGTCAAGTTTCGTACTTGTTAATGCTACCATCTGCCTTATATTTAAATTTGTAAATCCATTTGCATCCAATAGTTTTCTTCCATGGTGGAAGATCAAAAAGTTCCCATGTGTTGTTCCTCAACAATGCCTGACATTCTAATCCATGACATCTTTCCAAGATGGTGAATCAAGAGCTTGTACTATTTGTGGTTCAAAACTTTGAATAATTGTGCAAATAAGAGCCCAATTGACTTCCTCGCAAGACTTGCTGTGAGTGTTTGGCCCACTATTAGTCTTATCTGCAATTGCATTTGCCTTTGCATCCTTTATTGTGGTATAATTTCACGTGGGAATCTTTTTGTGAATGTGAAACAAGGATTGAGGCAGAGATAGAGGTGGAAATTATTTAATTAATCCATTGGAAACAAAGCCTCTTTTGTGCTTCTTCATCAAGTTCCTCATCTTTAGGTTTAGTAATTCGTGGTGTTTGAGAATTGATAGGCGATGGTAAGGAAGAGGTGTTACATCCTTTTTCCTCATCCAAAACATCTTTTCTGATGTACACTTTCTTTGTCATTGTATCCATAAGCCAATATTCCTTTGACTTTGAACTGCACCCAAGAAAAATAGTTTTCAAGGACTTGTTATCTGACTTTGTTCTTTGCACTATGGGAGCATGCATACAAATTGTAAACTGAAACACTTTGAGATATGAAATTGAAGGCTTCTTTCGATTCCATGTTCCTTTAGGTGTGGTATTTTCAAGCACTTTGGTGGCTGCCCGATTTGACAAGTACACATTGTATGAACCACTCTAGCTCAAAATGTAGGAGCCAAATCTGCATTCTTTAACATATATTGCATCATTTTCACAATTGTATGATTACGGCTCTTTACAACACCATTTTGTTGAGTATGTTTTGGCAGGTAGTGTGTAAACTCCTTATTGGTGAATTCTGCCCTCAATTTGAGTAGAGGGCTCTGAGAGGGTGACCAAAGACCTTTTTTGCAAGGGCTTGAAATTCTTTGAATTTCTCAAAAGGTTGAGCTTTGTGAGTCAAGCAATAGATAGTCATCCATAATGTCATGTCCCTTTTGTAGAACTAAGAATTAATAATATTTTAAGTTGGGCTCAATCACTTTATTTTCAAAAGGGCAAGTTAAATATTATTATAGGTTCCATGTAATGTTCAAATAAGTGGTTATTTTTACACTTCGTTCAAAATGCATTTCAAAAGGTGCCTTTGGATGTAATTTTAAATTATTTTTATATACTTGATGGAAAAAGTAAATAAAATAAAATAGAGGGCCCAAAGTAAAGTGCTTATATAAGGGAAGTCAAAGATCATTTTGAATTCATATTTCAAATTAATATTCTCAAGGATGGAAACCTTTGGTTGGAAATTTTTGGAGCGTGGAAACCCTCTTGGAACATCTTTAAATTGGGGATGAAAACCCTCATTTCCGTTTGGGGAATTCTACACAAGGATTGTGATTGTGATTCAATTGGAGAACAATTTAGATTTGCAAAAAAATTCCATTTCCAGTCATCATTGTGAAGAATTCAGAGATCATTTACAATTATTCATCATTGACTAGCTTTTGAAGGTGTACCCTTGCAATATAATTTATTATTGATGCTATACAATGAATTTCTAGGTGCAACCCTTGTTTACTCCCAGCTGCACCCCATATAAATGAGATGAGGAATTTAGGTGGCCGCATCCTTACAAAATTGGATTGCACCTTCTAATATTGATTGCTGCATTTATATTATGAGATTCACATACCTTATGTTGGCGCTACCTATTGTTGAGTGAGCATCAGTGTTGTGCCAATGTTGTGATTAAAGCCACTGCCTCAATGAAGTTTATCATTGGGTTATCTGTGAGTTAGTCTTATTTGAAGTTGTATGTGAATGATTTTATTGTAGGTCCCATGCATAAACAGCTTTGAAATTAATTATATTTTGTATTTAAATAGTTATTTTGACAGTATTGACATATGTTACAGCTGTTTGAACGTGGTGCTTAAAATAACAAGTCAGGTTTCAATTGATCTTTATTATATTTCATATTTGATACTGATTAAATAATCACCATATCTTTTGCTTGCTGGCTGCAATTGGAATTGTTCACTTTGCACTTATTCAGTATACTGTGCCTTGTCATATTTGATTGATCTGATTCTTATAATTATTTAAATTGCAGTTTGTTGGAAGTGGTGTGATGCCCCTAACTGTTATTGTGGGCTGTTTTTGTTTATTGTTGACTAGATCAACACACTAGTTGTAATGTCCCCTTTTTTGAAATTACGGAAATAATTAATTTAAGTTGTTAAAAAAGTAACTTTATATTAAAAGACAACTTATATTAATTAATTTAAAAAGAAAAAATAATTAAATAATTAAATTAGTTGCTGAAAAGTAAAAATTAAAAGACAACCTATATTTAATTATTTAAAAAAGGCATTTTAAGTGATTAAATAAGTGTCACAAGACCCATGATGTAAAAAGGTGATTAAAAAAATATATTTATATTTTTATAACTTTGACAAATATTTATAAAAAAAGAAAAGAAAATTATCTATTTCCTCAAAATAAAGTTATAAAAGTGGAGGAATATCTTGAAATGGCTTCTATATGCTTTTTGATATAATTTCATTTTTCAAGAATGAACGTGCACTTTTCTTCTCTTCTGGAGGATGAAAACCCTTTGGATTTGTGAAGCTTCAAGGATGAAAACCCTCATAGGTTTTAGTGCAATTCCATATAGGGGTTGATAGAGTGCTTTGACAAATTCTTGATTTCAATGCTTTAGGTTTCCAAATTTTGTTGTATTGATCTTTCAAATTGTTACTAGTTGATTCGATTATTCTAGAATATTATATTAATGATATTGGTAACAAATTTTTTAATATTAATTTTATGGTCATGGTCACATTTGCTAGTATGAACCCGTTTTAAACTTTTAAGTTTGATACCACTGTAATCTCCTCTACTGGATTTTTTTTTGTGTATTTCAACAAGTGTTTGGTGAGATGTCTGTGATATACAACTGGAGCAAACAATGCTGGACTGAGCATCAAGAAGCCTGCCAATATGAATTTGATTTGAAACTCGAGTTGGTATTGCTCTTAAAAATTGTTGGGACTTTGATATGAAGCTATAGGTATTTGAAAAATTTCCACCTCTCTCTACACAGTATGCTATAGCTGGGTGCCTCGGAAAACTTGGACAAACATTAAAACCAAGTATATAAATCTGAATATGAATGGGATTTGATCTGATTGTAAATTTATACCCACTGAAATAGCTTGTACTAGAATTTGTTTGTATTTCACCCAATGATAATTACACAAAGTGCATTACAACAATTGTTTGACAAAACATCTGTCAAATTCAAGCATCATTTTACCAGGTATAACGAATATATAGTAACCGGATTGCTCAAGTTTGACTACTAAATAATGAGATTCAAATAGTATACTAACACTTCACAAGTAAACACACCAACTACTGTTTATGAAGGTGAATGATTGACTGATTTTTCATATCAACACTTCAAAGAGTTAACAATAATTTTCTGTAGCAAATAAATTTACAATACCAACCAAAGGTTTACAACTAGAGCAGTGTAGACTGAAAATGTAAAAGGAACCTATATGCAGTAGTCTGCACTGTTCTAACAGCTATAATATTTTGATCCCAAACTGAACTGAAGGTTCCTGTGGTAGTAGACTTCTGGTACAGCAATATTACTCCCTTTATATGCAACAAATCCAACCTTAAGCAATTGTATGGATTGTTAATGATGCTAGACTAAACTGCACTGGTAATTTTATAATTCTAAGTATGTCTTGACTGAAATAACAGATAATATATCCTAATATCTTCCCAAATAGGCAGCGTCCTGCCTTTAAGACATCAATATTCACTTCCAAATGCAGCGCCTATAAAAATAAGGTTTAAAACCCATATTAGAGGCAACGCCTCATGACGTAAAGCTCTCATCTCCTTTCTAAAGCTTAACACCCTGCAGCAAGGGTTTATGCAAACAAATATACTTCAAATATCTTCAAAAATATATCTGATTCTCTTTAGACTAAGTCTACGGTCAGCTACTCCTCCCAAATGTTGGTATGATCTTTTATTTTTTGTTTTTCTTGTGTTTGGAGCTTCTTTTGCCTTCGTCCTTTAATATTGTACCTAGTTGGTTCACCTCCTAGGTCCTATTCACACTAGTTAGTTAAGTTTACTTAGGGTTCTCTTAGGATCTTGATCAAATTTTCTCTCATGTCATATGATTGTGACACATGTTGTAATCTTATGTTCATGTATCCTCTCATCTTGCCTATAAATGCATGGTCTCATATGTACATTATGTAGCATCATTGAACTTGAGTGTCATTGTACCATTATTACATCCATAATCAAGCAATCTATTCTCTTGCTATTTTCTTGTGAAAGGTTATTTTTGGTTTTGCATGTGATCCTATGAGATTGAGTCTTTGTGTGATAGTTATATGGTATCAGAGCTTCAAATTTGCAAACCCCTTCTCAGATATGAGGTCGATTATGGTAGGATATTTTGTTGGGTGCATTTTTGGGCAGAAAGGATTTCACCATTGAGTCCAAAAGGTCCCAAAACCTTTATTTTCATATATGACACTCTATATTTGGTGACATAGAACGTTTGACCATTTTTGGCTAGGGTTTGAAAAAATTGTAGAAAATATTTCTGTAAAATTGTATGGAATACATGAATTCATATGGAACCCTATCATATGACATTCTCAGATCTGTCATAAGTGTCAACAAAGAATAATTCGCATATACCACATAATATTTTGTGCTTGTGTTAGTAGAGGTACAATCTACATAATTAGGTTGTTAGTAGGTACAATTGGTGGTTTATTATTAGAAAATTCCTTTTTTGTTTTTGTGCCAAATTAGCTAGGAAGTTTAAGTGCAGGGTTCTACCCTTGGTTCCTACCAACCCGTGGGGGCTTATCTCCTGGGAGTGGCGTGGCCAAGCTTGCCACGACATTGCCGGATCTTGCCACGTGCACCTGGAGTTGCTGCTGTAGTGCTGCTTGAGCATTTGTAGGTTTTCTTGCCACCCCTGTGAGCAACACAACTATTTTTCTACCAATGGGCAATCACTAGGGGGAGTGGTGCCACCCTCTAGCAATCGTCTTGTTGCTAGTAGGGCTCCTAGGCCCATTTTCATGCCCTAATAGGGCAATTTTTTCCAAGAGCCATAAATTTCTGCCAAAGTATCAGATTTTCAACTTCTTATAGTCATTAGAAAGTTGGTTCCGAGCACTTTGTAGTGTAAGATGACTTTTTTCGAGATTTTTATGCAAGTGCATTTTGTTGCTGATTGAAGTCCAAATTCCCTTTTGACCTCTGAGCTCATAAATTTTTGCTTGTTTATCCGAGTTTTGTGATTCCCATGGCATTAGAAAGATATTGAAGAGCTCTTCAGATCTATACATGTACTTTTTCAAGATTCAACCCCAGGTATCTTTTATTCAATTTATTGCATATTTGCACTTTGATTGATAACTTGGACATACTGACACCTTGAGAAGCTCAATTTTGTTTAGGGGGCTTCATTTTCAGTATTGATCATATTGGGGAGATCCTAATTTCTGTTGAGGGTTTCATGTCTTTGTAATTTGGAGATCTATCTTAGTTCATTATTGATTTTTCATTTCATCCTTTTCTAATCATCTTGAAAAGGGGAAACTATACACAATGAAGAGATGGTATCTTGAAACGTTTTTGTTGGCTGCATCTTTTGCCACATTTGTATGGTCTTGTTCCCCCACCAAGTACATTTCATACAAAATTTGTTTGGACAGCTAAAAATGAACATATTATGGGATTGATTGGTCTACATGTTGATGGTGACACTTAGAGTGCCATTGCACACATTAAGTGTCCTCATGCTCTTTGGACCAAAGTTTGGGAGATATATGGAGAATCGAGATCATTGTACACATCCTTTCCCAGATGATCTTGTTTTAGATTCTCTTGCACCTCTTGATGATTTAGACAATATACCATATAACTATGATACTATTCAAGAGTTTGCTTCTTTGGAGAGCTTGCATGTTTAGATGATGAGGATGATGATGTTTTTTTAGATTCTCCTTCTCTTATAGAGGTTATTGTTGATCCTTTACCTTTATTGATTCCTTGTGCACAATCATTGATTGAGACTCCCCCATTCCTTGCTTCTTCAGAGTTTACTTTAGTTCAACAAGATCATCATAGTATTTCAAATTCAACTTTTTGGGATGATTTTTTTAAGAGGGGTGAACGCTTTTGACCCGGAGCTATGAACCGATGAGGTCACAAACGAGGGACCTCATCCCCAATATAAATTCCCAACAATTACACCCCAATGGGGTCTGAACCTTGATGGCAAGAATAACAACACAACAACTTAACCATCACACCATGCCACTCTTGGCAACTTTGTGGGATGATTACTTGATAAGTATTTCAGATTTTTTTTGTGAGTCTCATATTGCATATTTGAAGGACACACTTGAGGATATCCACTTTTTCTTTGATGACAATTACAACACAACTGTTATCACATCATCATTGTCTTTGGAGATTGTTGTTCATGAGTTTCCACGTGGTCTTGATTTGTTATCTTCTTTGATTTGGGTAGCACTTGATTTTGTTGTGGCATACTCTAGCATGGAGACACTCGATCAATTTTTAGATACACTCATCATGATACTTCTACCCTCATCTCTCTTATTGTAGTTGGAGTTTATTCTACATACACAATTGAACTTGTTTGTTCCTGAGGAGAGGAATGTTGTTTGCAAGCATTGGATTGTCTTTTGTCTTCAAGAATTCACCATTGGCATAAGAGCTACTTCATCATGTGGGGGATCTATAGTCTCACTCATGAAAAAGTGATGGATGTGGTCCTTGGGGGGTTATGTTGAGTCCTTCCATCACTTTTTCATGTTTGTTTTCTTGCTTTTTCTTTTGGAGAGGATTTTTTTTCTACAAATTTTTCTCCTTTACTTTACTTGTGAGAGATATTTTGTTCATGGGTACCTAACATGGCCTTGTGGTCGGAACCCATCCTTGCATCATCTTTGCATCTTTGCATTCTTGCACTTGTTTACTTCTCCTTAAGTTGCACTTTAGGAGGGGTGTTGGTGTGAATAGGGTGTTTTACCTAACTCGTTCGCCTCCTAGGTCCTATTCACACTTGCTAATTAAGTTTACTTAAGGTTCTCTTAGGATCCTTATCTCTTTTTTGTCTCATGTCATATGATTATGACACATGTCACAATCCAATGTTCACCTATCCTCTCACCTTGCCTATATAGGCAAGGCCTCATATGTACATTATGTCACACCATTGATCTTGAGTATCATTGCACCATTATTACATCCATAATCAAGCAATCTGTAATGTCCCCTAATTGAGAATGCCCTAAATCCTTAATTTCCAAATAAATAGATGAGTTAGAGAATACCTTTCACCTGATTGAAGCCCTACACACAAATTAGAAACCATTTACCACAATCACATTGATTAGCAAATTACAACCCTTTACCACAATAATACTAATTAGCTGATTATCATAATTAAATATCAGTAAACTCAAGGCCAAATTACCAATCCAATCACAAAGCATCTAATATCCTTGGAGGGCTCAACCATAGAAGAGTTGTAATGTCCCTAATAGGAATCATGCTAATTTTAACCTAAATTACCAGTTTCCCAAGCAATCAATGGATTTGGAGAGTACCTTGGCTTGATTTAACCCCTGCAAACAAGTTAGAGATCAATTACACTAATAACTTAATAAGGAGAGTATTATGGCCAACATTAGTAAATCCATAGTAATTTTGTTAACCAGCTGATACTTTTCCTAGGGATACTCAACCATGGGAGAGAGTGACTCGATGGGGTGTCTTAGCCTCCCTAGGCCCAAAGGCAGTACCCTTACTAAAAGGCAGTACCCCTCTAGCCTCATGTGGCCCATGCCATTCATATGAGGTGGCCTACCTAGTGAGGATTCTAATTTATCCTTTATCCCCTCATTTTTCCATCTTTCCTCATTTCCTCATGATTGGTCTCCTTATATTGCTTATACCATGATAGGAGAGTGAGATTTCAAAGGGTTCCCTGGTAGTCCAACTCTTCTAGGCCCAAAGGCAGTACCCTTCTACTAAAAGGTAGTACCCCTCTGGCCCATGTGGGCTCATCCTGTCCCCTCCCGGGTGGCGTACCTAGAAGAGGGCCCCGTCACCGTACTCCTTTGTACTCTTCTTCTTCCCATCATGGTAGATATATGTGCATAATAAACAATCAACTTCATATTTGCAAACAATCGTATCAGCAATACATAGTAAAATATTATAAGTTACAATTGACAAGATGCATGAATCATTAATCCCCCTTTTAAGAATACATCATATTCCCATATAAGTATTCTGAAACATATTAATTTATTACTTAATAAATAAGTTACTATTCTGGAAGTCAATTCTACAACTAATATATTAATCTGAAATTCACAAGATGATTATATTGACAGATATGTGCCTGTTGATCTGTACTTTCTTTCTTTCTTTCCAATCCTTTCTTAATTCCCAAATCGATTGATCTGTTCTCAATATTTAGAAGATATTGCTTAAAGAGAAGCATACCGATTAGTTTCAATTGAATAATGATTAATAAGGATAATAATTGCTGCAAACATCATTATTTTATAATCGTATGATATCTATCTATCTATATATATATATATTTCTAATTGATTTCAATCTTCCACTGAACATATATAACTTGTACACTTATATATTTATATATCTACTTGTATTTAATTATATTAAACTTACTCTCCTTATTGCTGATTGATCGTTTATCTTCATATATCTTTCATTGATCCATCTTCTTCTTCACATATGCACCTTCCTGCCAGATCTGATTATATTATTATAAGGTATCTGCTGCTATCTTCCTTCAGTAATTTGTTGTGTTTTAGTGATGTGTCTTTTATTCTCCCCATAAGATCTGCTCTTTTTCCCTCTTCCTATTTATATTTCATTCATATATGCTCCTATGTCTCTTTTAAGTCTGCTCCTAGATCTTTAGGTCTGCTCCCATTTACTTCCTCTCTTTTTTATACTTATACTTTAAATCTGCCTCTCCATGTCTGTACAAAATCTTCTTTTATTCATATCCCCTCTTCTACTTTTTAAACCTTTCTATCTATCTTCTGTTTATACCTACAGATATATTCCGATGCCTTATCTTTTCCTATTCCCTGTGATTACTTCTTCCTCTCCAAATCGATGCCCCTCCTTCTTTGAGAATGATTCTCTTTTAATACCCGATATGGCAAAAAGATATGGTCTTTACACCTCTTTGGCTGGGGACGTGTCTCCTAGCTTAATCGTTGTTTTTGAGAATAAGTGTTAATTGATGTAAAACCAAAAATGAATCGCTGCTGCATTATAGTCTTCAACAGTCACCTTTAATCGCTGTCCTTTCCTATTCTTAATCGCTGCCAATACTTAAGGTAATTGCTACCTTTTTATCCTTAATGCTGTCTTTGTTATATTGTGTTTGTATGGTTAATAGTGTTGATGTTGTAGCTTCTGGCTACATGCTTCCGCCTTGATTATTGGACAATAAATTCATATAGCCTAGCGGCTATTCATTTATTTATTAAAGTGAAGAGGCGCTTCACTTGGCAACATAATATAACATTTAATTATTGTGAATAATTAAATGGGGCCGACTTAAAGAAATAATATTTATTATTTCTTATTTGTCAATCCTTTATGAGGCCGACCTACTTGAAGAGTCACATCATTTTGTATTTATACAAGGTGGAGTTTGCTCATTTGATCATCAAGTTCATTTGTTCATTTGCACTCCTTGAAGAAGTTCGCACTTGAGCAGCAAACCATTATTTTGAGCAGCAGATCATCATCTTGAGCAGCAGATCTTTACATTGTTGCAGCGAATATATTTCAAGGAGAAATATATTCATTTTGTATCTTTGCATCTAGGAGAGGTGCTATTATTCATTGTATCAAATTCGGCTTTGTGTTGGGCTTGAGTTGTAAGCAAATTTCTGCTCTTATTCCATAATATGTAATGTCCCCTTTTTCACGAGCATCAAAGTTGGGGGATTAGCCTATTTTCCTGACCCTCGTAGGCTAATAGTTTTGGATAGAGGGTTTCTCAGACGGGCACTTGGTCGTCAAACTTTAGTGTTGATCTCTAGAGCATGGTGGCAGGGTGAATTGTGGCATTTGGCATGATACTGGTGCTTAATCTAATGATATTCACCTTTTATTTCGCCATCCTCGGCCTAGGGACCATGTGTTTTAATATGAAGGGGTCACTTTCTATTTTTAAGTTACTATTCATTACTAAAGTGAAAAATGTTATAACTTAAGTGAATAGTGTTCACTTTAATGAATAGTGTTTCCTTTGTAAGTTTATAAAAGGCAAGAGAGAAATTCGAATTGCTTCATTAGATGATCATTTTGGTTTGAAGAAAACTTGGGAGTGAAGCTTGGAGGAAGGAGGCTAGGGTTTCCTTATTTCTTGCAGTGGGTGAGCCTGGTGGGGCTTGGTTCTTCGTTTGGAGCTGCTTGAGGGTGTGAAACACCACCTTAAAGTTGCTAATCTGTATTTTGCTGCTTCTTTGGAGATCTACTTGCTGGTTTGCAGGTTGTTTTGAGCTTGGGTTTGAGTGTTTCCAGTTGCCGTTGTCTCCAATCACGATTATACAAGAGCTGTTCGCGTTTGAGAAGTTTTTGGGACTGTTTTTTGAAGCTACAGCCAGCCGCTTTTTCTTGAGGGTTAGATCAGCAAAAGAAGAAAAGAAACGCCTATCTTGAGTGGCTGCAACTTCACCCAAAGGGGGCGCCCTTACCCTAGGAAGCTTTCCATTACGGTTTTTGGTGGGAGAAGTTCATCTTCGAAGAGAAATCAGCATTTCATTGGGCGCGGGTACTGTAGCAGGGCACTATTCACAGTGCTATATGGCTGTAAGTTGAAGTATGATCTATGGAATACTTAGTTTCCAATCTAATGTAAGTTATATATTGTAAGCAACTTATTATGTAATGAAGAAACTATTCTTAGACATCCAAATGAGCAATGTATTCAAGTTATTCCATTAGCTTAGTTTATTTGAAGCTTTCATGGTACGCATATGCTCTTCATGTATTATTCTAGTAATTCTAGCAAACAAAATCAAAGCATAAGAGGAAACACAAACTGAAACAAAAAATCAGTCCTACGAATTAAGTGAAAACAAATCAGCAGAGTGTTGGTACACCACAGTGGTATCAGAGCGGTTTCTTGCCAACCTGTTGGGTGAGTTTTAGCTACAAAAGTTTTAGTTGAACAGCATGGCTATTTCCCAGAAGCAGTGGGATAAGAATATGGGGAAGCTTAAGCAAAGTTTGAAAAAGTTGGACGAAAATCAGAAAAGGTTGAATGAATTGATTTCAGACCCTCTAAAACTAGACAAAGTAGTATGGTGTATGACTTCCATTTTTAAGAGGTCTACATCACAAAATGAAGAGAAGGAGAAACAAGAGGACACTTCAGTATCCAAAAGCCTCTACGATGAATTCTCAGCAGTTAATGACCAGCATACAGCTGATCTTGTGGAGAGCAAAAATCAGACTTTAGAAGATCTACTTGTTGATGATGAAGTTGAAATTTCTAAGGCAGCTGTAGGGGAAAAGTATTTGAGTCCTTTTGAAGATGAAGAAGAGTTAGAACACGAGGGTGATGGGCCTAAACAAAACGTTGAAAGTGACTTTCATATTTCTAATAGTCCACTTTGTGAGATAGAAGCTGATATGTCTGATGTTAATCCACTTAAAAAAATGACCTTTTCTTTTGGTCCCTCCTTTATTTTGGGATTTTTCATTGGGGTTGTATTGGCTTGGTGTTTTCAGAAGTTTTTATTTTTCTTTTCTGGTCTTTTCTTTCTTCATCTTTTTACTTATTTTTATCTTTTATTCTTTCCCTCGTGGGTTGTGCATTCTCTTCCCCCCTCCCTCTATTTATCTTCCTCTCCAGCTAGTCTGCAACTAATATTTTCTCATCCTCTTCAACTCTCTATCCTGATGATGGATCACAGAGTGTGATCCGAAACGTTGATGAAAATTTTTCAATACAATCAAATCCAAAAGCAGCAAAAACTAGTTAATCCACTTTATGAGGTAGAGTTGCAGGATGATCATGTTGAGGGACATGCGCATGAAGAAAGGGCCTCATATGAGACCAATGAGGGTTTTGAGCCCCCTAAATTTTCTATATCAATAATTGCTGATGAGACTTATGATCATTTTTAAGATGCCAATTCAATTTATGTCCAAGGATTGTCAATTTAGGAATCAGACAGGTTTGATTTGCAGGATCAAAGGCACGAGCTCTCATTTGATTCCAGTGTTGTTCGTGATGAGCCATTGACAAAGGTTGGAGCATTTTACCACGACTGCATAGTGAGGAGTACCCATCACTTCTCCTTTAGTCCACACATGGAGGATTGGTTGACGCATCGGTGTGGATTGGTTCAGAGTGTATGCCATCCATTTTGGGATGTTGAGTTACCATCATCAGTGGATGGAACTAGTGGTTGCAAGTATCCTACTTAGTTGTTGGCGGGTGAGTGCTTGCAGGATTGGTATTTAGTTTCCCATCATGCTAATGTGTATCCAACAAGGTTGGCTGCTTCCTTGTCTCAGAGACTACTTGTGGATACATGGTTACAGAGGGATCATAATGTCAGCAGGCATGATGGCACAAGTGGATATCACATCCATGAGAGTTTAGTGGAGGTTATGGAGAGATGTTGCGTAGCAGATGCTTCCGGATATTCTTACCTCCTCATGATGGATGGATGTGAGTCTTGTTTATTTTGGGATCCAGGTGGAGATAGAGTTAGCACTGTCATTTGGAGGGGTCCTAGTGTATTGCTTCACCATTTCTGGTATGGTGGAGTTAGGATCAGCATTGAGAGCGTCTTGAATAACACCCAGCGGAAACTCACGCCTTCACAATGAAGATTAGCTCGTAGCGTGCAGCAGTATGAAGATAACATTTCAAGACGAACCTTAACACGAAGTAAGATTGAGAGACTTGGTGTTGTATCCAAAGGTCTCTATGATGTGTTTGGGTTAAAAGATGATAAGACTTTGCAACATCATGAGACAACAGTGGCTACACATGTGCAAGATGCTACTATTGAGCTGTTACATGAAAGTACTCAGGAATTGGGTACTAAGAGTGCAATATTTGGCGTGGATTCGTGTCATGGTGAGTCTGATTTTCCAAATCAAGTCTTAAAGAATAGGTTTGATGACTCATGCGTTGACATAGAATCCCAGGATCGTGAGACGGGTGGATGTGCAGATGCCTTGGAAGGGGAAGTGTACGAAGATACTGTCATATCAACAGCTTCTACCTTATCAGTTGAGCCGTCCTTTGAGGTACATAGCAGCAGTACCTTAGTTCTTGATGTGTGCACTGATGATAGCACACATGATGTTGCTGATTAGAAGGTGAGCGATGAGGATTCAGCCTCTTACTATAGTGTGGAATTGGGTGGAAATGATGAGTCACAGGGGTATCATCATCTGGCGGGACAGTTGAAGGTTAGTGATGATATGATTGGTACAGCTTTGGAGCATTTTGATGTTGCTCGACAGATGCTGGCAACCTATGGTTGGAGTACTCCTATGTCAGATGAGTACGATGTTAGTAGTCTTTCCCTAGCAGAGTTCCATACATTTCGAGAGGCAGTTGGAATTATGAAACAAAATTACCTACAGCTACTTGCGGATAGAGATTTCCTTCTCGAGTGGGGTTGCATCTGTCATCAGGCATTGAAGGGAAAAGAAGAGGAGGTTGATGAGCTCACTTATGAGCTAGAGACGACTATGGATACTTTGAAGAGCACTCAATTGGCCTTTCAAGAGTCACAGTCATTGGACGCGGAGCTTACCATGGTATCGAGTTTGGCACAGTCTTCACCCTCTTCCGATATAGCTCGGGTTTCCATGGCAGCAGTGGGTGATGAACATATGTCCACGGATTGTGGTTGTGAGCAGAATGAGGATGTGGTTACTACATCCATCACGGCTTCAGGTGCAGTTGATACAAATGGGATGAGTGCATGGGTTGAGAGTTGCAGAGAGCCATGTGTTGCACCAGGTTCTCTTGAGCTTAGTCCCATGACAGGTGATGCAGAACAAATCATTGATAGCTCTTGTGACATGGAAGTTGACTCACCAGAAAGTTATGTGTCAACTCATGACACTACTTTGTCCACTTCACAAGAGATATGCAGAGCAACATCTAGTTGGGAGATTGGTTCTTATGTCGATTTGTTTCCCTTTCCTAGAAGCAAAACAGGCATTTCATTCCATACAGTTGATTATGATTGGCAGCTTGATGAGCCAATTCTGGAGGACAATTCAAGGTATTGTTCCAGGGACTCAAAGATGGATGTTTTAGATCCGCACGGAGTGATTGCGCAGTTTGTGAATAAACCCTTATCTGAGTTTGATGGTGGTTCGATCTATGATAATCCACTCTTCGAGCTGGAAGTCAATCATACTCCTGATACTAGTTTAGGGTTGACCAATAATCGCAGTGTTTGGGATAGTCCTAGTGTAGCGGGATTCCAAACAGGGCTCAGAGAGGAGTTTAATAGTGTGTACTAGGTGAGGAATGCTTGCAGTTTGGACTTTGATCCACCTGTACATGACTCGTATTCGATGCACAATCCTGGTGCTTAGGGTGTTTTTCTTGGTGCAGTCAATGGGAGTAACTCCTTACTGTGTCTATAGTTACCATCTTCAGAAGATGGGACTAGAGGCTGCAAGTACCTGACTCAGTTGTTGGCAGGGGATTACTTGCAGGGACAACAGTTAGTTATCCATCATGCTGATATGTATCTGACAGGGGTTGCCACTTTAATGCCATAGAGACTTCCTACGGATACATGGTTACAAGGTGATTACGATGTCAGCGGACATGATGGTTGGATTGGTTATCACTTCCATGGGTGTTTTGGAGAGACTGTAGAGAGATGTTGTATTGCGGATGTCTCCAGATATGTTTATCTCTTCATGACAGATGGATGTGAGTTCTGGTTGTATAGAGATCCAGGTGGTGACAGGTCTGGCACTGCAGTTGGATGGGTTCCGACAGGTTGCTTCACCATTTGCCAGCATGGTGAAGTTGTGATCAGATTTGCGCAGAGGAAGTCAGAGGCTATCAGACATGGCAGACTTCCATTCTGGTGTTGGGATCCAGGGATATTTGGCGCAGTTGCATTTATGTTGGTGCTTCCAGAGTTAGTCAATGATGCATGGGACATTTTACAGTTCTTCTTTTCGGCCTTCCGAGGAGTGAGGTTTCCTTGCAGTAGAGATTGCTTGGGGACAAGCAATTTCAGGGAGGGCGGACTGTAATGTCCCCTTTTTCACGAGCATCAAAGTTGGGGGATTAGCCTATTTTCTTGACTCTCGTATGCTAATAGTTTTGGATAGAGGGTTTCTCAGACGGGCACTTGGTCGTCAAACTTCAGTGTTGATCTCTAGAGCATGGTGGCAAGGTGAATTGTGGCATTTGGCATGATACTGGTGCTTAATCTAATGATATTCACCTTTTATTACACCATCCTTGGCCTAGGGACCATGTGTTTTAATATGAAGGGGTCACTTTCTATTTTTAAGTTACTATTCATTACTAAAGTGAAAAATGTTATAACTTAAGTGAATAGTGTTCACTTTAATGAATAGTATTTCCTTTGTAAATTTATAAAAGGCAAGAGAGAAATTCGAATTGCTTCATTAGATGATCATTTTGGCTTGAAGAAAACTTGGGAGTGAAGCTTGGAGGAAGGAGGCTAAGGTTTCCTTATTTCTTGTAGTGGGTGAGCCTGGTGGGGCTTGGTTCTTCGTTTGGAGCTGCTTGAGGGTGTGAAACACCACCTTAAAGTTGCTGATCTGTATTTTGCTGCTTCTTTGGAGATCTACTTGCTGGTTTGCAGGTTGTTTTGAGCTTGGGTTTGAGTGTTTCCAGTTGCCGTTGTCTCCAATCACGATTATACAAGAGCTGTTCGCGTTTGAAAAGTTTTTGGGACTGTTTTTTGAAGCTACAGCCAGCCGCTTTTTCTTGAGGGTTAGATCAGCAAAAGAAGAAAAGAAACGCCTATCTTGAGTGGCTGGGGGCGCCCTTACCCTAGGAAGCTTTCCATTATGGTTTTTGGTGGGAGAAGTTCATCTTCGAAGAGAAATCAGCATTTCATTGGGCGCGGGTACTGTAGCAGGGCACTATTCACAGTGCTATATGGCTGTAAGTTGAAGTATGATCTATGGAATACTTAGTTTCCAATCTAATGTAAGTTATATATTGTAAACAACTTATTATGTAATGAAGAAACTATTCTTAGACATCGAAATGAGCAATGTATTCAAGTTATTCCATTAGCTTAGTTTATTTGAAGCTTTCATGGTACGCATATGCTCTTTATGTATTATTCTAGTAATTCTAGCAAACAAAATCAAAGCATAAGAGGAAACACAAACTGAAACAAAAAATCAGTCCTACAAATTAAGTGAAAACAAATCAGCAGAGTGTTGGTACACTACATAATATATAAGTGATATATTTGCTGGGTTTTTCCCCTCGAGTTTGGAGGGTTTTCCTAGGGTATCTTGTGGTGTTCATTGTCTTATGTGTTGCATTTTTTGATTGCTTTCATTTCTGATCCTAAAACTAACATGGTATCAGAGCGGGTTTATGTGAAGATCCGGTCAGATTTGTTAAGCAGTCCTTATGATGGCCATGAGATGGCTAGGCAGTAGCTTGAATCATTGATTTTGACAGATGATTTGCCAGGCGATGGAGAACAGTTATGTGTGAACTCATGGGAGCATGGAGGATTTAATCTTATGATTTCTGGACAGTATATTCATTCCAGTGTATTCGGTCCTGTTGGTCATCTGAGAATAAATACAGATGTGGTTCGCATGCCTTTGTGAGAGCATAGTCCTTGTGTGCATAGTGAATTATTGCAGCTAAGTATGCCGACATTCTCTTGTTGTAGGAGATATTTCTCGAAGTAGATATTCCTTGATGGCCTGTGTAAAGGAATGACAAGGCAGTTTTGAGTACATAAAATGCATACTTGTGCATACTGTGATAGAGCCTTGATTTTTTGAGAAGTCTGGTTCTGTTTGCTGGCTGAGTAATGTAGCTAAGAAATCTGTGTTGAGCAGATTGTTGTGTTGAGATTAGCACTTTCGAGAGTAGTAAAGGTGAAAGAAAGATATATCAAGGAACAACAAAAGATAAGTCCTATTATTTCTTTTATTTGATCTTTCTAATGATGTTTACATGCTTCATTTGTAGTTTGATTTTCATGAGCTGTTATATCATATTATTCATGATGGTCATCTCAGTTGTAGCTAGATGATTTCAATGAGATAAGTATTTCATGTTTAATAATGTTCATGAATTTTTTATAGTTATTAGCTCATGCTATAACATTGGGATAGTGAATCATGCATGCTTCTAGCATTGGTATTTCTTTTCGAGATAGTTGAGTTCTATGAACTTTTAGTAATCTCTCTCTTTATGCTTCCAGAATGAAGCAAGAGGGTGATGAGAGATTGTGCAGAAAGGAAGAGCTCAAGGCATCTTGTGAGGAAGTCATGCCGACTAGAGAAATGATCAAGCATGGAGTCATAGCTTGCAGCCATAGGATTGAGTTGGTGGCTGGAGACATCTCTCGAAGATGAAGAATCTATTCAGATTGTTTTTGCGATCAGTTCTTCAAAGAGGAGGAATTAACATTCAGAGGGAGTTCTGTGACTTGCTAAGAAGAAGTGAAGGTTGCAGTATCCTTGAAAGACCTCTTCAGCAGTTGAGATCATAATTGCTCAAGATAGTCAATCTGGATTTAACATTGGTAGCTCCGCAAACCTATTCAGAATAGACTGATCTGGGATGAGGTCGAAGAGGACAACCCTGAATCTCTACAGAGGTGTGCGTTGGAAACCATTTCTCTAAAGCAAGCATTACAGACAATCTTCGACAAGGAGGTCAGAAGGTTGTTGCAAGTACTTGGAGATTCAGAGGGAGTCTAGTGAACCAGAAGAGGATGATGATCCAGTTGAGCCTTTTGGAACCCATTGATGGGCCTACTGACATTGTTATTGGTCGAAAGAGACCTCTATGGGCTAGGCAAACAATGCAGGAGGCAGAAAAGTTTGCAGCCCCTAGAGGAACATTTAGAGAAAGCAAAAGATCTCAATTGTTTTCAAACTATGTTGCATTGATGAGTCACATCATTGAGTCTGAACCTTCCAGTGTTGAGGAAGCTTCGAGTCAGCAAGTATGGAGAGATGCTATGGCAAAAGAATATCAATCTATCCTCAAGAACGATGTTTGGGACATTGTACCTAGACCAGAAGGCAAATTTGTTGTATCTTCTAAGTGGCTTTTCATGATCAAGCATGTGGCTAATGGAAGCATTGAGAAGTACAAGGCTAGATTTGTGGCTAGAGGATTCTCTCAGAAAGAGGGAATAGACTATGAGGAAACCTTTGCTCTAGTTGCTCGTTATACTTCCATCAGAACTATCATTGTCTTTGTAGTAGTTAAGGATGGAAGTTACACCAGATGGATGTGAAGACAACTTTTCTAAATGGTGTAATTGAAGAAGAGGTATACATTGAGCAACCTGATGGATTTGAGGTTCATGGGAAAGAGTCTCATGGTTGCAGATTGAAGAAGGCTTTGTATGGCCTTAAGCAGGATTGATCGATACCTGCTGAGCTTGGGCTTCTCCAAGAATGATGCTGATTCAAACCTATATTTCAAGGAAATTAATGGTGAGGCATTGATCTTGATTCTCTATGTTGATGATCTATTTCTTACTGGAGAAGAACACCTCATTATCAAATGCAAGGAGTTGGCTTCTGAATTTGAAATGAAGGATTTTAAGTACATGCATTACTTCCTTGGTTTAGAAGTATGGCAGAGGCCTAATGAGATCATTCTAATGCAAGGGAAGTATACAATAGACATCTTGAAGAGATTTGGTATGATTGATTGCAAATCCATGTCTACATCGATGGAAACCAATTTTTCAGAAGTTAAAAGAGGCTGCAGCTAGTTCAGATCTAGTGGATCCTACTATGTACAAGCAGTTGATTGGATCATTGATGTATCTAGTCAATACTAGACCAGATATTTGCTATGCAGTGAGTGCACTTAGTTAGTTCATGTGTGAACCAAGGCAAATACACCTAGTTGCAGCAAAGCATATCCTGAGATACTTGCGCGGCATAGTTGGGTATGGCTTGAGATATTCTTCTGGTGTGGACTTGAAGCTGCATGGTTATATTGATTCTAATTGGGCAGGGTGTGTTGCTGATCGGAAGAGTACCTCTGGATGTTGTTTCAGTTTGGGGTTTGCGATGATCTCCTGGTGTAGTAGGAAGCAGTCTTCAGTGGCACTGAGCACCGCAGAGGCCGAGTACATTGCAGCATGTGTGACAGCTTGAGAAGCAGTGTGGCTTCGGAAGCTCCTTGCAGGATTGTTTGGACAATCGTTGGAGCCGACTGTCATTCATTGTGATAATCAAAGTTGTGTGAAGCAATCTGTCAATCCAGTGTTTCATGATAGAACCAAACATGTTGAGATCAAATACCACTATATCAAAGATATGGTATTGAGGAAAGCAATCCAGTTGAAGTATATTAGCACTGATGAACATACGACAAACATTCTCACCAAGCCCCTCTCCAGAGTAAAGTTTGTGTACTTTCGAGACAAGCTTGGAATTGTGGAGAATGAAGCCCTAGCTAAGAGGGAGACTCAGCTTCAGTGATCTTCTGTGATTTGCTTTAATGCATCTTTCTTCTTTCTCTGTTAGAGAAATTTGAGGTGAAAGCCCTTGTTTCCACCCTCTTAGAGTAGCCATGGTGGATGTCATGTTGAGTGACTCCATGACAACATCATGTGAGAGAGTCCGTGATGATTTTCTTGTACTTGTGTTTATTCACCCTCTAGGAGTATCTATGGTGAACATCATGTTGAGATGACGACATCACGTTGAGTGATTCTGTGATGGGCACTTGTGCATATATGCTTTACCATACATGGGAGTAGCCATGATGGTTGATATCACGATTGAGTGAATCCGTGATGAGCCCCTTCCACATATGGGTGTAGCCATTGTGGGTGTCATGTTGAGAGATTCCATGACAATGTGTATCGGAAGTATTCCTCCCTAGCTAAGAGGGAGTGTTGATGTTGTAGCTTCGGGCTACATACTTCCGCCTTGATTATTGGACAATAAATTCATATAGCCTAGCGGCTATTCATTTATTTATTAAAGTGAAGAGGCGCTTCACTTGGCAACATAATATAACATTTAATATTTATTATTTCTTATTTGTCAATCCTTTATGAGGCCGACCTACTTGAAGAGTCACATCATTTTGTATTTATACAAGGTGGAGTTTGCTCATTTGATCATCAAGTTCATTATTTCATTCGCACTCCTTGAAGAAGTTCGCACTTGAGCAGCAGATCTTCACATTGTTGCAGCGAATATATTTCAAGGAGAAATATATTCATTTTGTATCTTCGCATCTAGGAGAGGTGCTATTATTTATTGTATCAAATTCGACCTTGTGTTGGGCCTGAGTTGTAAGCAGATTTCTGCTCTTATTCCAGAATATATAAGCGATATATTTGCTGGGTTTTTCCCCTCGAGTTTGGAGGGTTTTCCCAGGGTATCTTGTGGTGTTCATTGTCTTATGTGTTACATTTTCTGATTGCTTTCATTTCTGATCCTAAAACTAACAAATAGGTTGTATATTTGTTTATATTAGTTATTATTGTATTATAATAGTAATATCAGATCCAAATATAATGGTTTATATTTATTTATTATAGATCATAATCATAATAATATTTAAATGGTTAGCATTTATATTTAATATTTATGATGTTGTATTTGATAGTCATAATTATAATATTATCTTTGATAATTATAGTTATGGTAATATAAAATGGCTAATAGGTATTTTATTTATTTACTTGCTTTTCAATGCTTCATATCCTAGTGTTACAATTTCGGGGACATGGCACAATCTTTTCTCTTGCTACTCTCCCGTGGAAGGTTATTTCTAGTTTTGTAGGTGATCCTGGGAGCTTGAGTCCTTGTGCGACTCTTACATTTTAGTCCCTTTGATCTTTTTGGTCATTCATGGATATTAATATAATTTCTTTCTTTGTGTTTGGGATTAAATAGGCTCCCATGAGCTTCGTTTTTTACATTTGATCAAGGTTTTGAGATTTTGGATATAGACTGAATACATCTGATCTAAATTTCTATCAAAAGCGATAGTGACAACATTGTGACTCTTGGTGTCTATGTTGATGAGCTTGTCATCATAGATAGAGAGGCCACTACATTGCATCATGTGAAATCTAATCTATTTTTTTTTGTTTTTGACATGACTGATGTAGGCCTTCTACAATATTGTTTAGGTGTAGAACTTTGGCAACATGATTGTTTTATTTTCATTGCTGAGGTAAAGTATGTTATGAATCTTTTGGAATGATTTTGTATGGTTGATTGTAATTCTTCCACTACACCCCTGGAGGTTGGATTGCAGTTGTTTGCCTATGATGATTCATCACTAGTCAATGAGTTATTCTATAGGCAATTGGCAAGCAGTTTGATATATCTTACAGCCACATGATTGAACTTTTGTTTTGTTGTTAGTTACCTTTCTCGGTTTTTGTACCAATTAATGTTTGTTCATTGGTAGACAAAGAAATGTGTGTTACAATTTCTTAAAAGTACTCTTGCATTTGGCATTCTCTACTAGAGGATAGATGATTAGTATTACAGGTTGACAAAAAATACACAGACTTTAATTGGGCCAGTTTAGTTGATACTTGAAGATCAACTATTAGCCATGTTCTCTCTTTGGCATATGAGTTGTTTCATGGTAGAGTAAGTTCCGACACATTGTAGCTTTATCTTCCATTGAAGGAGAGTACAAAGTGTAGTGTGATTACAACATGTTTTGAGTGATTTGCAACTTCTTCGTATTACATTGATTCCACTTTTCTTGAAGTTAATGAAGAACCTAGTTTATTATGCTTAAAACAAACACTTTGAACTTCATTATCACTACCTTTGGCAATTAGTTGACATTGATGATATTTCTCTCCACTATTGATATTTGAGGAACAATAGGCTGATCTAATGATTAAAACTCTTTGTACTATTCTTTTTGTTAAATTTTGGTACAAACTAGGAGTTGTCTTTTGTTTGGTTGTTAAGGGGAACTATTAGATACAATATAATATTAAGACACCAAGTTAGACTACTAGACATAAGGCTAGACTAAACTTTGTACACATGCATTTACTTATGTGAATAATGTAATAACATCACACTAGTTATGTCTAAACTGTTACAACTTACAACCACCAATGTGACATCCACCTTGAATGATAAATATAATCATTCACACAATGTGTGCCATCCATTTCTCTCAAACTTTGTGCATTCATTCTTCCAACAAGAGTCATAGATTAGACCATTGATTTTGCAACCTTTGACATAACTCTTCAAAACTAATATCTTGATTCTTAAGTCTTAACAGCTTCACAAACAGAGTTCTAAATTTAAAAATATGTGAAATATATGTACTAATATATATTATAATCAGTAAAGGTATTTTTTGCTGCTACAATTAAATAATATTTTGGTCTAGAAAAGATAATAACAAATGAGAAGTATTTTATAAAAATGTTCAATGAAATGGGGAAGTAGAGGGAGCTCAGCTTATGTATGCTTCCATTCATTTTCACCGAGAAGTATGAACTAGGGCATCTGCCTTGGGAATTCTTGCTCGAGTTATGGATACATTGAAAATATATATCATTATCTGCTCACAAGAATGTTTTCTTCATCAATTTGGCTTATTTGGATTTTAATTTGATCAGTTATGTAGTTTGTACATTTATTGAAGGGCATTTATATTTTCTTGGTATCTCTATGGTACAGGACTGATGGAGTTGGTCTCTCTGCACCACAAGTGGGAGTAAATGTTCAGCTCATGGTGTTCAATCCTGCAGGTGAATGTGGCAAAGGAGAGGAGATTGTTCTCGTCAATCCAGAGATTTACAAATTCTCTAGCAAAACAGAAGTTTTTACAGAGGGTTGCTTATCATTTCCAGAAATTTATGCTGATGTGGAGGTAAATCATATATTTCAAAATCATTGATTTTCATATGAGAATATACTCAAAGTCTTAACTCTCCACCACAAATATCATGCAATCCTTTTTACTGCCTTTGTGGCCTTTTGGGCAGTCTTCAATAAAGACCTGAAAAAATAAGGTCTACTGATATATGAAGACAGTCTGAAAGATCATCTCCAAGTGGGAAATTCTAAACAAGGATTGTGATTGTGCTTCAACTGGAGGACAATTTAAATTTGCAAACAAATTCCATTATTGAGAGTTGGAATTTATTACATTCATTGTTGGTTTTCAATATATTATTATACCAATTATTTGTGTAAGAATTTAATATTATTTTGGCTAGATATAATATTGTCATTTTTACTATGAGAGCAGCATTTTAATTTTTGGTGATTTCCGTATTACTAAAAAATCCTAGTGCAACCCTATAATCTTGTCACATGCTAATTATAAGGGTGGTTGATATTTGAATGCTACCGCTAGTCTATAAGGGAATTTGTGTGGGTCCCTTCCAAGGGAATCACAAGAGTCAAAGCCTTAGTCTTGGATCACAGCTTTATGAGCATCCATGCATTGCCGTGGGATGTTTTGTAAGTGAATTCATAAGCTGTTTGTTATTAAAATACATGGTTCTGCAGTGAAATAGTTTATTATTAACGGCTTTTATCAATATTCAGAAATTTGCATATCAATAATTTGGGTTTCAGATCTACCATTATAATTATAATATTTGGTAAATATAGTAGTAGTCCTATAGTTTCTATTAAATTTAGTATTGCATAATTAAGAAAGAAAATATATATATCACAAAATAAAGTAATAATATTTGATTATTATTGAGGTAAAAAAGTGCTATTCTTCTTTATTAATTTAATTGCATATTTTCAAACAGCATTAGTTTTAGTGTTTTATATTCAATATTAGCCAACCTTTAGTTTGAATATTTACATATTTTTTTTAGCATTAACCTAGGGTTTGAGTTTTGTAGATTAGTATTTAATTGCAAGTTTTGTAAATAATTTTTTTTTTCCAAAAATCATATTTTACTTTAAGTTTGCATATCCACAAACTATTATAAAAATTGCATATTGTGTAAGTTCCCAATTTGAGGATATTACAGTGGTATCAGAGTTTAGATCTTGCTAGCTTCTAGGGTATAAAGCTAATATTTGATTGCGGAGCTACATTTTAGTTTCACATGCCAATTTGTGAATCAAAGCGTTAATAATAGTAAAAAAAGATATGGAAAAGAGGCTTTACAAAGCTAGAAAAAAACTTAATCATCTGTCTCAATCGAAAAATGAATTACTTAGCTTGGTGGAGGCAGTGAAAAATTGATTATCTATGGTAGCATAGTCACATTCTTAGATGATGCAACTTGCTGTGATTCTATCAATGGCTTCTTTGGTTAAGCTTGAGCTTTTGAGATACCTTGACAAAGATGTGAGACTTATAGTCATCACTTGTATTAATGAGATTACAAGAGTAACAACACCTAAAGTTCCATACAATGATGACATGCTGAGGGAGATATTTTAGCTGATTGTTGAAATTTTTCAAGGTTTAGATGAGATCAATTTCGTAGATTAGTATTTAATTACAAGTTTTATAATTAGAAAATACAAAAACTGTATACATTTCCAAAAATCATATTTTACTTTAAATTTGCGTATTCACAAAGCATTATTAAAATTGCATATTGTGTAAGATTCTGATTTAGGGATATTGCAATGGTGTTAGAGATTAGATCTTGTTATCCTGTAGGGTATAAAGCTAATAGTTTATTGAGAGCTACATCTTGGTTTCACATGTCAGTTTGTGAATCATGGCGTTAATAAGCAAAAAAGATATGAAAAATAGGCTTTACAAAGTAGGAAAAAAACTTGAGCATCTTCCTCAATTGAAAGATGAATTACTTGGCTGCTTGGAGGAGGTGGAAAATTGATTATCTCTGGTATAACAGTTACATTCTTAGATGATGCAACTTGCTGTGATTTTATCAATTGCTTCTTTGGTTAAGCTTGAGCTTTTGAGATACTGTGACAAAGATGTGAGACATGTAGTCATCACTTGTATTAGTGAGGTTACAAGAATAACAACACCTAAAGTTTCATACAATGACAACATAATAAGGGAGATATTTCAGCTGATTGCCAATAGTTTTCAAGGTCTAGATGAGATCATAAGTCCTTCATTTGCAAGGAGGGTCACGATTCTATAAATTGTTGCAAAAGTTAGGTCATGTGTTGTGATGCTGAATCTTGAATGCGATGAACTCATTCTTAAATTGTTTCAAAATTTCTTTGTAACCACTAATAAGAATCATGCAGAAAATGTAGTAGCCTCAATGTAGACAATTAAGATCTTGGTTTAGAATGAGAGTGACGATATATCCCAGCAACTATTATTTGTTTTATTGGCTAGTTTGAGAAAAAAATGAGTAGGAAGTTTCATTAGCTATGCATAAGCTGGCTAAAAATGTTGTTAAGCAGTGTGAAGAGAAGTTGAAGCCATATTTCACCATAAAAATACAAAAAGAGTTGATGAAGAAAAAAGATCAATCAAAACTGAAGTTGCAAGAAATTAAAGAGAAGGCCACAAAAGAAAAGTTTCCATGCAAGTTGAAGATAAAAATCTTTTACCAAAGAATATATTTAAATGATTTCTAACGATTGCCTATGTCAGAAAATAGTGATGAAATCAAGGAGAAAAATGCATCACTTGTTGGCCGTGAAGAGCCCAAGATGGAAGAAGACGTGCCAATCCATGAACTAAACTTCAATCTTCCAAAAAGTGAGTCATTACAGTATATGATTGATTTTCATGATAGCCATGTTAATGAGCACACAATTGAGGAAAATGTTTTGGTTAATGCTAACATAGGAATCTTCACAAAGGTTGTGGAATTGGGATCATTGATCTTCCAAAGGAGAAGTCTGTCGTATGTGATTAATTTTTAGAATAATTATGTTGATGAGCATGTAAGTAAGAATAATGTTTTAGTTGATGCTGCTAATTTTGAATTTATGAATCACTAGAATGGTTTTGTTGAGGCAAATCTTTTGGAAACATCTAAGTTAGTAGAAGGTAAGCACTTTATCTATTCCTATGATTACAATTCAAAACATGAAGGTAATGATATTAGCACAAATTTATAGCTTCATATCATCACAAGATTCTTGTCATCATGGGAAGCATTGTGAAAATTGTGAAGGGGTAAAGGACATAAATTACAACATAGGGTATATAGATTCATTGGCTCAAGTTTAAAATTGTTTATGCATATGGGATCCAATTGGCATTTTTTGAAGAACAAGTGTAATGCCCCCTTTTCAATCCATTCCAACATTCTTGGAAAGTTCTAAGAATCTTGGAGAGAGCCAACATGTTTGGAAAGGAATGTTAACAGTGGTAGTGAATTCATGTAACCAATTTGAGTCAAATGGTGTACTTTCCAAATGCAATTTTGAGATTCTGGGAGCACTCCACACTTCTTGGAGAAGTTTGCTATTTTTGGAAAGCACCAATTTTCATAAAATTCAATATTCTGAGAACTTTTAAGGTTACTTTGGCATGGTCAGAATTCATATTTGGACTATTTTAATATTTTCCATAATTGTGGATGGATGTGCAGAAAATAATTAAATAGTTAAATGTTGTTGAAAAGTAAAATCAAAAGACAACATATATTCAATTATTTAAAAAGGAGACATTAAGTGACTTGAGGATTCAAAAAGTAAATTATAAAATAAAACTCACTTTATGAGAAATTCTAGAAAGATCTAAAGGGGTTATAAAAGGAGATTGTTAGGAGATATTTCCTCATTCTTAGATTTTTATTTACAAACCCTAGTTTGGAGAGGTTGAACTTGGTTCATTCCTTAGCCAAAAGACGAAAACCCTTTGAGCAATGTTGGCGTTTCAATTAGCACCTCTGGAGTGCTTATTGGAAACAAACAACTATGCATAGTGCGTGATGAATGCTCTTCAAATTAGGAGGGGAAGCTCCCTCTTGTTGCTAATGTTTGCATAAAAAAGTAAAGTAAACTAAGGTTCCTATCTTTTTTACTCAATGGGCAGGACACAAGGGTGCATAAACACAATGCGTTGAAGCTAAGGTTTTCTCTAGTTTATGTAGATCTTAACTACAACTAGGCTAACTTTTAATCTATCCTATCTCCTCAAGATAAACAGAGCATGAGGGCATAGGAGCGGGAATGGATTGGTTGGATCACTTGGGCCGACTTTCTCTCAGAATGCGTCCGAGGCTCTAAACTCTCAGATCTATGCTGGAATAAGGTCTTATGCAAGCAAACACTCTTTACGGTAAGATGAATCTTAGGATTTCCAAGGAGGAGGAACCCCTGTCCAAGGTATAGGCTGGGATGCAACTTACTAGAAACAACAAAGTACGATGAACTGGCTAACGGGATTCCCGAGGAGGTGACGACACCTGTCCAAAGTGTAGGCTGAAATACAGATCATTACACAACATCAAACGACAATCATTAACATCAAAATACCCAAGGAGGTGATGACACCTGTCCAAGGGGGAGATTGAAACAATAGATTGTAAGAACAAGACATTGATAGAACTTGAAACTTTGGATCAAATTGCATGTGCCTTTTGATTTATTTCTTCAAACCTTCTCAACGAATTACAAAGATTTGGGACAGTAAAGGTACAAAATCATACACAATTGCGATCAAACCAAACAACTCTCATCCAACACATGGGTTTTGTTCGTGCTTCAGAGTTGAGCAAACTCAGTTTGTCTGTTTTTCAAAATTATGACATTTTTCGGAAACCCTAAAAAATAGGGGCAGCATGGCTACGTTTTCTGGAAAAATTTAACATGTGGTTTTGTTGAAAATGCTATGCTGATCATACCCAGTTGGTCAGATCTGTGATTATTTGCTGTTTTCTTGGACATGCAAGAAGATCTAAGAAAAGGAAAGAGGAAAAAGACAAGAAGAAGATTGGAAGTTATCAGTTGTCTTTTTGGAAGAATTATGCCTTTTGATGCAACCTTTGATAAATGGTCCCTCTGTGCAACAGATCTTCAAAAATTTGAAGAACGGTGAAAACCCCTTTGTTAGATCTTCAAAAACGTTGGAGAAGAAAAATATCTGTTCTTGAGCTCCTCAACCTGCAAAGAAATAATGAAGAATGGACACCTAGATGCTTTGATATGCCAATTTGGAGTTGCAAGCATCAATTAGGTGTCCAAAACCTAATTAGGAGTTCACTGGAGCAAATTCCACCAATTTTGGGACATTTTGGCCATGTAAAAGCCTTCAAAATATCTCAACTTCAGTCACCTAGTCTTACTTTGACTTTAGGCATTCCTTTGAGGAGTTGATCATTTTTCATAATTTTTCTGTGATGAAATGTCTTCGTTCGATCCCTGATTCTGGTTGCTCAGTTGATCTTGAAGTGTTGTTGACAGATCCATTGCTGAGATGGAACAACTTTGATGAACAGTGCCTAGGAGCTGCAAAGCTCAAAACCTGAGTCTGATGCCTCTGATTCAAGGGCGCCTTTTCCCAGTAGGGGCGCTTTTAGCTTCAAACTTAGTCAATTTTCTTGAGTGTTCTTCAATTCCTCTAGTTTGACTTTCCATGCTCTGATCTGAGATCTCTGCTGACTGATGAGTCTGACGATCTCGCTGAAACATGGGATGGATAACTAGTTGAGTCCTGAAAAGGATGACTGGTTTTGCAAATCCTGAAAGTTGATTTAGGTACTTCAAAAGCATGGGCGCCCCTAGCCTATAGGGGTGCTTTTGACCTTTTGACTTGTGATTTTCAACTTGCAAACTTCCACGATTGGTCCCAGTTTGATCTTTGTCGTCAGATGTTGGATCTGTCTGTTGTCTTTGTTGACGGTGTCGTTGTTGAGATTGATCACAACAGAGAAGGTCATCCTAGAGGCCACCGAGCTTACAGTCTGTATCTGATTGCCCAAAAAGTTGGGCACCTATTCTTAGCAAGGGCACTTTTCCTTGACACTTGTTCAATTTCTCCATGTTCTTCATTCTGCCTTCACCTTTGGTGTTTTTTGCTTCATCTCTACCTATGAATGCTTGATAGGTCCTGTGAATGTGCAGCTAGATTGCCCGCGAAGCTGAGAGAGTGCTGAATAGATGCCTTGTAGAAAGCAATTGTTGAAGACCTCATCAGGTGACTCAAAATGAAGGGTGCCATTGGCCTGCAGGGGCACTTTTTCCTTGATGTGCATTGATTTTCCTTCCATTTTGCATGCTTGAATGATTAACAACTATTGTCGTTTGATGTGTCTTGTAGGCTGGCGAACAAGTTCGTTCCAAAGCTGAGGTGATGTCGGGGAGATCATCTGAAGACAACCTTGTTCAACAACTGACATCTGGACCATCTAATTCAAGGGCGATCCTAGCCAGCAGGGGCACTTTTTCTTATGTTTGACTATCATTTTGATAGTACTTGCTTGCAGCATCTCTTGACTTCGCATACGTTCGCCGTTGATCAATGAATCAGGTGACCTTGCTTGACGATGTGCCGGAAAGCCAGCAGAAACATGAAGAAGATGACTGCCTTGGTGAAAGTTGATGACTGCTTTTGACCTTTGGAATTCAAGGGCGTCCCTGGTCAATAGGGGCCCTTTTAGCCGTGGTTTCATCATTTTCATTGAAAATCTTCATCTCTTCATGCTTCACGTTCGCTGTGCATCGTGATTGTGTTGAGCATTGTCGTTGACGACGCAGACGCGTGTATCCTAGCAATCACCTTCAACATGCTGCATGTACGGGTATTGGAAAAATGAATAAGGCATTCAACTACACAACCTCCTTGGTAGCAAGGCGTGCATTTTCCAGACTTAGCCAATTTTCAGCATTTTTCACTTTTGAAAATCCCCTTCGTTGCAGAGCATCTTTTCGAGCATTTTTGCCATGAATTCTTCGTTGAAGCTTTTGAGACTTAGATTTCGCCACCTGGTACTGGCCATTTTGCCATTAATGGCTACGGAGGTCCTAACTTTCTTCCTGAAAAATGAAAATAGACCCACCAGAGTAAAACATACTTTTTGATGATTTTGACTTGACCAATGTGATCGTGAAGTCAAATTATCCTATCAAAATCATTTTCAATAATTTCTAGAAAGGTCCTATTTTTTAAGGTTTTCCTAAAAATAGGGGTTTGAAACCCTAATTTTCAAATTTTCAAATTTTGCAAGTATCTTCCTTGACATAAACCCACAAAAACCCTACGTTTGGTTTGACCTAAAACATACTTTTGACAACAATTTTGCATGATTTGGATTATTTTAAGCAAAATGCCTTATTGAAGCAAAAATTTATTATGGGTACAACAAGCAATTAATTTCATGGATGAAAACCTACCTAGCTAATTGAGTGTTTCACTCAGAGATCACCATTGAGCTGAACGATTTGTGCCCTATGTTGTTTGTGTGAAGTTTCTTTGAATGTTGAAAGATTTGTGTAGAAATTTGAGCTAGATTGCCATAATTTTATAGGTTCAAGGAGTTGCAGGTAACAAATTTATTGAATTTTGTAGGCAAGAATAAATTTGTAAGAGGAGTTATTGTATTGAGCAGGTTGTTCTATTTTATTGTTTGCAGATATAAAAAATGAGATCAAGACACATAAGGACAGCTAGTATTTATTTGTTTGCAAACCCTAGCCATCCATTTTCTAGTATCATACAGGTCACATTAAGGGAATTTATTTGGGTGAGCCACACTTGTAGGGAGTCGGCATTGGAATTTATGGTAGTTTGGTGTGCAACAGCAGGTTGGAGAAATACAAAGGTCTAATACACAGGGACAACATTTAATACAAAAGTGAGGCAAAAAGGGGCTGATTTATCAAATTTCTGATGTATATGAGAGTCTTCAAGGGTCAAAGGTTAGCAATGTTTACCTTTCAGCTGTGTTTTTGCATAGTAAACTTTTATCAACAATTAAATTGTTGAATGCCAAGTTTTTGTAAAAATGTCAATAACTATCTCCATGTATGGCAACTGTTTGTGATTATTCTTGTGATCAATATTGATAGTTGCAGGTGTTCTAAACCCTTCAAATCAGATTTGTTGATTGATTTTATGATTTCCAAACTGTTAGATGAAATGTTTGTGAGTTTAAGCTGAAGTATATACAAGTTAGTGGAAAAATTTGGTAGAGGTTATTACAACAAGAAAGATAAGGGTTTTGATGAGATCAATGTCATTTACTTGTAATGAGTTCCTCATCTTGTGCATTTGGATTAAAGATAAGCTAATGAAGAAGCATATAAAACATGTTGTGAATACTAACAAAGTTACAAAGGTGCAATGCTGATAATTAATGGGCCAATCTGTGGATTTAAGTTCTACTCTTGAAGACAAGTTTATGACGCCTAATATAAATTAGTGTCTAATGGAGGTAGTCGCAATTGTAGGGATAGCGAGATTCTTGATATTGGAAGGTGGTAAGCAAGGTAGATGTCATTTTTATATTTGATTTTTTCTAACTAAGCGTAGTGTGGTGTTATTGAAATCAAGCTATAAACAAGTTTGCCACTCTTGGATGTATAAAGGAGAATTAATAGAGGATGAGAGGCATGTTGATTTTTTAGCTCGAATAGAAATTTTTGTACAAGTTTAGTGCTGTGTTACTGGTCCAACACTTGCGAAATCCGAGTCTTGGTTCCCTTGTAGGTTTTGGGTAGGGTCTTGCCAATCCCTTGTGGGTCTGGCTCGGACGAACTCATGGCGAGTTTGGTGGGTACTTGTGCCATTGACAAATTTCGCCATTTTAATTTTTTTCTTATTTTCAACATTTTTTTTACTAAAAAGTGCAACTGGACTGCAAAACCCTAAAACATGGTATCTAAAAGACAAAAACAAACTCATTTCTCATATTGTGAATGAAAAACAAAAATATTATCCTTCATTGCTGAACTTTTTTTTCTTACTTTCCATTGCACGAATAGAGTTGAAGATTGATTGTTGAACGTTTCGATCTAGTTGTTTTTGTAATGTCCCCATTTTACGCAATATTGTTTCATGAACTTTTGGCCGGTTTCTGAGTTTTTCCATAAGCTTCTAAGTGTGCTAGGGAAAACTCAAACATCTTGGAGGATGTAGGTTCAATATTTTGGGATTTCTATTTGTGGCATTGAATTGAGTTGGCATTTTGAATTGCAATGACACTTTCAGAAGCATTTTTGGACTCTTGGGGTGTTATCCAAACTTCTAAGAGAGCAAGTTTATTTTTAGTAAGTCACCGAGTAGGTCCCAATCATTTTTCTGCTACTTCAGTTTCTTCATGGCATGATCAAAATTGGATTCCAAAGTCATTGCAGTGCTTTCTGCAACTTAGTTGAGTTATTGAGTTATCATTTAATTATTTCACTAATGTTGCCTACTGTTGAGAAATAATTAAAGGACAACTTAGTGTAATAGCTCATTGGAAAGGTAATTAAGTGTTCAAAGGTTGGACACTTATACAAGGGGCTCTTTTGCACATAATAAATTGTTTAATTTAAAAAAAAAAAAACAATTTTTTCGAAAAAGGTAACGAAAAAGCAAAAATGCTTTTTCAAAAAAACAAAAAGCATTTTTTTTCAAAAAAAGCAATGAAAAATCTATAAAAGGTGTTGTCGGCTCATTTGTTATGTTGAAGATTTCTTATACTGTTATGCTACTAGATCGAACGTGTGTGTTCTTCCTTGATCATTTGAGGATGAAAACCCTTATTTGATTCCTAGTTTCAGATTTGAGAGATAATCCATAGCTAGTTGGAGTGGTTCTATTCAAGAATCACACTGTGCTTCAATAGAGTTCTAGTTTTTTGGGGTTTTAGCATGAAAGTATTTGATGTGTTCTGATGTTGCAATTTTGGAGTGTTTGCTGGGTGATTTTCTTCTTGTTTCAGACTTGTTCCAGTGAATCACTATTTATATTAGACCTATACAAGTCTGATTCTAGTTACTAGACTGATGTATTCATCTTCTAGCATGTTGTGGTGGAGTTGGGTGTGCTTTGAAGTGTTGTTCTTAGCTTATGATTGATTTGGGGTGTGTTGAGCATGAGCTGGTGAGATTTTTGAGTGTCTATCTTGTTGTTTAGACATGTTGCAATGTGTTTCCAGAGTAATATCAGACATGTACCAGCATATTCTTCATCATTTATACAAGGTATATTTCTATTGTTTCATAGTTGGGCGATTTGTTCATGATATTTACCATTATTTGGGGGTGTTACAGACTTACAACAATTGTTTTTATCAATAAATCTTTCCTTTATCAGCATTTTGTAATCAACAGTTGCACTCCTCTTTGGAATTGATGCATGTGAGCTAACATTGTAAACATTGGATGGTAGTACCGTTAGTGTATTTGGCATAAGCTCTTTGATTATTGTACTCACCCCATTGAATAAGTGGTAGCTTTGTATGCATTCCCACTGAATAAGTGGATGACTTGGTTTACTCACCCCATTGAACAAGTGGTTTCATTGTAATCTATGTTATTGGGTTCTTCTATTTTTCCCCTTGTACGTGTGTGCGTACGGTTCTAGTCTTGGTTCTTTGGTGGTCCTTCTCTAGGTTCTCCCAAGGTCCTTCCTAGGCACCGAAACCCAGGTGCTCAGGAAGGACCCTAGGTGAACTTGGGCTGAACCTAGCCAAACCCAGGGGGACCCAAGGGTTCCCCCCAAAAAAAACAAAAACAAGTAATTTTTTAGAACATTTTTTATGTAAGTTAACAAGAAATAGGTAGGTAATTGGTGCAGTAACAGGAAATGCTAGCTTTTTGGAGACATTTGGTATGGTTTGCTGTTAAATGTATATGCATATGTATGTATTTATGTATGTATATGTGTATGTATATGTGTATGTATATATGTATATATATGTATTAATGTATGTATATATGTTATATGTGTATGTATATATCCATACATGATACATACATACATAAACAGGTAGGTAATTGGTGTAGTAATAGGAAATGCCAGCTTTTTGGAGACATTGGGTATGGTTTGCTGTTAAATATAGATGCATATGTATGTATTTATGTATATGTGTATGTATATATGTATATGTATGTATTTATGTATGTACTGGTAACTTAGATTGTAATTTTCCTCCCCATTGAATAAGTGGAAGTAATATAATTTTCATTGTACCAATCATTCTGCTGAATAAGCGTGAAGTGTATTCCCTTTCTGTATTGCATATACACTCCACTGAATAAGTGGTATTGGTTGGCTTGCCACCTAGTGCTTTACTTCAACTATTGCAATTTAATTTCTTATGTAGATCCTTTCATCGTATGCTCTCACCTTGCCCATCACGGGAACTAGGTGACTAGAAAGTGGAATGGATATTGCATTGTAATCTCATTTCCAGTTGCAATATTTTCAAAAAAAATCTATGGTGGTTATTACATTTTGCTATTCTTAGGCATTTGCAAGAGTTCATTTGTTTGGCAAGGAGATCATAGAGGAATATTTCTTCAAAAGAGGTAGTTTTTTTTCCCTACATTTAAAAAAAATGAACTCTCTTGTTTCGTTTTGAAGATTTTGTTTCGTTTTCATTCTTCTAGATATCTATATTTCTATATTTTTGTTTTCATTTGTTTCAATTCTTCAAATGTGTTGTTTATTGAACTTGTTGTCTTAAGTATTACAACATCTAATTTTAGCTCCATGAGTTGACCCCTCTTCAAAATATACCCAAACTCTCCCCTTTGGAAATATGTTGAAATGGTCAAGTAGCTTCCAGGTGGTGGGGGTTATGTTTGGATTTGTAGTGAATGTAATGTTAGATATTCAAGCTCATATAGTCGAGTGGAAAGCCAATTGTGCAAGATCCTTGGACAAGGCATCAAATTTTGCCTAGGCAAAGACGGTAATGTCATTCCAAAATCATAAGTCTTGGGATATATTGATGAGTAAGAAAAAGTAGATCAAACAATAGGTCATAAATCACATCATCCTTTGTTAAAGAAAGGATCTCGAGGGATGAAGCCCTTTCCACCACCTTCTCATTTTCAACCTATAGAGAGGCACCCATTTTTGTTCACACTTGAAAAACCACCTATGGCCTATACACATAAGAGATCATAGGGATTGTTGGAAATGACATTTCATAACGAGTCTTGAGAGATTGTTGATCAACACTTAGCGAGATGTGTCTATGCGAATGGATTGAAATTCAATGTTGTTCACTCACCATATTGACAACAAACAATGAAAGCAATTTATGAGGATCCAAGAAGGTACAAGGGCCCAAGTTATAAGAAGGTGTGTAGCACCTTATTGGAAAAGGAGGTGAAGTTTGTAGAGGAGTCTTCGAAGCCCATAAGGGATTTGTGGGCCGAAATAGGGGTGTGCATCGTTTATGATGGATGGAAGATGCAAGAAATCAATCATTGATCAATGCTATTGCAATGTTCCCTAAAGGGGCAATGTTTTTGAAAGTAGTGGATTGTGAAGGGTAGGCGAAGGATGGTGCATTTATTGTTGATATTCTTTGTCAAGCCATTGAGGAAATGGGCCCTCGAAATGTCGTGCAAGTTATAACAAACAATGCCAAAAATTGTAGTGGTTGGGTTATTAGTTGAGGAGTGTTATTCACACATATTTTGGAAAATTTGTGTTGTCTACTCTCTCAATGTTATGCTACAAAAAATTGACACCAAAGTTGATTGGATCAAACAAGTTTATGCTGAGGCCAAATAGATCCAAATGTTTGTTACAACCACCATATGTCACAAGGAATATTTACAACATTCTCGAAATTGGAGCTGTTGAAGGTAAGTTAAATATGTTTCACTTTAGTAAAAATTTTAATTCTATTTTAATTTTAGTTTTTGTAAATTTTGATTTTCAAACAAGTTTCTAAGACTTGCTTTGGTTGTTTGGTTGGATATGTATGACGATGAACGGGGAATGTTTGTGTTTGGTGGATTTGGGATGTGTGAGATTGTTTGATTGTTCATGTTTGGAATTTGATACAACAAATTTACGAATAGTTTGGAAAATGCTATGAATCCATGTCGTATAATGGTATAGTTGGTTGACTAAGTATGGTTGGCATTGAAGGTTGTGGTATAGCTTCGTTGATATAGGTATGTTCTCATGTGATGGAACATTAGATGACATGACATGTGTGAGGGCTTGTTTCCTAAGTGTAGTAATGTTGAAATCCAAAGGTAGCTTAGCACCACTTTGTGCAAGTCTAAGAAAGCACGTTTTAGGATTTGAAGCAATGAGGGCATCAAGTGCTCTAGCAAAGGAGGGATCTTATTGCATTTCTAAAAGTTTCTCTTCATTAAATTCCTTAGATTCCACAAATCCGTTCATGATGTCTTCTATGATGATGGGTGGATATTGAGGTTGTTGTTGTGGTTGTGGAGTTTGTTATTCATGAGGATCAAATAAATGACTAGGCATCCCAAACTTAGTTTCGGTAACACCCATAGGTGCCATGACGTTTGATCTACTAGGATTAGACTCCATGATTTTCTTGTGTTGTGACCTTGTAATAGGCATAAAATTGTGATGACCTTATGGAATATGGATGTACGTGAAGATTGATTTGATCAAGAATTCTGGAAACTTAAATTTTGAGGATTCTGGAAAAAATGTTTTGACAGTTAAAGCGTTGATCTAAATTTGAAAGGCCTCACTTTGGGTATCAATTACATTAGGGAAGATATTAGATGTTGAAAAATAGGATCAAGACATCACAACGGTTTTTAAAGGCATCATCGGTTTTTCCAAAGGCATCATTGCGCTATCAAAAGTGTTACTGTGTTTTCCAAATGCGTCAAACTAGGATCAGATGCATCATTGTGTGAAAATCTAGGTTTTGGACTGATAGAACTAGTGTAAATCAGATGCCTTGAAATAGGTCAAAAGTGTCGATCTGTAGATTAGATGTGTTGCTATGTTTTCTCAAATGCGTCAAGGATAATTAGAAGCATTGAATGATAATTAGATGCATCACTGTAACAAAAAATGTGTCATGGTGTAATGTCCCCTTCTTGCACCTGATTAGTTGGAGAGTTCCATTAGCCTATTCGAGGGTGCCCGTAGGCTAAGTGGAGTTGGTTAGGGGACTCAGAGCTTGTGTTGGGATTTGTGGTGGTTTTCAGTACTTTTTGGCAGGGGTTACTATTTATAGTAGCGACCTTTTTTAGCACTTACTATTTATAGTAGTGCATCTTGGATTGTGCTAGTTTGGTGTTTGGGCACACTTACTATTTTTAGTAAGTGTATTTTTGGCAGTTGGTCCCGGCCTCAGTTTCTCTAGTAGTGTAATGTTTTTTGTTTGGGCGTTGGTGAGTACTAAGGGTGTAATCAAATTAATATTTATATTTCCGTTACTTGAGTTATGTTATAAAGTCACTTTATAACTTAAGTAAGGGTCATGTGTTCATAAAAAGGACCCCTTGTCTCACGCCTAGGAATAAGGTGAAATAAAGTTGTTTTAAAAGAAAATATTTAGCCTCCAAAAGTGGACGCCAATCTTGGGGAGGCATAAGGAATTAAAAATAAAGTAAAAAGCTCATGAAGGGGGCATGGGATTTCTTGGAGGGAAAAGTGGATTCAAATTGTGTTGCCCTAATTTCCTCTCCTCTTCTATATAATCACCTCTTGGGCTCTCAATTCATTATCTCTACTTTGGCAACATAACAGGATGCTGCTGGAATGCTTCTAGATTTTCATTTCTGCAAGTTGAGGATGAAAACCCTCACCGTTCGTTAGTTGCTGGTTTTAGTGGTGAAACATCCACCCTAGCTGGGAAGAGTGATTCTACTTCAAAGGTCACATTGGTATTCACAAAGTTTCTGATTTTCACCATTTTGGAGGTTGTAGAATGAGGATTTTCTTAGTGTTTTGATGTGGGATCGAAGATTTGGGTGTGTTTGTTGATTTGCTTCATTTTGGTGGTGTTAAAACACATTTTCAGAGGTCTGATATACATTCCCAGAATTCTGGAAATTCACTTTTTCATAGTGGCAGGAAGTGCAAATTTGCTTGTAGCTTCGTTGGTGATCGAAGATTCGTTTTGGGCATTTTTTCAAAGGATTCCTCATAACTAGGCACCACATTTAAAGCACTCATTTGCAATTTTTGGTGAAGTATTGAATTTTAGGAGCAAACTGCCCCTCCTAGGGAATTGTGCCATTTTGGGAGTTGTTGCACAGTCAGGTCTGCTGATGTATAGGCCTGTACTCTGCCTTCCTCGGAGTTCGTGCAGCTGTTCATAGGTGACAAAGTGTCGTGATTGATTAGTTCCTATTGCTGCTATCTATTGGTGCATATTTGTGAATGTATTGCTGCTCATTTATGACTATAAGAGCACCATTTGGGACTGTAATCAGATCTGTAATCAGATTTTCAAACTCTAATTTCAGTTATCTATCATTGACCTTTGGTGTTGAAAATCAATTGTTCATTGTTTATGAAATTATCAAGATATTTCCTTGCATATTTGATATTGTCATTGCACACAATTGAATGATGAATGGAATATGAAACTACTGTATTCTATAACTCCTTCCTACACGCAAGCATACACAAAAAGAAATCAGGGGTCGTTGTCACACATGGTAACAGTCAAATGCGCAATTCTTAGACTGTACTTGTAACGACCCCACCCTTGCGTAATAATTTTTTTTCAACATTTCACTTCAAATATATAAAAGTAACAAGTAACAAAGATATTACAATAAAATTCCTCCTTTCTTCATTGATAAATACATGCAAGTTACAATATATTTCCACATGAATTCCATTTTCATTGCAAATATAAATCAGAGTACAAAAGTAAAACAATTACATACATAGCTCGTAAGCTTTTGCACAAATAGTAGTAAGATGGTCCAGGTTCCCTTCCTTTCAAATCTTGGTGTATCCGTCGCCTGCTGTGGAGGAGAAACATCACTCAGACGCTTTTCCGCCAACCATAGACTATTAATGCGGTCCCCCGCACATCTATCATTCGATAGATGGCCCTCCCTTCGAACGAAGAGATTGGTAGAGTATTCGGCTGCGACAACCCAACTGAGCATAGTGTTGTGTCCTATACATCTAGAACTTGCTATTTCACAATCCCGAACTAGCATGAAGGATCACAATGAACTGACAGTGTAGTCTCAACTATCTCACATCTAAGTGGATGTCGTACATTTCACTACTTTGGCCAAAGTATTCTCATTCATTACTTCGAATGAAAGTCATCTATCATATACACTACTTAGGGCTGATTTGACTTAAGGCTATCTTACACTACGCGTAGGCTAAGTCTTTCAATGGGTAGTCAGTCACCCCAAACTCCCTACAACAACCTATCTATTTAGGAAATGAAACAGCCTACAAGTGTCCCTCATGTAACTCTTATTCCAGAAATCTTTATCTATGGAGTACTTAGCTTATCTAGTTAACCTAATAACTTAAGTTTTAGACCATACTTGGTTCTGCTTTCATTTCGGTCCTAATAGATATTAACTAATTTCTCATATTCTCCATATACAAAGATCATACAGAATAAACAACATTCATGCAAAAATGCATTTCAATTCATTCCTATTCCTTCTTTCACAATAATTCACTATACTTAAAATTCCCTTTTTAAGCAAAGTAAATAAACAGTTTTCCTTTCCCTTATAATTACGTTGCATTCAAGACACATCTTTCAGTCATTGCAAACTTATAAACAGAAAACATGAATCATCTTTCACTCAATCAAACAACTATGCCTATTTTCAATCAATGCATAAAGAAAAGCACAAAGAACTCTTTTACTTTGATTGTTCAAAAATAGAGAATAAAGAAGATTTTCCCCATGCCTGTTTTCTCAAGCTTTTCCTTCTAGAGATGCTCTTTTGAACGTTCCAGAATCCAACTGAAATTAGCTTCTTTGATGATGGCAATTCCCTCTAAATGAATACCTCTAGTTCTCCCCTCAAAGGTGATTTCTCTACTGAATTCCTACTCAGCTATAAATTCCTAAGTTCTCCACTCTAAACTCAGAATAATAAAAACACAGTGACTGGTAATGCTGGTATGAACTTGCTGTATTTTCCAGAATCAACAATACAGAAAATGCAACTACAGAATGTGATAAAAATGAGAGCTCAAAAATTACTAAACTCAGAATGCTCAAGTGTATTTTCAATGAAAGGTAGGGCGTCCTTTTATAAGCCCGAAATGCAACGGATTCCACCATTGAGGGCATGTGCATTGACAACAAAGTGCCAAGAACAAGTCAACATAATACATGGCGGATTCCTAAGCCCTTACTCACAATTTCAAAAGTGATTTCGACTTCAACTGGAGCCAGCAAAACAAGACTTAATCAACTAAGTAGCAGAAATCGCCACCTATAGGAAGCTCTCCAAATATGGCGCCAACAAGAAGGTGATTCATCTTGCTGAGAAATGGTCTTTGCCAAATTGATAACAGCTATTCTACTCCTGAGCTGCGTCACCCCTGTTTCATAGCAGAGTTGATTCTTTCTCCTAGGTGAAGCGCACTTCACAGGTGCGTGACTGCATTCCTCCGCCATTTTCATTTTTCATGGGAAAAACTTCCAAATAATTCAAATATGACAATATTAAGTCAATAGTTTAAGAAATGAATATTTCTTTTAAGCTTTAGAAGAGTCCTTACTCACATTCGATTTATTTCAAGATGAGAATAAGAGAAGTCAATTTTCATTATACTTAGGAAACATTCGATTTCCCAAATATGTGATAATAAACAATGATTTCCATAGTTATTTTCCATTTATTTCATAAATCGATTTATTTAAATAACTTTATAAAGTAAAGTCTTCATTTTACCTTATCGATTCTCACTTTATTTCATTTAATAATATATATATATATATATTTTATTATATTAATACATATATTATTATAGTTTTATTTTACTTTAATATATATATATATGTAGATATATTTAAACATTATAATTTAAATATACTTATATATACATATATATTTATTTTGGTAAAACTATAATAATACATATATATAATATTAAATATACATATATATATATTTATTTACATTTATGCATATATACATATTTACATATTTATTTGGCAAATACGCATATTGCGAGCCAGTCAACATACTTTCAATATACCTATCTATGTATATGTGCATATATGTGTACATGTAAATTCCAAGGCAATATTATAATAATATTATATTCACAGGTAATAGGTAGCGTGTGTATGTATATACATGCGTATAACCACTTATACTGTCATGTACACGTATGTGTATGTATACCATGTCAACACATATGTATGGCATATTAGTTTGCCGATCATACGTCTGTATCGCCATGTTTATACATATAGATACGTATACATGAGGGATACATGTGTATACATATACACTTTGCCTATGCACATATAACCAATCATGTTTCTCACCCAAGGTCACAAAACAATAAGTTAGGTTTAAAAGTAACATCACTCACAAAGCACAAAGAAGTAACCCAAACTCCTAAAGCCTATGGATGACTTATCAAGACCAACCTATTTGACTCAATTCCTCCAAACCTTTAGTGAAGTGTGTGTATGCTCAATTGATTTACTTTACCGGTTATCCGACCAAGCCCTTCTCCCGAGTGATGTTTCCCCTCCGCCTGGAGGAATGGTTCTCGTTCCTACATCCATCGACACAAAACCACGGTAGTTACTTGCTCATACCAATTGCAGTATATAAATCAATATTTCAAGTTAGAATATTCACAACTCGATAACTATGCATGCAACATTAATCAAGAATTACATCAATAGAAGTATCAATCAAATGAGACAATCATTTAAATAGAACACATTCATTTTGATAACAAAAACATGCTTTATTCATCTCAATGATTCAAACATTACAATCAATTGCCCTATGCAATAGTAGCTATACAATCGGGGTGTAACAATACTTAAAATTTTGATAGGGTTTGACTGATTTTGACTTGTTTTGATTGGCAAGAGATAACAAACAATAGATAATGAATTGAGTCAAATGCGTCGTTTTATTTTCAGATGCATCAAGTTACCTCAAATGTGTTGCTGTGGAAATCATGTGTTGTTGTAACCTCAAATGTGTCAAATGTGTGGAAATCATATGCGTCGCTGTGCCTCCCAGAACATGTAGAGAGATCAAATATGTTGATTGAGTTTCAAAAGTGTCGTGGGTCGCTAAGGCGTCATCGTACTGTTAGAAGCATCGATTTGTGTTCAAATGTGTCAAGCTGCTGTCAAAAGTGTTGTGCTGGTTCAATTGCATCACTATAACTTGTAACCTGAAAATCTCAAGAAAACTCAATTGAATGTTAAAAACAGGGACGTGGGTCCCACCGGGTGTGCCAAAATGTGAATGGGAATAAATCTGTAACACTCTACTTGTCCTACAATTTAAAAAAAAACAAACCAACTTCCAGTTTCAGCTGAAGTTTAACTAACTTGCTTTCATGCTAGGTTTCCTTTGCAATTTGAACAGAAAAGAAAATCAATTAAAATAAATACATCATATTCAATTTCTCAACTAACTTTTAGATTTTCCATTTCAGCTGAAAGGAAACAACTAACTTATTTCTTATAACTGAAAATACAAAAGAACAATAACTAACTTTTCTTTGCTTTCATAAAGAGCAGTAAATACAGTTGTCATCCTATGGTTTAAGAAATGGAAAAGCTAACTGCCACATTTCATCTGGCAAGTAACTAACGAATTAATTCATCTAGGGCTCCCATTTAACAAATTAACGAACTGAAGGCAAGAAATAACTTCTTTATATTCATTATCTAATTTCAAATCTTTCATTTCTGCTGAATGAGTCAAATAACTGTCTAACTAATCAACTATAGATTTTTCATATGAACTTTTAACAAAAGTAAATAACAATTGGTTGCAACATTGCAAATAATCTTAAATTGACAAATGCGTGTACTTGGAATTACGAGAGAGAGAAAGAGAATACAATGTGACATCATCATCATGCTGAATTACTTGAACAACTTTATCATTGAGAGAAAGGGAAACATCATCAAGGGCTTTTCCGTCCAACCAAGACCTACTGGTCTCCCGAGTTTCTTCAACTGAAGAACCCAACCCTTCACGAGGGTAATCAACAAGGATCAATCATCATCATGCCATTCTGAGCCAGGTGTCATGAACCTATACCGCTGGTCGATCTCTCCTTTGTAGGTAACCCCCTAACCAGAAAGATCATACTGACCAAAAGTATACCTGGTTCCATGATAGCTGACCAATGCCTAACTGGCATCATACCTTGGCCAAGGATTTTCTATTCTTACTGGCACTCCTGTGCCGTCAACACTCTCACCCTTGCTCAACATTTTAATGCTCACAATCCATTAATTTGTTATTCAAGGTTCCATTTTACAACAGTGTTTTCAATCCGGTGTTGCTCTTTCAAATTACAAAGATTAAGCAAAGAATAAGGAGACTTAACCAATAAATCCTTTCTCAATTTATAAGCTTAATAATCTGTTTTGAAGTCTAGGAAGGCATTTAACTATCACAACTATTGGTTACTTTCAATTCGAATTTAATCCCATGCCTGACCACTTTATTCTGACATGGACCAATTAGTTGGAAATCTCAGAAATACAAGTAGATCTCAGGGGTTAAGTAAAGAGCACATGTGTTGATAATTCTCAGCTTAGACAATAACTAGAGATTACAGAAGAAGACAAAAGTTCGTCTCAAGCATGGATATGAAGAGCATAGTTCATTCGATGGAAGCTTGGCTAACCTTCAATCCAAATGAATTAACAAAAAAAAAAGATTCGAACCAAATCATTCAATATTCATTTCCATTTAAGAATGCTCCCTTTAAATCGAATTCGATTAGCACCTCCAACTGGAATCAATTTCCATTGAAATTACATTCTAAGCTTATTATCTATTGGATCATTTTCATTTAAAAACAAAGATTAACAATTTGCAAATTTTATTACGTGCCTGGTTGAATTGTATATAAATTTCGATGAAGCCCCCCCCCTTTGGAATGCTACCAGCGAAAGCTACAAAAGTCACGAATTACAAACATGTCCTTTACTTTGCACAACTACTCAAGCCAAGATCACACCGCCGGACTTGCTTCACAAGATAAGATGATTCAAAGAAATTTGATGGAGAGATCTAGCGAGTTTTGAGATTGAAAGGTAAATTCAGATGATAATACGCTCAAAAAGAAACGAAAATGATTCACAAAGAAACCAATGGCAGAAAACAGAGAGCCCCCCAATCAGGGTTTCCTCCCTCTGGAATAAAGAGAGTCGAGAGAGAGAGCAAAAATGTCTGCTTCCATAATAATCAAAATCAACTAAGAAACCTCCATCCAAGATTTCTAGAGCCCCGTGGCTACATGGCTTCCGTCTTTTTTCTGTTTCAACAGAGGCATGATGCAAAATGGCGGAGAGAATTATTCCATCCAAAACGCCGATGACTCCAAACTTCTCTTTAATTTTATTTTTGATTCCAAACCTTTCCAATAATTTCATATTTTAATCGATGGCCTTAGAAATATATCCTTTATTATTAACTTAATATTAAATAACCATTTGCAATTTCTTTTAAAAGGTGATTATTGATTTGTATATTTATATATTTAAAATTGACTTGTATAACGATAATTTTATTTAATTACTTATCGCCAAGGTCATGACGTCGACACAACTGTCTTGCACCAACTCTAGGTTTGATGATAAAATTGATCCATTGTTAACCACGTCCTCTCCTTGATGATTTTTCCCTTTCTCTTGTGGCATCGGCAATCCTGCATCCACTGACATGAAGTGTGGTTAGATCGTTCCCAATGTTTATTTAAATGCAAATTTAATTTATTCACATGAACTCATTCTATTTCTCAAGTATAAGGAAATCATTCTCATAAAATAAAATATTCATTCACAATTATAAGAGAAAAACATTTCCGTTAAGGTTACAATATGTAAATCAATTATTTCATCCTCAATTCATTTTCACATGAAAACAAATGCCTGTAACTAACATAACGACCATAATTTCATTGTCATAAACATGTTCATGATAAAGGGGATGTAACAAAATCGATAGAGACGATCAATGGAATTCAAATACCAAATTAGGAGATCAAATCGATAAAAATCCTAAATCCAATGATTGAATTAGACCTATTACCAATGAAGCATGTGCACAATTGTGTTAAGACTTAAGATGACTTGTGAAGGTTTGCGAGACACTTTTGAACATGATCATCAACCCAAATTTTTCCTTATGGAGGCAATCTATTACTACAAAGGCAAAAAATGTTAATTAAATGATCCTAGACAACATTTGGTGGGATTGTGTTGAATATCTCCTCTATTTCATTGAGTCCATATTGAGCATGATTTGTTATATTGACATGGATAGGCCTTGTTTGGATGAGATATATGAAGGAATTGATTGAATGATTGAGAAAATGAAAGTTATCATAAATGCAAAAGAGCAAGATCCTAAAGAAAATTTCTTCAAACAACTACACAAAATCATTGAAGAGGGATGAAACAAAATGACCACTCTGCTACGTCTTCTTGTCTTTGCATTGAGTCCCAAATATGATAGTGTTGAGCTCCTTTCTGTGACAACAAGTGTTGCTCCATATAAAGATGTTGAAGTTAGTCAAGGTAGCACTTCATAGACTCTTCATTGATTGTGACATGTAGGATGCAGTGAGGGTTGAGTTCATGGATTTTGCATGCTCTAACCACTTTAGTATTGATGCTCGTTGGGACAAGTATAAGGTCGATGCTCATAGTTGGTTGTACTTCCATGGCCAATCATTCATACACCTACAGCCTCTTGCGATAAAAAATTTATCACAAGTTTTATAAAAAATATTGTTTTATCTTTATTTTTTGTTTATATTTAAATTTAATAATTTAAGTTTTTAAGTTTTTTGACTCTTTAACTCTCTAATTTCGTCTTAATAGGTTGCTAGTTACATTTGCATCTAAGAGGAATTGGAGCAGATACTCCTTCATCCACCTAGTAAAGTGCAATCTCCTACACTCAAAAAAGGCGGAGGACTTGGTGTATGTGTATTCAAGTATGCAACTCCTTACACACAAAAAAAGTGGCTACAAGGAAGGGGACACAAGGAAGTGGGATATCGAGCTAGAGCATATTGACTTGGATGCTTCCATTTCCCACTTTGTTGCACTTGATGTTGACAATGAGCCAACTAGTGAGCATGAGAGTGCCGATGCCAGTGGCACTATTTGTGGCTCTTCTAATTTACTAGTACCTATATCATTTAATATGGATGGTGATGATGATATTTTTGAAGACCCATATGATTTTTGATCAACGATGGCTAATTTTTGACACTTGACATTATTATTTTGTTGTACCCAAACCAAAATTTTTGCTTCATTAAGGCATTTTGCTTAAAATGGTCTAAACCTTGTAAAAGTGGGGTCAAAACTCAGTTTTTGGGCAAATAAAGTATGGGCTTTTAGTCAGTGTGATGCCAGGAAGATACTGGCAAAATTTGAAAATTTTGAAAATTAGGGTTTCTGAAGTCTATTTTTAGCCCGAAACCCTAAAAAATAAGAACTTGTCAGAATTGGCTGAAATTAATTTTGATTGGCTTATTTCACATCACGATCACAGTGGTGAAGTCAGTTTCAGTTAAAAGTCAGTTTAAGGCTGGTGGGTAGTTATAACTTTTTCAGGAGAAAAGTTAGGACCTCTGAGGTCATTAATGGCAGTTGGCCAGTACCAGGTGTTAATATCTAAGCCTGAAACTCAAAGAAGAACACTCTACGATGAAAGATGTTGAAAATTATGCTTTTTGACGGAGGAGATTTTCAATGAGGTAAAAGTACTGTGAAATTGGCTAAGTCTGGATTGAAAATATTCTAAGTCTGGAGGTCAAAAGCGCCACTCTCAGCTAGGGGTGCCCATCATTATGGAAGCTGTATTCAACTTTTTGTGAGATTTTCTACCAAGATGATTTCTTCAGTTTCCTGATAGCTTCGCAATGAGCTAGCCAGCCAGTCCGACGGAGGAGTAAAACGCCTGAAAACGAAAATTCAATACAGAACGAGGGAAATGCAAAGTAGATGACTTTGAACCTCCAGGGGCGCCCATCTTTTTGAAGATTCAAATGAAGTCTTTTGATCAAGTGACACCCAGGAAGTTTGTTTCTATTTTTGGTCCAGCTCTGCGACGCATCTGTCAGCAGGTGAATCTGAGTTGCCGAGTTGCCGCCATTAGTGGTCAAACTTGAGGTTCTAGACTTGATCAGAAACTATTCAGAAAGGACAAAAGCGCACCTGGAGGCCAGGGGCGCCCAAGGTTTTGAGACCTTTAATGAAATCTGTTTGATGATTTCAAATACTCATCTCGTTCGTGTCAGCTTCAGCTTTCCGTTCCCTGTCTCAACCGGTTCAGAAGATGTCTTGGCAATCCGCAGTCGGAAGTTGAGTAATTTTTGCCAGTTGAAGTAATGGATGACATTGGTTGGGAAAAGCGCCCCTGGAGGCCAGGGGCGCCCATGATTTAGGAAGGTTTAAAGATGTTTTTATACAAAGTGTTCATCAGGAGCCTTTACTCAGGATTCAGCCTGCTCCGCAGTGAGCCAGTCAGCATGTTCTGAAGTTTTGTCAAATGCCGAGAAACGTCAAGTGAAATATGGTCAAGTTATCAGTGAAAATGATGAAAATGCCTGAAAATATTCTAACACTGAGGTCAAAAGCGCCCCTGGAGGCCAGGGGCGCCCATCTTTTTGAAACCTCAAATGGTTGAATTTTGAATTGCCACCTCAAGGAACCTTCTTGTCAGATTTGGTCCTGCTCTTCATCGAGATTGTCAGCCAGTTGATCCGACGTGACAGTCAACCAGAATCAGTGATCGAACATGAGCTTCGTTTGAGGTTTTAGATTCTAAATTTTCAGAAAATGTCTAAGTAAGGAAGGACGCCTAAAGTCAAAGGTTGATTTTTTTTTGAAATTCAAAAGTAGAAGTGCGCATGAAGAGAGTTTTCAATTTACCAAATTTAGATCTTCAGTTAAACTCTTTGCATGTCAACTTCTATTTTACCTATTTTTAGTCATAACTGGCAAAAACTAGTTTGCATGCATTAGTTAACAGAATCTTCAAGATGGCGCCCTAATTTGGGGTTGTTCTACATCCAGTTAACTAAGTTTGAAGCCAAATATAGGCCATGCGTGAGTTTTGAAGCACCAGTTGTACTTCAAGCGCCATTTCCAATGCTTGACATGCATTTCACACGCCTTAGAAGATATTTTGCTATATATTTTGCTAATGGCGTCCATTATTCTTCATCCGAGTTGACAAGAAACATCTTTCTTGAGCATAAAATTGATCTGCAGGTGCTACAGGTGTCAGATTTCAGTATTCTTCTTAGCTACAGATTCAGATTGTTCAAGGGAAGATTATTTCAGACTTGGTTTCTATTTTGCATGCAGGTGTTATCAGTTCTACTTCAAGCATAGGCGAATTTTTACAGAAGAAGAGAGAAAACAAAAAATAAAACTTCTATTCTTCTGTCTTACTTTCTTCTATTCTCGTCTTAGGTTTTCTTCGCATGTCAAAGAAAACGGCAGATTTTTCAGAAAAGCATCATCTGGGTTCGAGTATTTCAGCATCAACAACAATACCCATGTCTTAGATTATTTTGTGAAAATTGCCCCGCTGCCTCTTTTCTAGAAGCACTGTGCTTTTTTCCAGAATTCTCTTTGCATGTGGGCCTAAATCACGTTTTTTCGCAAATCTGTTGATCTGGGTTGTTTTAGGATCCATTTCTACACAAAACCCATGTTCCAGATTTTCGCGGGAAAAATTGCCCCCAGTGCCCCTAACTGCCAGTTCAAATCTCAACCGAAAACCTTTTGCATGCAAGCCTAAATCCCATTTTTTCGAAATTCTGACATTTTGGGTTGCATTAGAATTTGATTTTGCACAAAACCCATATCTTAGAATTTGTTCGAAAAAATTCACTTCCCCTTGCTATTTTTAGCCTATCCTCGAGCTTTTTCAGTTTTTCCAAAGTTGTCCAAACATACCCGACTTTACAGTCAAAAGTCTAGTTTTTCAGAATGCAGTATAATCCCATAGATTATAAGGCCAAACAGGTCTTTCTTCATAACTTTCTGAAAACTACCGATACCGACTTAAGTCATGTTTTTCCCATCGTCAATCTGAACTCATTGGAGGGTATCAGCAGTACTACAATCAAAAATCTTGAACGTTCAGGGATATTTGCAGCGGCGTCCATTCCTATCTCAGTCTTTGATCTTGAGTTCGTACTTGCTTGTGTCAAGCATTATGACTCGTCTACCAGACAAATCAGATCGACAGATGGAAGGATTATTTGTAGCCTGAAGCCGAGGGATGTAGAAAAATGTTTTTCTATTCCTCCACGTTCAGATCATTTCGCTGTATCCATTTCAGATTGTGACAGAATATGGGAGGAGGACAAGGATAGATCACAGAAGAAAGTAGCTCAACGGTGGTTGAAAATTCAGAAAACCAACATGCCAAGGAAGATTGCATGTGGGGATTTCAAGGACGAGATTGCTATTTTGATAACTTTCCTTAACCGGTTAGCAGGTTCTGAAGACGCAAGCGTTTTCCGAACATGGATGTTCTACCTCATCTCACGAGTTATTGATAAAAAAGAAACATTTGACTGGGCCATGTTTATCAGCGAGTGTCTTCACCAACAGATTACAAAGTTCCTAAAGATTCACGAATTCCATATGGTAACTTTTCTGGTTTACTTAGTTGCATTTCAAGGCAGCTTTAAATTATTAAAGACCGATGGAGTTCTGGGTGTTCAGCGAGTGTACGAATACTACCCTCAGTTGGAGTTTTCGAAAGCTGAATAGGACTTTATAGCAATGAATGATCACTTTCTTATGAGAACGGTCAGAAATTTAGATAACGAGATGCATGCGAGGATTTCTACAGAGGCACAATCAGCAATGGAAAGTTGGGCAGATTGGTTTATCCAATTTCCTACTTTCACATATATTCGTGTATATGGATATACAGGAGAGCCTCTGATGCTACCGAGGTACCCATCGGATAAGGTTCTTTTCATGGAGTTCATGAGACAGGCACATGAGGTTCACACTTTTCTTCGCAATTGACATAAGCCAACTTTCACCTTTCCGTTTGAGTTAGGTATTTACAAATGCAAAACAGCTGCTGATTGCAAGTTAATGGCACACGAGTTAGAGAAACTTCAGCTTGGGTGTTTTCCTCGGAAGCGTGCCTATGATCCGTTGGGTCATTATTCAGCAAGGTTGGAGCGAAATGTTTCACATTCGGCAGCGCTTGAGGACTTTTGGGTCAATTGTGAGGATGAATTTGAGGTGCGCCGTCGTCATTATTGTAGGCTTATTGTTCCACAGATTGCTGATTTCTTGTCAGAGGATGTGGAAGGTTTGTCTGATGATGATGGCGAGATACTACTTCATTCATTCATTAGAGACCAAGTTGCTCGCCAGCCACTTCGCCAACCTGATTGGTATGTTCCATTGAACACTTCAGTGAAAGACTTATCCAGGTTTGTTATCAAAACCACCATGTACTTCCTTGAGAGCAAGCGGAAGCGAAGGGTGATCCCAATTACAGAGTCGCCAGCAGTGGTAGTTTCTTCTTTACCTTCTACTTCTAGAGCTAAACCTCGAGTCAAGGTTACTATGAGGCCGCCTGAAGGGGTTAAGATGGGAATTAATTCAAAAGGAAAAAGCATCACCAAAAGGAAACAGGTTGAGAAGGAGCCAACACTTCCAGTTGAGAAGGAGCCAACATTTCCAGTTACAAAGACAGTACTTCTAGAGTCAGTTATTTCATCGGAACCAGTTATTCAGACTGAGGCCGGGTTGTCATCTCCAGGTTCACCTTTTTCAGCGCACTCATCTCCCATAGATATTGATTCGGAGCCTGAGATTTCGATACATGAGACCTGTATACCAGTGGATTTGCCAGCAGCTAATACAGTAGAAATGACTCCACCTCGAGAGGACAGTATTCCTTATTCATCTTGGCTCGAGAAGTCATTGGAGAGGGAGAGGCGTATGCCTTCATATAATCTTGATTTGTCTGAGTTTGGTGAGCCCTATCAGAATAGGTTGAATAAGAGGGCCAGAAAGCAGATAAATATTGAGAAGAATCTTGAGGCAGAGATCGTCATAGAGGTTGCTACTCCTCCAAAAGACAAATACTTGGATGAAGTTGATGTTGGTGATTTTACCTTCGTCAAAACTAATCGGGGTAAGAATACTCGACACACCGACGTGAATCTATTCAGAGTCGTCGCGAGTAATCTAGAGGAGCGTGTCATGAAAGATGGTGAGGATAAGGCAGTTCTCAAGGCTGAAATCAGACAACTTCGCAGGTACATCTCGGGTTTGCTTCATGGCAACGAGGGGCAAGCACCTTTACTTCCACAACTTCGAGAAACCGCCGCAGAGCAGCAGAGGATTCAACACTTGGTTAATCGAGGAAAGCTACTGGATACCTAGATTGAAGACTTTATTGTTGTTGGTCGACACCTCCTCACAGAGCTATATCAGTTGAGGGTTGACGCACATAGTCTTCGCCAGAGAATTCAGGAGCTCGAGATTTGCATAGCCGAGCGTAAGCCGAAGGACCTGATTTTGATATCACAGCTTGCAGGAATCTATGATGCCATTGAAGCAGATGGAGATTAGAAGAAGGTCTTCACTTGGAGAGAATTATATCTTTGCAGGGTGGAGACATATGACAGGATTTCTGCTAAGATGAGCATGATTCAGGAAAAGGTTGTTGCAGCTCTTCTTTTCATCAGCGAGTACATCACTCAGATCCCATGTCATTATCGGCATGAGGATGGTACTTACGCCGAGTTAGAGGCAGTTCAAGCTGAGTTCGAAGAGTTAGTTCGTGATAACCTATGTGGAGGGCCAGAGGCGTCCAAGATGGAGGAGTTTACAATTCTGACTATCAGTTCAAAAAGGTGACCACAGAGGTTAGAGATGGTCAGAGGGAGATCCAAGATGGAGACAAAGAGTTGGACAAGCAGTTAATCATCGTGGACAGCGTCAAAGTGCCAGATGATGATACTATTGATAAATTCCTGGAGGAGATGATAAACTTGGAGTAGACGTTCAGTTAGACCATGCAGTTGCTTACAATTATGAGTCATTAGAAGTAGTTAACTCGAGGCTTCTTTCCGAGTTAACTTGCTGTTATACATTGCATGCATGTCTTTCTTGGAAACATCTACATATACTTGGAGATTAGATTAGATTTTTCAGTTGACTGATGATAGCATTCCAGTTGACTTGCTTTCAATAAGGACGTGCATGTTGCACCTTGTCCATTTAGATTAGATGTTTCAGTTAACTGATGATAGTTTTCCAGTTAACTGTATAGTTTCATTCAGTTAGGGTTTAGGAATAAGATCTTGTATGCATTGCAAGACTTTAGTTGACTCAAGGTGATTTTAGGGTTGCCTACACCTTGAAGTCTATAAATAAGAGCTTTAAGCTCATTTATAATTTAACTTTTACTTGATAGCATACATGCTGCGCCTACCTTGCCTGTAGTATTGCTATTATTGTATCTGTTCAAAGAGTAATTGCTGTTATAATAAATTGTTGCGCCTACCTTGCCTTCATGTTATTGTTATGGTGTTTATTCGATTTTAGTTAAATGGGGTTGCTGGTTTGATCGTTATTGCATGTGTGTTGCGTCTATACAATCTACTGTCCCAGTTGCTTACCTTTTGTTTTGTTGATTATAAGCTTATTCAGAAGAGCAAATAGTTGCGCCTACCTTGCCTTCATGTTGCGAAATTGTACTCAAAGCTTATCGTATGATGTGTGTTATAGTAGACTCATTCAGCCAAACAAATAGTTGCGCCTACCTTGCCTTCATGTTGTGACGCTGTACCAGGTTTACCGTCCATTTGTTTGTTTTAATAAACTTCTTTCCGAATTAGCAAATAGTTGCGCCTACCTTGCCTTCATGTTGTGAGCCCGCACCTGGAGTTTATCGTACAATACATTCCTGCTCCATTTCCTCATGCTCTGTTTTTTGAGGAAATTGGATAGATATTAAAGAAGTTAGCTTAGTTGTAGTTACATGATCTGCGAAACCAGAAAATACTTAGCTGCAACGTTCTAGGTTTTCTTAACCTTGTGCCTCTACCAGCTGAGAACAAAAAGATAGGACATTAGTTTAGTTTTCTATTTCATGCATTCCAGCACGACGAGGGAGCTTCCCCTCCTGATTTGAAGAGCACTCATTACGTAGTGTGCATAGCTGTCCGTACAAACTCACACTCCAGAGGTGTTAGTTCTTACGCCAACATATTTTTAGTATGGCGGTTTTGTTTATTATATAATATAAGATGTTGTGTGGTGTATTTTGAACTTAATTACTACTGCAAATACGTATATATTTATGATTTTTTTATATATGTTTTTGAATTGACGAACACAAAATGAACCCAACCTCAAAATTTCTTTTTGACCAAACCCGTGAACTAAACCTTCAAACCCGAAGCCAAACTAGTATTAGGACAGGTAACTGAGGTTTAGTGTGAATGTATGAAAAGAGTTAAAGTTATTTGAGTTATTCTATTTTGCATTTCACTTTTGGTGTAAAAATGAAAGCCTTTTATTTAGCTAAATAAGTCTTAACGAAATTGTAGATAAATATTAGTGACTTAGACTTATCTTCCATCTTGTCCTTATAAGTGATAAATATGTTTTTTGTGAGTAAAGCTGACGTTTGGAAGATTAAATCTTTAGTTATATTAATATGAAGATAGGAGAAAGATAGAAAGAATGAAAAGCTTCAAATTTGTTTGAAGGATTGAGAAATTGAAGTTGTAACACACCAAAACAACATAGTACATGTTGATTTCCGTGCAGTTGTGAGTTGTATCAATTGTGAGGGTTACCTTGTAAGTTTTTCCAAGGAATAGAAAACTGATTTGAAGGTGTAATTATCTATGTATGCTTCCACATTTGAAGTTTTCAATTATGGTGAGATTGATTCAATGTTTTCTAACACTAGGAAATTAGTCACTAGGGTGAAATTTTTTCTTTCTGATATCAAAGACAAAAGGCTGGATAAAATCTAACAGCTCTAAGAAGGAATTATGAGGTTTATTATTTGAAGAATTTCTAGGAGATATTAAGAACATATGGATTTTATTTTAGTGAAAAACATGTAGGATTTTTTAGTGTAAAAAATGTGGTGAAAAAAAGGTGAAAAATCAGTGGTTTTTTTGTTGAGGATTTGCAGGTATTTTTCATTATAAATTGCGTTTTTTTTTTGTGTAAAAATTGTGACCTAAGGAAAGAGAAAAAATGTGGCACTGAGGAAGGGCAAAATTGCAGGATTTTTTCTAAGGAAACTACACTAGGTTGTTTTAGAAATGGTGGTATGCAGATTTTTCATATTGAAAACCACGATTTTAGGACTTTTTTGTAAAGTTCGCATCATTTTTTTAATGCAAAAATTGCACCTTGGGTGAAGTTAAAATCGTGACTTGTGGTTTGTGAAGCTCGTGGCTAGGATTTTTATCAAGTTTTCAAATATTTAAAAAAAAATTAAAGGTTTTTAGCAATTTTTGCAATTAGTGCAAGTAAGGCTTTTCGACATATGGCTATGGTAATCTTTGCGATGATAAAAGGGTTTGCAGAGATTTCTATGCCATTTTTGAAGGGCTAAAATTGATAGCTAAAAACCAACAAGCAAGGGTTTATGAGATTGGGTAGGGTTTATAGTTTGTAATAGGTAATTTAATATTATTTTTCGAGTAGTTCTTTTTTAATTTATAGATCTAGGAGTTTGTTTGTGCAAAGAAAGAAAAAATATATTTACTGGCATTAGCTAGCCTTAGGATCAAGGATTGATTAGATGGTGCAATAAATTTTTTGTCTTTGAAAGTCAGGGTGACTTTGTTGTTGGAAGAAAATAATCTTTGGGATATTGTATCAGTTGAGATGTTTCCACCTATAGATCTGCAATAGTTGGAAGCTCACAAGAAGAAAGAGATTAAAGCCAAGCAGATGATCATGGATGTGGTGAAGGATGACTTAATCCCTCATTTGTTTGAAAAGAAAATAACTAAGGAAATGTTTAATGCTCTAGTTAGTCTTTTTCAAAGCGAAAACATAAATAGGCAAATGATATTGATAAACAAACTCAAATCCATAGGGATGACGAAATCAAATACTATTACTAGTTACTTGAAAAAGATCACACAACTTTGTGATCAACTTGTAGTAGATAGGGAGAAGGTGGAAAATGCAGTTCTTGTCAACTTGGCATAAAATGGGTTCTCATCTTTGTGGCAAGAATTAGTTTAGGACATTTATTCCTAGGAGAACTTTCATTCCTTTGAAAGATTGTGGAATGACACTATCTATGAGGAAACTTGAATGGAATCAAAAGCTAGCAAGAAGGGTGGCAACAAGAATTTAGCCCTCTATGGATAGATGAAGGGAAATAAAGGAAAAGGGAACTTCAAGGGTAAGGGAAAGGATGAGGAAGGATCCTCATAGTTGGGGAAGAAGGACTTGAGTCATATTGTAAGAACCCTGGTGGTTCTTAACCCGGAAACCCTAACTGAGTTGCTGATTTTTGTTTGTTTTGTGTATTTTGAATTTTTTTGTGGTTTTTTGCATTAATTTGAAAAGCTGCGATTTCTCTCTAAAATTGCTAATAAATTCAAAATAAATAAATAAACTCTAAATAAGCTCTGAGAATGTCCAGGAAAGATAGGTGCATCAATTTATTTCACTTCCAGAGTGTTTACCAAGGCAAATAACAATATATGAATGAAATACAAGTTTATTATGAAGAACCTGATTTTCCTTGCCAGGTGCCAAAAAAAAGAACAGAGAATGAATGTACGGCTGAATGGAAAGATGAATCTCCAGCCTCAGCAACGTTGCAGAAGCTCTCAATAACCTAGCTGCCCAAGATCCCTCTGCCAGAGACTGGAAAAGAAAGGCGTATCTCTCTGAAAGAATAGTACGGCCCTGCTGGTACAACAGCAACAATAAATGCAGTACGGCTCAAGGAAATAAATGCCAGATCTTTGTAAAAGATGTCTCTGATGGGACGCCTCAACTGCCAGATGAATAATCTCTGCTAACTCTGAATATATAACTCAATGATCTCAATCTGTAACTTCTGAATGAAGTCACCAAGATGCAAGCTTAAACTGGTATTTCACAGTCTTAGTCTGCCAATTCCTGAAGAGGTATCGTTCTCCAGAAACGCTTCGTCTGCCAGAAACCCTAGGGTTTGCAAACTCCAATGCTCAGAGCAAAATAAGACAAAAGTTGAATAACATAACATAATGCTTCGATTTTGTCTTTCCTGTGATTATATACCTCCTTTGAGAAATTCGACCCAAAAGCTCTTTTAATAATCATTTAATAAAAATGATTAAATTTGTCTTTTAGACTTAGGAGAAATACTTTTAATTATTGGCGCCATCATTTATGAATAACAAATATTCATTATATCAAATATTAACTCATTATTATAAAGTATAAGAAATACTTTATAATAGGCCAATTTAATTAAATATTTAAATAATCAATAAAATGACTTTAATATAAAGTCAAAAGTATTAATTATTCATTAAATCATTAAATACTTCTTATTTCTCCATCTGATCACCAAACTGAATAACTGGGTCGACTCTGAGCTGAAAAGCTGAACCAGGTGCCCTGCCCAAAATAGCAGCTTCCGCCTGACCTAACTTTCTAAAAATAGAAAGTTTCTAAAAATCCACTCTGGAAGATTCTGTGAAGGCCCAACCTGAAACAACTGCAATACCGGAGCTACCAAACACTGAGTAACTGCCTTAGATGATCCTTTACACACATCTGTCAGCCTACGAGGATCGAAATAATAGGCTAACCTCGTCACCAGCTTCGCTGACTAGGATGGGGACATCACAGTCCGCCCTCCCTGAAATTGCTTGTCCTCAAGCAATCTCAACTCTGGATGCTGTAAGATCTCCTCTGACTCCCATGTAGCATCCTCAACTGGAAAATCTCTCCACTTAACTAGATATTCCCTGATCACACGCCTCCGAAGGTGTCTCTCTCTCATCTCGAGGATGGCCTTAGGTACTAGTATCAGTTTCCCTTCGTCATCAAGGGGGGGCAAAACTGGAGAGGGTACCACATGCTGACCCAATGCCTTTTTCAGGCGTGAAACGTGAAACACATTATGGACCTTGCTATCAGCTGGCAAGTCCAACTCATAAGCAACCTCGCCCACTCGTCTGACAACACGAAATGGACCATAGTAGCGAGGCTTCAGCTTCTCTGCCCCACTCTTCTGCAGAGTGGACTGACGATACGGCTGCAACATAAGGTATACCATATCACCCACATCAAAAGTACGCTCAACCCTCTTCTGATCAGCATATTGCTTCTGCTGATTCTGTGCCCGCTGGATATTGTCTCAGAGAGACCTCAAAATGTTCCGCTGACTCTATAACATATCCCCTGCACTCGGCACTCTGCTATCACTCAATATCAAATCAAAAAGGTTGGGCGCCTCATACCCGTACAAAGCCATAAAGGGTGTCATCTGTATCGTCATGTGGTGAGTCGAGTTATAACAATACTCGCATAGATAGATCCATCTCACCCAAGCTCTCTGCTGTCCAGCTATATAATTATGCAAATAACCTTCCACCCACTTATTGACAATCTCTGTCTGCCCATCAGTCTGCGGATGGTAGCTGGTACTCGGCGTCAATTCGGTCCCACAAAGCCTGAACAACTCCTGCCAAAAGTTGCTCATGAACCGACTGTCTCTATCGCTGACTATCGTCCGAGGCAACCCGTGCAGCCGGAATACCTCTCTAAAAAATAGCTCTGCAGTCTGCGATGCTGTGAAAGTAGTAGTAATCGAGAAGAAGTGGGCGTATTTAGTCAACCGATCAACCACTACGTAGATGCAATCTTTACCCTGGGCTTTCGGCAAACCCGTGATAAAGTCCATCGATAAACACTCCCACTTCCTGTCAGGTATCGGAAGTGGCTGGAGCAATCCAGCAGGATAAGTGTGCTCCTGCTTGTTCTGTTGGCACACAGAACACCCACGGACATACTGTAATACATCAGTTTTCAGCCCTTTCCAAGTAAACCATTCCCGAACCATTTTATATGTCTTATAGTACCCGGGATGGCCCGCCATAGGAAGATCATGAAAGGCTCTCAAAACTGTAATCCTCACCTCTGAGTCAGGAACTAGAAAAATCCGCCCCTTGTAAATGATCAAGTCATCTACAATAGTATACCTGCCGTCTTGCTCTGTCCTGTCAACAATGCTAGAAGCCCGTGGGTTCTTAGCATACTCAGCAATAATCCGGTGCCTCCAATCCTCTGTGATCTGTGCCAAGGCATTCAACTGAGGTCTGTGAGACAAGGCGTCAGCTACGACATTCTGCTTCCCCTTAATGAAGGTGATATCAAAGTCATACGACTGCAGTTTACTGACCCATTTTTGCTGCCTCTCATTCAAGTCTCGCTGTCCAAGGAAATGTTTCAGGCTATTATGGTCTGTACGGACACTGAATTTGCTGCCTACCAAGTATTGCCTGAACTTAGCCAAAGCATGCATAATGGCTAACATCTCCTTGTCGTAAATACTGTAGAATCTCTCAGGACCCCTGAGCTTCTTGCTCTCGAAAGCAATAGGATGTCGCTCCTGCATCAAAACGGCACCAATGCCCTCTCCTGAAGCATCACAGGATAAATCAAATGACTTCGTAAAGTCAGGTAATGCTAGCACTGGACATGAGGTCATGATCACCTTGAACCTGTCGAAGCACTCCTGCGCCTGTGGTGACCAAGTAAAAGCCCCCTTCTTTGTCAAGTCAGTAAGGGGTGCAGCGTGACGTGAGAACCCACTAACAAATCTCCTGTAAAATGCACACAACCCAATGAAGCCTCTGAGCTGCGTAAGGTTCTCAGGTATCGGCCACTCAACTATAGCTCGGACCTTTTTGGGGTCCATACTCACTCCCTTGGCACTGATGATGTGCCCCAAATACAACAACTCCTCCATACCAAGCTCACACTTGGATTCCTTAGCATAGAAAGACTCATCTGCTAAGATACCCAAGACTGCATCTAAGTGAGCCAGATGCTCCTCCCATGACTTGCTATAAACCAAAATGTCGTCGAAAAAGACTAACACAAATCTCCTCAACTGAGAACTGAAAACCCTGCTCATAGTCGCCTGAAAAGTGGCAGGTGCATTGGTTAACCCGAAGGGCATAACCAAGAACTCAAAGTGACCGCAATGACACCTGAAAGCGGTTTTCTCAATATCCTGCTCCCTCATCTGAATCTGGTGGTACCCTGATCTCAAATCAATGTTCGTAAAGAAGACAGCTCCGTGCAACTCATCAATCAGCTCGTCAATGCGTGGAATAGGGTACCTGTTCTTAATTGTTCTTTTGTTAAGCTGCTTGTAATCGATACACATCCGAAGTGACCCATCCTTCTTCTTCACCAATACAACCGATGAAGCAAAAGGTGACTTGCTAGGTCTGATATGCCCCATAGCTAACAACTCATTGATGGTCTTCTCTATCTCATCCTTGAGTCGTTTCGGATGACTGTAGGGAGTGATCATAACGGGCTTGGCGCCCTCCTCCAACTCAATGATATGCTCCGTGCCTCGGTCTGGAGGTCTACCAGGTGGAATGTCACTAAACACTTTGGAGTGTTTAGTCCTCAAGATCTGAATGTCAGGGTGGTACTCGGTCTTCTGCTGCTCCTGTTGTGCTGGCATTAACATACACTCTGCAGCCCAGTCAACCATGTCATGACGAATGAGTCTCTCCATCCGTCTGTACGATACCATCCTCAGATTACTGTCTCTAATGGCTTTGATGACATGAGGTCTCCCATTAGCCTTGAACTTCATCTCCATGTCTCGTAGATTGAGTGTGAACTCACCCAGATCATGAAGCCATGCCATCCCTAACACCACATCAGTATCCCCCATATTAACAACATAGAATTCAGTCTTGAACTCATAGTTGTTCAATCGCATCGGAAGATCAGTTATTTTCCTATCACACTTGAGGGTGTATCCATCAGCTACCTTAACCCGAATGCCCTCAAACTCTTCTGTCTGTATGCCACGCTTCTCAACCAAACGTGCATCTATGAAGTTGTGCGTCGCACCTGTGTCAAGCAGTGTTATAACTTTCTGACCAGCTAGGAGCCCACGTAGCCTAAAAGAGCCATCTCTCTGAAGACTAGTCAAGTGTGCCTCCTGTAATTTCCTTCTACCATCATGTTCACTATCATTTTCAGACTTTTCATCATCTGAATGTTCTGAATCAGCTTGCTGGTCTGACAGATCAGATTGCTCTTCACCCTCATAAAACCACTCCATTTGATTACTTTTGGCTTTAGGACGAAGAAGGCATATATGTTTTTCATCATAGGGTGCCTTGCACCAAAACCATAACTTCTTCTTGCGTAGTTCGTTCAATGTCTCCCTGTCAAACGGTGGTGCATTATTTCTTTTAGGATCAGGTGGATCTCTCTTCCTGTCAAATGGTCTATCTCTATCAAACGATCTATTTGGCCTTGAGTTTGGCGTAGAAACCGAAGAGAACCTGCTGCGAGGTGCTGCATGCTCCATACTGCGTGCCTTCCTCATCGCCTCCTGAAGGGTGGGAGGATCAAATGCCTTGACCCATCCTCTCATCGGCTCATATAACCCCTCGGTGAAGAGAATGACAAGTCTCCTCTCCGAAATACCTGTCACCATGACTGACGTTTTCTGAAACTCCCCAATGTAAGCATCCAAACTGCCTGTCTGTCTGAGCTGTGCTAGCTCTCTAAAGTAAAGTTCTGGATCTTTTTTATCAAATCGCTCAATAAGCCTGCCAGTGAAATCTTGGTAGGTAGTAACCCGATGATGACCCAGTGTGTACATGCCGTGATGCCACCAATCATGCGCCAATCCATCAAGGTGTAGTGTGGCAAATTTAATGGCCTCGTCCTCCTGCATAGGTCTCAAAGATAGGTAATTATCTAACTTCTGAACCCACGATCTCGTTGAATTCTTATCCGAGCCATCAAAATAAGGCAAGACAATCTTGCTCACTGCATGCTGAAGATCTCTATTCACCTGTGGTGGCTGCTGGTACTGATGAGCTCTGCGCTCAAATCTACCTCCACCTCTGGGCTTATGCACATCCATAAACTCATGAAATGTCAACGACTGTCTAATCTTAGGAGCCAGTGTAGAATACTCTCCAAACAGTCTGGTCACGTCTGCCACTGAAGTGCCATGCTGGGGCTGAAACTCTGCGTGGTGACCCTGTTGCTCCATCTCCGGAGTCGGTGGTGCCTCTCTACTGATAAAGGTAGGTTGTCCAGGCCTACGCTCGTGAACAACCGGTGACAGCTGCGGTCGTGTAGACATCTGTGGCTGATCTATGCCTCCCGAACCACTGGACTGCCCTATCTGAATGTAATGCTGGTGAGGCGGAGTATACTGTCTTATGGTACCTATCAGCTGTGACATCATGTCCATCATGTTGTCATGTCTACTCCTGTATTCTGCCTCAGTCATCTCAGCATTTTCTTTCTCTTTCCCTGATTCTCTAGGAATTTCTTGATCTGCCATGAGTGAAGTCACACTGTTTTCACTGCTGCAAGGGCTAGACCTGTGAATGCCTAATATACCTGACACTGTCTCACCTTCAAGAATCGGTGGACCTATCCAATCCTCGACTCTGCCTGTCCCTACACCTTTAAAATAATGAATAGTATCTCTGCTCATGAAAAAGCATCCAAAAAGCACACTGTAATCTGAAAAAGCAACTGAAAAAGCACAGGATGGCAGGAGATTTGTGCTCTGATACCACTGTAAGAACCCTGGTGGTTCTTAACCCGGAAACCCTAACTGAGTTGCTGATTTTTGTTTGTTTTGTGTATTTTGAATTTTTTTGTGGTTTTTTGCATTAATTTGAAAAGCTGCGATTTCTCTCTAAAATTGCTAATAAATTCAAAATAAATAAATAAACTCTAAATAAGCTCTGAGAATGTCCAGGAAAGATAGGCGCATCAATTTATTTCACTTCCAGAGTGTTTACCAAGGCAAATAACAATATATGAATGAAATACAAGTTTATTATGAAGAACCTGATTTTCCTTGCCAGGCGCCAAAAAAAAAGAACAGAGAATGAATGTACGGCTGAATGGAAAGATGAATCTCCAGCCTCAGCAACGTTGCAGAAGCTCTCAATAACCTAGCCGCCCAAGATCCCTCTGCCAGAGACTGGAAAAGAAAGGCGTATCTCTCTGAAAGAATAGTACGGCCCTGCTGGTACAACAGTACGACCAGGTACAACAGCAACAATAAATGTAGTACGGCTCAAGGAAATAAATGCCAGATCTCTGTAAAAGATGTCTCTGATGGGACGCCTCAACTGCCAGATGAATAATCTCTGCTAACTCTGAATATATAACTCAATGATCTCAATCTGTAACTTCTGAATGAAGTCACCAAGATGCAAGCTTAAACTGGTATTTCACAGTCTCAGTCTGCCAATTCCTGAAGAGGTATCGTTCTCCAGAAATGCTTCGTCTGCCAGAAACCCTAGGGTTTGCAAACTCCAATGCTCAGAGCAAAATAAGACAAAAGTTGAATAACATAACATAATGCTTCGATTTTGTCTTTCCTGTGATTATATACCTCCTTTGAGGAATTCGACCCAAAAGCTCTTTTAATAATCATTTAATAAAAATGATTAAATTTGTCTTTTAGACTTAGGAGAAATACTTTTAATTATTGGCGCCATCATTTATGAATAACAAATATTCATTATATCAAATATTAACTCATTATTATAAAGTATAAGAAATACTTTATAATAGGCCAATTTAATTAAATATTTAAATAATCAATAAAGTGACTTTAATATAAAGTCAAAAGTATTAATTATTCATTAAATCATTAAATACTTCTTATTTCTCCATCTGATCACCAAACTGAATAACTGGGTCGACTCTGAGCTGAAAAGCTGAACCAGGTGCCCTGCCCAAAATAGCAGCTTTCGCCTGACCTAACTTTCTAAAAATAGAAAGTTTCTAAAAATCCACTCTGGAAGATTCTACGAAGGCCCAACCTGAAACAACTGCAATACAGGAGCTACCAAACACTGAGTAACTGCCTCAGATGATCCTCTGCACACATCTGTCAGCCTACAAGGATCGAAATAATAGGCTAACCTCGTCACCAGCTTCGCTGACTAGGATGGGGACATCACACATATGAAGTGCTTTAGTTGTCATAAGTTCAGTCAATATGCATCAAAGTGTCTAGACAAGAAGAAGAACCAAGGGAAGTAGTAGCAAGAGGAAGTGGTAGCCTCTGCAATAATTTAGGTGAATGCATTTGCTGTTAAGTTTGAGTATTGTTTCTCAATGACATCATGTCTTTCTACTAGCATGTTTCCAAGGAATGCTTGGTATGTGGACAGTGGGGCTTCTAGGAATATGACATGAATTGAGCAATGTTTTACCAATTTAAGGGAACATAACTTTGGAGTTCAAGTTGAGCTTGTTAATGAAGCCAAGTATCTAATAGAAAAAATTGTTACAATTTCCTTTCAGCTATAGTCAAGTAACTATTTGGAGTTTTGACAATGTGTTGTTTGTTCCTAGTCTCAAGAAAAAATTGCTTTCAATTTTAGTTATGGAGGATATGGACTTTGTAGTAGAAATAAGGGATCGACAAGCTTTTATCAGGTTGAAGGAATCTAGCCTAGTTGCAACAAAGATTATAGGGGTTAAAGAAGGCAATCTATACAAGTTACAAGTGAACTTGTTCAAGCTTTAATTCATAGCCATAACAATCTATGCAAGTTATGACATAAGAGGATGGGGCGTTTGTATCACAAAGCATTGCCTATTCTGAGAGAGATTGTTAAAGACTTGCAAAGTTAAGTATTGAACAACAGGGAGTATGTAGAGGATGCACACTTGGCAAGCATGTCAAGGCTACTTTTTCCAGTGATAGAGGCTAAGGAGTAGGAAGCTCCAAAGGTTTAGCCCGGGTCTGCAAAGACACTAGTGGCTTTCAGTTGAAGACAATAACCTACAAATGAGGAGGGATAGACTTCAACCCCTTTTAGTTTTGTTGGAAGACCTTGATGGTTCACACAAACATTGAGGGATGCTCATGAAGATGTTAAGGCTCTTAGGAGAACATTTAGGGAGAGTAGGCCTCCAAAGGAGTTCCTAACTATAGCATTGATAAGAAAAATCATAAAGCCTTCCAGTTTTTAGGAAGTAGTAGATTAGTAGGTAGCTCATGGATTGGTGCATAATTCCTTCCTCACTAAGAGGGGGTGTTGAATTTTTAGCATGGATAGGAACTTCCACACAGGTTTAGTGTGAATGTGTGGAAAGAGTTCAAGTGATTTGATTTATCCTATTTTGCATTTCACTTTTGATGTAAAAGTGAGTATTTTATTTAGCTAAATAAGTCTATATTAGTGATTTAGACTTATCTTCCATATTGTCCTAATAAGTGATAAGGATGCTTATTGTAAGTAAAGCTGATTTTTGGAAGATTAGATTTTTAGCTAAATTGGTATAAAGATAGGAGGAGCAAGAGAGAAAGAATGAAAGGCTTCAAAAGTTTTTCGAAGGATTGTGAAGCTGAAATTGTAACATACTGGAACAACATAGTACATGTTGATTTCCATGCACCTATGAGTTGTATCAGTTGTAGAAACCTTGTAAGTTTTTTGAAGGAATGGAGAACTGATTTGAAGATGTAGTTATCTATGTTTTCTTCCACCTTTGAAGTTTTTAATTATGGTGTGATTGATTCAATTTTTTCTAACATTAAGAAATTAGTCATCGTGGTTTGAAATTTTCTTCAAGACTACAAGATAGATTTACCATTCCTTGAACCAAGAAGGCGTGAGAACTTGTTATCACAGTGGGTAACACAAGGTGTGTGATGATTTCTTTGTCATGGGTGTAGGAGGGGCCAACATAGTTTTGGGCATATAGGGGTTATGTTCTATGGGAGAGTTCACGATGGAATTGAAATTCAAAGGGGTAATAGTGCTTTGAGGCATTGAAGATAGAGCTAAGAGGATGGAATAAGTATCTTGGACCACACATTGAATGGAGACAACCATGGCTTCATCCATAGGCGAGTAACTTCATCATGATAATATTTGGTCTATTTTGGATAAGTATAGTATGGTGTTTGATGTTATACCTCTAGGATAGCCAACAAATAGAGGATTTCATCAAGAGTTAGGAAAGAGACGTGTAGGATATATCTTTTCTAGTGAAGAAACAATTGGCCTCATGGAATCAATTCAACAAGATATTCATCCTAAATCTAAGTAGTAAAAGCTTGGTGATGAGCTCATTTTTCTCATAAGGCAATCCTTGGCCTTGTGGGGGTGTGAGGATGCCTTGAAGCAATGGAGAGAGGGCACCATTGATCACCAAATCAAAGAGGAGCATAGGGTGAGCTGGTTATGTTCCTTGCCTAACCCAAGTCAGAAGTGGAAAGGTCCAATTATGCATCTCATCATGGGCCTCTCAAAGGTTTGCATTTATGTTGTTGTGAAGCATACACATTTCTTAGTTATTTTTCCTCAAGTGGTCAAATTGTTTTTCAAAGAGGTGATCAAGTTAATTGGATTGTATAAAAATATTAATGACTGAGATGGTAGATCCATTAATAGAATTTACAAGTATGCAATGTACAAGATTTAAAAGGTTGTTTTTTTCTTAACATAAACATACATAGCTAATTGATTATGTTTTTTCCTTGAATGCAAGTATTTGACTCTTAATAGTCAAGACTTGTAGTGAGATTTTCAAATTTGAAAGAGGGTAGAATATCAAGCACGAACAATAAACTCAACTCCCTACTAGCTAAAGCAAAGACTAGTATTTGGTTGTAAACAAAGATTTCAAAGAAAAACAGAGATGAATGCTCATTCTTGGCTAAATCAAAGAATAATAAATCCAAATCAACAAGAAATATTTAGATGAGTGAACACCACACAATTTTATTAAGTAAATAATTAAACTACATTTAAAATTGCAAATTAAATAGAAAAATTTCATCAATACAAAATTTGACTCAAAAGAATCTACTTTCAATTCTCTTCAAAAAATTACAAACATGCAATCATAGTTACAATGACTTTGATATTGATAGCTTATGCAACCAAGCTTGACTTCTATCTATATTCATTAACTTTCATGGAAGTACAATAACTTTGCTGCCAATTTCTACAACATAGGCTTAGCATCAACTATCTTTGCAATTTATGTGCTCAAGGCACTCATTTATAAGCTCTCGAGATGCAACTTTAAAGGGAAAATAGTAATAAAATAATTTCGAAAAAATTATATTTAAAATCAGCCCTATCCCTATTTATAGAAAAGAGGAAATCAAAACTATTTTAAAGCAAACTAATTCTAAAATAATTAATAATTTAAAATCCTAATAGTAAGTTCAAATCTATTTCCTTTGGTAAAATAGAATCTCTTGTCACTTATGTCATTTTCAAAGATCTAAAATGATTTTGACTTGCAAACTATGTTGAGTTTTCTGGAGTTTGAAATATGGCTAATTTTTTCTGGAATCTATGAAAATTGCTGAAACCCTATCCATGGAAATAAAATTGGTGACTGCCTCTAAAAGAGCAACCTTCTAAAAATAGAAAGTTGAATCTTTGAGCTCCTTTCACCATTCCTTGAGAAAGCATACTTGCTAAAATTATTAGTTTCTAAAAAATAGAATTGTTTCAAAAATTGGATAAATTTTTCTATTGCTCAACACTTGAATTTGGATTTTAAAAGATGGCAATTTCATGCTTGAAAGATGACCTCTTTACTGTATGAACTTGTCTCCAGGTTTCAAAATGAGGTAGAGAAAATTGGTGGCAAAGCCACAAGGAATGTGTGTTAGAGGAGATTTGCTTCACATTCAGTACTGAAAAGTGTGCTTGGAGGAACTTTTGGATGGAAAAACCATCATAGAAGTGTGCTTTATATTTGCCCTTTTTAACCCTTGGCACAAACCACTTAACTTACTACCACTTTTGGATCATAGGCAGAACTTTAAGGTTAGTATGCCACATTTTGATCATAGGTTTAACTTTTGAGTGGCTTTTCCACTCCAAAAGTGTGCCTCAATTCATCTTTATTTCCCCTCAAATGTTTGGCATGCTTTTATTATCCATTTGCTACCTTGTCTAGTTTAGGCAAAACTTTTGGGTGGTTAAGCCAATCCAAAAGTCTACCATCTTTAGGGCACCATTTCTGATTGGATCTACCACTATAAAGTCACACCTAGCTTTCAACATTCTTTCCTTCTTGGCAGAATTTCCAATTGCTCTTTCCACTTTGAAGATCCTAGGGCGGAACTTTGTCCTGGTCTTTCCACCTAGACATGTCACCAAGCTTGTCAATTTTCCCATCTTCTTCACAAGGTGTGGCAAATGTGCACCGCACTTGATCATTCAAACACTTGTACCTTGCCTTTTGTTTTTGTGTGTTGATCTGTTTTTTCTTCTCTTAATCTGTCCTTGAACAACATAATTGTTTATTCCTTATCATGCTTGAGACAATCTTCACCTTGCAAAATTGTCAGTAAATAGGACAATGATAGGACAAACTTTAATGCAGACTAGCTGGAAGGACAATGGTTGACTTGAACCTAATGCGAACTTGAGGACTAACTAACAATTGACTAGCAAAAAGAGGCCTGAAAATGGAGTTTCATAGGGGTAACACAAGTTTTAGAGGCTTCGGGAAAGATTTCATCCTATTTTAGAGGATTTGATGAAATTTTCAAGTCAGAATTGCTTTAGATTTTCGAAAATCACTTGAGAGCCAAAAGTTTCTATAAATCACCATAAATCTCCAAGTGCTTCCATTAGATAGAGGCTTGTACATTGTCTGAGATATAAATGAAGAAACATTGTTCCATATTTCTGTGCTCCATTGTTCTGTGTTATATTGTAATGCTTGAACACTAGGCAAGTGTGAAATTCTTGTAGGAATGTAATGTGCATGTGATATTATATTTCATGATATCCTTTACGGATGATTTTGATAAGGCCTGCATTGAGTAGCTCACATATATTTTCACTTTAAAAAAAGCAAGTCCAAACACATGATACATCTTGTAGAATTGCAATAGACGACTATCTAGACCCAAGTTTTTCTGCAAATAGAGATACATTTTGTGAGTTTTTTGTAGTTGCAAATATTCCAGCAACTGTGGGCTGCCTTGACATAGACAAAAGTTCAATATCTTTTGATATAGCATGATGGTAGCTTGTAGGTTTGTGGTTCGTTTCTAGTATCTTCTTTTCTTGTAGAGTGTTGTTTAGCTTTGCTTGATTGTTGTATTCTGTAATTTGTTAATTATTGTGTAACATGGTACATTAATTTTGTACTGCACTCACATTTTTCCCTCTCTATAAACAATATTTTGAATAAAAGTTCTAGATTTAGCCTTCTCAGAATTACCGTAATTGATATGCTAATCTATTTCTTATCTTGCAATCCATTTGCAGAGACCCTTGTCTGTAAAGATTGAAGCTCAGAAATTAACAGGGAAGAAATTCATTTTGAAACTGAAAGATTTCCATGCACGGATTTTCCAGCATGAATATGATCATCTTCAGGTTTGTAGGACTGTATCAATCCCTAGATTTATAATTCATATTTTGTTTGGATTGGCATTTCATATCTAAACTGTGTCTTAATTCTTATTCAGATGTATGAAATTAGCTATTTACATTTTTCTTCTGAATTTGATGAGGAACACTGACCTGTAATTAATATTTCTTCTCTAGTTAAATGTTATCAACTAAAGTTTCATTATGGAAGATGTATTTCTTATGAATAGTTGAGCAGCTCTCAATTCAATGGAAATTGTGTTGATTTGTTTATTACATGGACTCAATATATTATATTGTTACTAAAACCATCCTTTAACTGATGATGTTCTCTAACAGTTTTGTTAGTGTTCTCAGAATGCAACACAATATTTCAGACATTGACAGATGAAATTGTTTGTCTTTTCAAGCAAACTGTTTCCATGCTTTTAAACAAAAATAAATAAATTTAAAACTGGGTGCGCCTTTTTATTACATTGCATAAAACTGTCTGAATATTTAGATAGGTGTTTTAAGTTTTACTTTTCAATGCATTTGGTAGATCTTCTAGTCTGAAGTCCTGATAGTTGTGAGGGTCCAGGCATTTATTTTTCAGATTTTTATATATTTTATATTTTATTGGAATCTTCAACAAACATGTCTTAAGAGGTGGTGATGCAAAGGGCAATATTCCTTCATCTTTAGATACAAGGCCTTAGATATGTCTATCTAATCAAAGTTTTCTGCAACTTGCACTTTCCCTCATCCACGTTTTCCTTGGATCATTCAGGCAGGCCAATCTGCAGCTAGACTCAAATCTTAGTGAATAGCTAGAAATTCAATTAACTTTGTTAATCAACCAACCATTTTTTGGCATACTTAATTTTTTTTAATCTTATCAGATCTTTTTTAGGAAGTCAATTGTCATTGGCCACCATTACTGTTAAAAGATTGATAATGTGAGCTGCTGATATTTGTTTATGAAATCCATCCATCAATACCAATATAATAATATTATACTAAGTTACCGATTTGATTTTGGGTTCGGGTATGGGTACGAGAATCCGGTATGGGATTCGGTCAAATTTTTTTTTGGGGTTGGGTACGTTAATACAAAAACATATAAAAATCAGAATATATACATATTTGCAGTGGTATATAATTTTCTTTATTTTTACGGGAAGCAGATCTGATTGTTTGAATGCCATATAAAATACAAACCTAAGAAGGAGCTTCAAAAGCTTTGTGTTGATAAACTTTATGATTTCCTTGGCGATGGTATATTCCTACTGTATCTTCTTGTTTTGTTTTACCAGATTTTTTGTGGTGGTCTTCTTTAAATGTTAATATCTTTTTTATTAATGATTATACTTGTATACCATGGTGTAAGACTTTAGGTGTTATGTACCCTTAATCATTAGTTATTATTGATTGATAAAATAAAAGGATATGTCTGTACCTATTAGCTCTTTCTATAACTTTTGATTTGTACTCATATCCATATAGTGGATAGTCTAGAGGAATTCATCTCTTCATTATTGAATAAAAGTACTATCATTTTGTTCATATGGATACAGGGTAATGTTTCATAGGAGAATATCAAATAGTATCAGAGTCATAAAGTTTGTGACCAAAATCTCTTACAGCAGCCATTTATCATCATGGTAAACCTTATTAAGTTATTTGTCACTGTGTAATGTTTTAAAATCAATACCTACAACACAAAACAGAGATTTTTATTTTCTTTAGAATGCCAGGAAAAGGAACTAAAGCTGTCTACTATACAAAGAAGCATAACTTCTCTTTTCCATATTTGAATTCCATCATCGGAGGAGTCTTATTGCTAGGTAGTATTTCAAAGACCAGGAATAGTGACCTGAACCATGTAAAGACTGGGCACAAACTGAAGGAGGGTATTTGAAGGCTGAAGCATTTACAAATATATGTGTGAATATCATTGCAAAAGTACTTACATCTGATTTTCTTCTCTTTTTCTTTATTTTTTGGCGTTCAAACAGCCGGATTCGGTCTGGGTACATACCAGGTACGAAATTTTCGTACCCACAGGGTGGGTTTCGTATCCTGGACGACTCCACAGGCCCAATTCCGTATCCTGGACGAATTTGAATCGAATCGAATCGTATCTGAGACCTTTTGTAGGCGAATCGGTAACTTAGATATTATAAAGGGCAGTGTCATTCTTTTGTGAATAGTGTCACAAAAGGGTTACTTCAGACAAATATTGAATATGAAGCTACTCCACAATGCTATTGCAAGAAGTTGTACCTGTGCGAGAAAGTTCATTAAAACCTTTCAATTTGTCACTGCCTGTGATATTTCCTGGCAAAGCCTATTTTTTGAATGAGTAAAATTAACTCTTTTTTTTGTTTTTTGAATTTATGTTCTCAACTTCTTTCTCACTTTCATTTATGTATGTAAATAAAACTTGATGTGGAACCACAAACAGTTTCAAGTCTTCTTTTGTCATACAAATCTCTAGATCCTTTTTCCATTATAACCTTGTAAATTTCTACTTATAACTTCATGATTATCTTTGATAACTGCAATTCGTAGTTTTTGAACTACAGGAATTCTTCTTGTGTGCTTTTTGAGAGTTTCTTCTAGCTTTTGCATCTTGGATATTAGTTTTATCTAAGTTACCAAATCAGAATTGGGTATAGGTACATGCACATGGATATGGTATATGCTAGTACAACATATTAGCTACAATAATTTTTTTTTTAACTACATTTGAAAAAACTATATTAATACCATATAATCTATATATCATATTAATATCATTTATTTTTAAATTATATTTGAAAAAATATATTAATACCATACTATCTATACTCTATAGTTATACCATATTAATCTGGAAACTAATATTGATAATATTACTAATTATATATAGATATGAACCATAGTATCTATAGTAATCTATGTTACCAGTCCACTTCCTGCAAGACTTGGGTCTTGGTCTGGTCTGGCCTAGGTTCAAGTCCAGATCCAGTTCGCCTGCGGGTTTGGGCAGAGTCCCACCATTCCCTTGCGGATCCATCCCGAGCAAACTTGGGGTGAATTTGATGGGTACCTGCATCATAAGAGTGAATTTTTCCATTTTTTAATTGTTTTTTTACGTTATTTTGATTTTTTAAAAAACCAAAAAGTACAACTCGCCCCCCCAAACCATAAAATGTGGTATAGAAGAAATCTAAAAGACAAAAACAAACTCATTTGTCATATCGTGAACGAAAAACAAAAATATTATCCTTCATTGCTGAAGTTTTTTTCTTTCTTTCCATTGCATGAATAGAGTTGAAGATTGATCATTGAACATTCCAAACTAGTTGTTTTTCTATTCCTACACATTTGCATGATTCATTTATTGCCAAGGAGACCATTGAGGAAGATTTCTTCAAAAGAGGTAAGTTTTTTTAAGTTTTTGGTTTTTTTTTTTCGTACATTTTTTTTACAAATGAACTCTCTTGTTTTGTTTTCATTCTTCTAGGTATATATAACACATGGTCAATTTTTTAAATGAATTAAGTTGTATTTATATATTTTTGTTTTCATTTGTTTCAATTCTCTGAATGTGATGTTTATTGAACTTGTTGTCTTAGGTATTAGTATGGCATCTGGTTCTAGCTCCATGAGCCAACCCAACTTCAAAATAGACCTGAACTCTCCCCTTTGGAAATATGCTATAATGGCATAGCAGCTTCTAGGTGGTGGGGGTTATGTTTGGATTTGTAGTGAATGTAATGTTAGATATTCAAGCTCATACAATTGAATGGAAATCTATTTGTGCAAGATCCTTGGACAAGGCATCAAATTTTTCCTAGGCAAATATGGTAATGGCATTCCAAAATCACAAGTCTTGGAATATATTGATGAGAAAGAAAAATCAAATCAAGCAGCAGGCCGTAAATCACATCATCCCTTGTTAAAGAAAGGATCTCAAAGGATGAAGTCCCTTCCACCACCTTCTCATTTTCAACCTACAGAGATCCACCCATTTTTGTCCACACCTTAAGAACAACCTATGGCCTATACACATAAGATATCAAAGGGATTGTTGGAAATGGAATTTCATAACGAATCTCAAGAGATTGTCGATCGACACATAGTCAGATGTGTCAATGCAAATGGATTGGCATTCAATGTTCACTCACCATATTGGCAACAAATGGTGAAATCAATTAATGAGGCTCCAAAAGGGTAGAAGGGCCCAGGTTATGAGAAGGTATGTAGAACATTATTGGAAAAAGAGGTGAAGTTTGTAGAGGAGTCCTCGAAGCCCATAAGGGATTCGTGGGCCAAAATAGGGGTGTCCCTCTTTTTGATGGATGGAAAGATGCAATAAATCGGTCATTGATCAATGTTATTGTAGTGTCCCCTAAAGAGGCAATGTTTTTGAAAGTAGTGGATTGTGAAGGGGAGGTGAGGATGGTGCATTTATTGCTAGCATTTTTTGTCAAGCCATTGAGGAAGTGGGCCCTTGAAATGTTGTGCAAGTTATAATGGACAATGCCAAAAATTGTAGAGAGGTTGGGTTATTGGTTGAGGATCATTATTAATATTGTTGGCGTTTCAATTAGCACCTTTGGAGTGCTTATTGGAAACAAACAGCTATGCACAGTGTGTGATGACTGCTCTTCAAATTATGGAGGGGAAGCTCCCTCTTGTTTGCTGATGTTTGCATAAAATTAAAATGGACTAAATGTTCCTATCTTTTTTACTCAGTGGGCAGGACACAAGGGTGCATAAACACAATGCGTTGCAGCTAAAATTTTCTCTGGTTTTTGCAGATCTTAACTACAACTAGGCTAACTTTTAATCTATCCTATCTCCTCAAGATAAATAGAGCATGAGGGCATAGGAGCGGGAATGGATTGGTTGGATCACTTGGATCGACCGTCTCTCAGAATGTGTCTGAGGCTCTGAACTCTCAAATCTATGCTGGAATAAGGTATTATGCAAGCAATCACTCTTTACGGTAAGCTAAATCTCAAGATTGCCAAGGAGAAGGAACCCCTGTCCGAGGTGTAGGCTGGGATGCAACTTACTAGAAACAACAAAGTACGATGAACTGGCTAACAGGATTCCCGAGGAGGTGATGACACCTGTCCAAAGTGTAGGCTGAAATACAGATCATTAAACAACATCAAACGACAATCATTAACATCAAAATACCCAAGGAGATGACGACACTTGTCCAAGGGGGAGATTGAAACAATAGATTGTAAGAACAAGACGTTGATAGAACTTGAAACTCTGGATCAAATTGCATGTGCCTTTTGATTTATTTCTTCAAACCTTCTCAACGAATTACAAAGATTTGGGATAGCAAAGGTACGAAATCATACACACTTGGGATCAAACCAAATAACTCTCATCCAAGAGTGAACAAATATAGACTTGCAAGCTTGTTGGCACAATAACGCAAGAATTGTGTAGTAAATAAAGGTTACAAAATAATGAGCAAATGCTCTTATTTATAGAAACTTCAGAGTAGGCAACCCTAAAATCTCCTTGAATTAACAATTAGTTCTTGCCAATCTGCAAGATTTATTCCTATGTCTAAATGTAGGTGACCTAGCAATTAACTAGAAAGCTACTTCAGTTAACTGAAACTAAACTAAAAATGAACTCCAATATACAAAGTGCCTCCAAAATAGAGATCCACAATTGGTGGAGATCTAGAATAGACATCCATAATTAGTGGAAATAGACATGCATGATTAGTGGGACAATGAGTTAACTTGGAAAGAGGCATCAAGTTTAACTCCTATTGCCATAAATGCTATTTTGGAGGGTAGGACGTCTCGACTGGGTGTTTTACACATCACCACTAGTCAACAGTTTCTCTAACCAATCGTTGACTTCTTCTGCCTCTGGACAATAAATGCTCCGTAGGATGATGACGAGTCGCTTTAGCATCTCTTCACCACTCGCAATTTGTTGCTGATATTCAATGGTCTTGGTAGCTGCATCATCCAACCTTGTTGACATGACTGCAATTTTACTTAACTTGCAACCAACAAGGTCACCGCAGAAACTGCTGCGGATGAGGTCTTGGAACTGTGTTTGCACATCACCGAGACTCATGTAGTCACCACGTTCACATTTGATACTAGCAAGGAATTGATTGGTAACTTTGGCGGCTCCATAAGTGGAGTGATGTCCTCTATTTCTCTTGCAGCTTTGCGCTTCTGACGCTTTTCTTGATTTTCTCAACAAAAGAATGTTGTATGATGAAACTGCATAGGTTTAATTGCGAACACTCTAGTTGTGAGAAATGCACTCGAACTTGTTCCACACACAGAATTCCAATGATATCAATCCTCTAAACTGGCCTTGGAAGGCTATCAGATATATAAGGTGAAACCATATGGAACCTGTGGACTTGAGTGTCTATGCTTGTCAATCTGTCCAAATCGACCTCTGGGTGTGCCTGATGCAGATTAGTGTCTATCGTTTTCAGGAAGTCATGAACCAAGACCGTTTTGGTCTTGGATTCAACCTGGGAGAACTCCATTCTGAAAAATTTAAAGATTGACTGTGCACACGATGCTATTCGGGCAACTTTTTTTGTGACTGCTAAAAATAGCCTTGCCAAGGGTAATTTTTACGAAAAAATCTGAGACATGGGTTTTGTTGAGAATAATTTTCTAAACAAACCCAAAACGTCAAAAATTCGAAAAAAATTATTTTTTTATGGCATGCAAGAGCCCTTCGGTGGTAGAGGCAGTGAGGCACAATAAACTTATTTTTCTCAAAAAAATCCAACACATGGGTTTTGTTTGTGCTTCAAAGCTAAACAAACCCAGTTTGTCTGTTTTTCAAAATTATGACTTTTTCTAGAAACCCTAAAAAAATAAGGGCAGCAGGCTATTTTTTCTGGAAAAATCTAACACATGGGTTTTGTTGAAAAAGTTATGTTGATCATACCCAGAAGGTTAGATCTGTGAATATCCGCTGTTTTCTTGGACATGCAAGAAGATCTAAGACAAGAATAGAGGAAAAAGACAAGAAGATTGGAAGATATCAACTGCCTCTCTAGCTCTGTTGGAAAATTATGCCTAAAGATGCAACCTCTGATAAATTGTCCCACTATGCAACTGATCTTCAAAAATATGAAGAACAATGAAAACCCCTCTGTCGGATCTTCAAAAGACGTTTTGGAGAGAAAATAATTGTTCTTGGCTTCAACTTGCAAAAACAAATGATGAATAATGACTCCTAGACTTGATAAATATCATTTGATGTTGAAGCAATCAAGTTTAGGGCGCCAACTCTTGATTGAGGAGTTCATTTGCCTGATCTAGAGTTCACAGCATTGATTTCCACTCATTTGGGGACGTTTTAGACATGAAAGGCTTTCTAAAAAGTCAACTTCAGTCAACTGAGTCTTACTTTGACTTTAGGCGTCCCTTTGAAGAGTTGAACATTTTTTCATTATTTTTTTGTGATGAAATGCCTCCATTCGATCCTTGATTCAGGTTGCTCAGTTGATCTTGAACTGTTGTTGATAGATCCACTGTTGAGATGAAACAACTCTGATGAAGTGTGCTTGGGAGCTGCAAAGCTCAAAACCTAAGTCTGATGCTTCTGATTCTTGGGCGCCTTTTCCCAAGAAGGTGCATTTTTCACCAGACTTAGTCAATTTTCTTGAGTGTTCTTCAATTTTTCCATTTTGACCTTCAGTGCCTTGATCTGAGATCACTGATGATTGATGATTCCGGTGATCGTGCTGAAACATGGGATGGATAACCAGTTCAGTCCCAGAAAGGATGACTGGCTTCGCAAATCCTGAAGTTTGATTTAGGTGCCTCAAAAGCTTGGGCACCCTTGGCCTGCAGGGGCGCCTTTGACCTATTGACTTGTTATTTTCATGTTGCAAACTTTCACGAACGGTCCTAGTTTGATCTCTGTCATCAAATGTTTGATTTGTCTGTTGTCTTCGTTGACGGTGTCATTGTTGAGATTGATCAAAACGAAGAAGATCATCTTGGAGGTCACTGAGCTTGCAGACTACATCTGATTGCCCAAAAAGCTGGGTGCCTATTTCTAGGAAGGTGCAATTTCCTTAACAATTAGCCAATTTTATGTGTTCTTCATCTCGCCTTCACCTTTGGTGTTTTCTGCTTGATCTTTGTTTTGCAAATGCTGGATAGGTCTTGTGAATGCGCAGTTGGATTGATTGCGAAGCTGAGAGGATGCTGAGCAGATGCTTTGTAGAAAACAGCTGCTGAAAACTTCATTTGGTTGCCCAGAATGATGGGCGCCCTTGGTCAGTAGGGGCTCTTTTGCTTTGATATCCATTAGTTTACCCTTCGTTTTACATGCTCGGATGATCAACGGCTGCCATCGTTTGATGCGTCTTGTAGACTGGTGAACAAATTCATTGCGAAGTTGAGCTGATGCCGGGGAGATCACTTGGAGATAAGCTTACTAAAAAACTGACATCTGGATAGTCTCATTCTTGGTCTTGACAAATGATCTTAGGTTTAAAGATGAGCTGTGGGTTCATCAGGGAGCTTCTCCTACTGATCTCTTTGTATAGAGCTCTTATAATGGGGACCTGCAATATTACTGCTTGTCTGGATAGTTAGGAATCTTTTGTGAAATTGATTGATGTTGCCAAGGGGAGAAAAGGCTAGATGATTTAAACTTGATCTTGGGCACTGCTATTTATGTCATATGATGCAGGCCGTAGGGTGTGAAATTCTCAATCAGGACTAGCTGCAAACTCATAGTTGTAGAAGCTGCTGGACATTGGAGATGTGGAACCAGTGGTTATGGTCACAGATTGGGAGTCAAAGCTTGTTCCACCCATTCTCATTGATAACTTGACATTTAAATAATTTTCTTGTTTAATCTTGTTCACTCTATTTGAGTTCAACTTGGAGGCCACATGAATTTGTTGTTTACATGTTGATAATTTTGGTCAGTAGGTTGAAATCATTCAATAGCTTTATCAGCATGCAGTTTTTAACTACTGCAATCACTCATAAACACTGCCATGCAGATATTAGCCAGAAATCATATGATTTTGTGTTTATTAATATATTTCTTTTTGCAGGGGGTTCTCTTTTTTGAGAGAATGCGACCAGAAATTCTTGAAACTATCCGGCCAGACTTGCAGGTATATTAAAAGATGAACTTTTGTACCTGATAAATAGTTCAGTCTCAGACCCTTTCTCCTTTTAATGTTTATTAGGGTTCTTACAAACACCAGATAATCTCTAAATAATCAGTTTTCTTTCACTTCACGATTTAAAATATTTGTTGAACAAAAATACTTTCCATGTTGAAATCAATGCATTTCCTCATTCTGGCTTAAGCTAAGCCATATATAGATTACCAGTACAAGAGTTAAGCTGGGAATAAGAAAAAAACATTTCTCAAAAATAGTGGGGGATTATTAGCACAAAGACTAATTTCTTTCCTTGTTATTGTTTTTTCTGCAGGCCTTAGAACAGAAATATGAAAAGAAAACTGGTAAGCCTGCTCCTGAAAAGATTTAAGTTAACTAAAATTATTGACGATTAGGTGTCTGTCATCTGAAACATTCCAAGATTTCTCCAAAAGAAAAGATTCGAGGGCAGTCAATGTGAAAATTTGTGCAATAAAAATTGCAACCATCCTATGTTGACCCAATAGTTGGTTACCATACGTTGACAGGTCTTGCTTATTTGCAACCATGTCAAACAACTTTTTGAAAATTATGAAAAAGAAATTCAATCATAACGTGTACATTAAGTCATATCTATTTTGTGAATCTATGTGTCGTTCCATTATTTCTTTTTGGTGAAACGGTGTTACGGCATGGCATGATTTACTATTATTTTATGTGATTTGATATGGAGGGCATTTTTTTATTCAAATACTAGATTTGAAAGTTACTATAGGGAATGAACCCCCATGTGTAACACCTCTAGCATTCCCACATAGTTGTATTTTGGATTTTGACTTGCTAATAGATAAACTTTATTATTTTGAGTAGAGGTGTTCTTGACAAAGATATTTTGTATTGGTATTTGGATCATGGTACATAATTCGAGATACTTGTGTTATTGCTTTGAGTATGCCTTTAGAATAGTGTTGTTTGTTCCATCTTTGTTTGTGTAATTATGGATATGCATATTATTATTCATGTTGTGTAATTATGGATATGCATATTATTATTCATGTTGTGAATAGATGTTATAATGATGGTATGTCATTAGATGCATTGGTTTATATGCTATATGATATCACATTCCATTGGATGTTTATACATTGTTTCGACTATTATGTATTTGAGTAGGTATGCTTGACATGTGCATTGAGTGTGTAGGTACAAAGTTATTTCTACACCCAAATATGCAAGTCTAAGTTATTTCTCCAATAGTGGTTAATCGAAGATGTTACTTTGGGCTAACGAGTCAGTAGCCACTATCACACTCAATTGAGTCCAAGATGAGCCATATGTCTCCTTTCTGGTTTTAGGTCTGAATTGGTGGCAATTTTGGATTTCGTGTCTTGTGGAAAAAACCAATAAATGCTTGATTTTAATATGGTTGTTTATTTTCTCATATGCATGTGATTGTTTCTTTTGGAAGATTACATCTTGTGTGTGAACAATGCTTGTTGCATTGGGAATTGGGAAGTTGAGCAAGGAAAGAAAAGGGAAAATTCTATTTAATATGTATTAGAAATAATAAATGGGTTTGTAATCGGAAAATGTCTTGTCTTAGGAAATAAATGAATTGTTTAAATTTCGGGAAGGGAATTAAATGGTATAATTATAATTGCTGCTAGAAAATAATTAACTTAAGCGTATTAATTTATTTGCCTTTGTATTTTGTGAAAATGAAAATAAAGAACCCTCGTTAATGGGGTTCAACAAGCTCATCTGAATTCAAATAAGAGAAAAGAGGTAAAGTCGGAACCTTCGGATGAGGGGTGGGTCAAGATAAATTTTGATGGGGCATCATGCGGAAACTCCAGAATGGTAGGAGCAGGTTGTGTTATTTGTAATCGGGATGGGAAAGTGATGTTGGTGGCAACAAGGAAACTTGGAAAAGCAACAAACAATGAGGTAGAATTTCAAATTGCCCTTCTAGTGCTGGAGATGGGAAAAAAATAAAATCTTCATAATGTCCACTTAGAAGGGGACTCTCAAAACATCATTAACACAATTCGCAATAATCATACCCCAAATTGGAAATTAAATAAATGGTTAGGGGCGATTAACAAATGCTTGAAAAGTTTTAGTTTTTTAAAAATTTCTCACGTTTACTAGGAAGGTAATGTGAAGGCGAATGAAGCTACCAACTTGGCGATCGATATGGTAGTAGACGAGGTTGTTATGAATTCAGAAGAGAAGTGGCATGAGTTACACATAGCAAGTTGTGGGAGAAGGGTGATATCATGCAACAACTTAAATGCAAAAAGGACAATTGATAATCATTCCTCCTTAAGGTGAAATGTGGAGAAGGATTGAAGATTGATTGAGAATAATTGTGGTTGGGGTTTAAAGAAGAGGATGGGCAACTCATTTTTAATACCATATGTAGTGTTTCCTAGAGCAAGGATGGTAGTGTAAATAGGTGTTTTACCTATCTAGGTCCTATTTACATGTTAAGTCCACTTAGGTCTTAGGAGGGAATCTTTCTAGTTAGTGTTAGTTGTTCATAGATCTTACTTTATCTTTTGGAATTTAATGCTTGTGTCTTAATTCATTTAATATTTGTTGGGGTAGTTGTCTCATTATATAGGATTAAAACACATGTCAAGATCTTGTCTAATCCTATCACACTTTGCCTTTATGAGCAAGGCATCATTTGTACATCCTAGACAATTCAGTTACCTTGAGTCAGTCCAATATATTACTATAATCTTGAGTATTGCATATTGGCCATATCTTGCATCCATTATTGCAAATTTGTGTTCTTGCTTTTCCCTCTTGTAGAAGTTTGTTTTTTGTTTTTGTAGGTGACCTTGGAGGCTTGAGTCCTTGAGTGACTCTAACATGTTTTCCCTCTTGTAGAAGTTTGTTTTTTGTTTTTGTAGGTGATCTTGGAGGCTTGAGTCCTTGAGTGACTCTAACATGGTATCAGAGCTTCAAAATTGCAAAACCCCTTCTCAACTTTGAGGGTGATTCGAGCTTGAACTTTTGCAAGGTGCACATTGGGAAAAAACGAACCTCACAATTGAGTCTAGAACGCCAAAAAACTTCTATTTTCATATAAAATACTTCATATTTGGGCTAAAAATTCTTTCAAGCCATTTTTGGAGGGTTTGGCAAAAATTTGTAGTCGATAGTTTGTAAAATCCATATAGTACCCGAGTTTGTAGCTGGCATCGACAAAATCTAAAGAATCAACATGTATAGTGGAATATACCTTTTGCGTTAATGTCTACATCATATGGTATCAATTTGCATCCAAATTCATTGCGATGCCCTGCCAAGGACAATTTTTGTAGAGTATTAATTTTTTTTTATAAAATACTGCCATTTTTCATGCTTTCCAGTTTTATTTCTTGGTGCCTGAGTTATTTTTCTATCATTGGCTATTTCTTAGCCCCCAATTTATTGGGTTGGTGTCGATGATCAACTGGCTAGCGTGGGGGCTGAATCAACCCCCAACCATTGCCTAAGCGACACGCCTATGCCGTCGCTCCATCGTTGCCACTACTCAGCCTCAGTCAACAACACCACTACCATTATATATATAATTGTAGCCTGCATGTCATATTGGGACTAGGTGCTTAACACCTAGGTGCCTAAGTTTTTGAACCCCAAGCCCAAATTGTGCAATTGTTTTCGAAAAGCCATTGCCTAAGTGACACGCCTACACCGTCGCTCCATCATTGCCACTACTCTGCCTCAGTCGGCAACACCGCTACCTTTATATATGTATATATATTAAAAAAATTGTAGCTTGTAGGTCATATTGGGACCAGGCGCATAGCGCCCCGGTGCCTAAGTTTTTGACCCCCAAGCCCAAATTGGGCAGTTGTTTTCGAAAAGCCATAACTTTCCGTCAAGGTGTTGAAATTTTGCAAACAAGATATCAATGTAAAGCTGGTTCCGAGCACTTCAAAGTGGTGCGATCCATTTTTTTAGATTTTTCCTTGGGTGAATTTTATTGTTGGTTGAAGTCAGATTTTCCATTTTTGGACCTCTCAACTCATAACTTTTTTCCACGATCTTTGATTTTCGTGATTCTTGCAGCATTGGAAATGTATTGAAGAGCTCCACATTTATATCCATATGCTTTTTCTAGATTCAACCCCAAGTATCTTTGCAAATTTGCATTTTGGTTGATTACTTGGACATATTACAACTTGGAGAAGTTTTGTCCTCTTGGGAAGGCTTCATTTTCAATCCAGATAATATTGGGAAAGTTTACTTTCAATTTGACGATCTCATTCTGAGATATTGTTGTAATTTTCCATCTTTGATCCACCTTGGCATTGTAATATCTGGAACACAATTTTGGCATTGTAATATCTAGAACATAATTTTGGCATTGTAAGCACACTACATATAAAGTGCCACATATTATTGGGGGATTTTTGATTGATTGATTGGGGGAGGGGGAGAGTAGGAGGGTTTCTTGGTGCATTGTTTTGATCATTTTTGTTTGTGCTCTTATTTTTCAATGGATAGTTGAACATACCAAAGCTCTTGGATGTCTTCGTAAACTAGTTTCTCAAGATTTATTTTTTCAAATTGAACCATGTAAGAATTCTCATGAAGCTTGGGGAAAATTGAAAAACTTGTATGGTACTACAAATAAAGTAAGAGGCTATCAAATTGATAATGAACTGATGAGATTTGATCCTAAGAACTTTGACAAAATCTAGGACTACATCACTAAGGTTAATTATCTAAGAGAGCAATGTAAAGCATGTGGAATTGATAAGGACATTCAGTTGGTCTACAATACATTGAACAAACTTGGTCTTGATTATGTTGCTTTTGTTTTCAACTTTCATACTCATAGGTTGACTATGGGGTCTGCATATACTACACCTTCATTTGCATCATTTTATGATATTTTAATAAATGAGAAATAAAAGCTTATCTCGATGGGTCTCATCAAGTCATCTAAATCTCAAACATTGTTGGCTAGTCAGGTGAAAGAATCAAAACATACTGATAAGAAACAAAAAAACCAAAGAACAATCCACATTCAGACCAACCAAAGAATAAATCCTCTTCCACAAATAAATCATCTAAGAAGAAGTCTACTTGTTCATATTGCAAAAATATTGGGCATGACAAACATTCTTGTTATAAGAAGGATATTGATGAGTTGAAACATCTTAAAAATAATCAAATTAATTTTCCCTCTACAATGTCAATCATCATCTTCTTCTTCTTCAAAATAGTCTAATAAGGGCAAAGGTCATGCTGTTTTGGTTACTACATTAGGAAATAAGGGAACAACTCTTTGTGCTTTTTAAGGTCATGGATTAGGGAGATGACTTCTAGATTCGGGAGCATCTAATCATATGGCATCTTCACAGTCTATATTCTCTTATTTTGAGCCTTGAACTATGTTTCCTATTTTGATGGGAAACAATACATACATGAGTGTACTTGGGAAGGGGTCTATTTCTTTTGGGAGGGAACTTTCAATGTTGTTTTATGTGTACCTCATTTGGCGAATAGTCTTCTTTTTGTATATCAAATTACACATGGTGGAGATGGGAGGATTGTGGAGTTCACTCCTGATTCAGTTATCATTAGAGACTTGGAGAGTAGATAGATTCTTGCTATTGGGATGGTTGATCATTCATCTCAATTGTACACCTTTGCATATTTTGTTTCTAATGATGACATTGTTCCTTTAGTTGTTGATCACACTTCTAGTGTGAACCATGATTTAGAGGAGACATTTGGCTTCTTGAACTTGGGAGTTCTCACATCGGATCACATTCTTGAGCCTTGCATTTTATCTCCTCCATATTTTGTTGCATTTGATGATGGTCATGTTGGCATAGGGCCTCTTGTGATTTAGTGCAACAAGATCTACTTCGTCTTCCAAATACATCCACTTTGGATCCATACTTGACAAAAATTGTTGACCTTTGTTTGTTGAGTCCCATATTTTATATTTGGGAGACACCATTAATTGCATACATCTTCTCTTTGATGGAGATGATCCTTCTTCAATTTTTGTGAGAGAATACTCTGATCCTCTTGTTCATTCTCTACATGATCACTCTTTGGAACTTGACATGAGTGTGGATACATTTGGGCAGCATTTGGAGGAGGCTTATTTGTCTTCAAAGGAGGCATCTTTGTCTTTGGAGTGTGTTCTACATCCATCGACTCTAGGAGATTTTGTATTGACATCTTCACTTGTGTGGCCTAGAATGCTTGTTTGGAGTGTGTTAGCTTTCAACATTGAGATGGTGTCACTTGAGCGTAGTTCAAAGACATCACATATCATTCTTCTTCACATATCTTCCTTTCAAGAATGGAAAGACATCCTGGTTTTATTTCTTCCTAAGGGGAGGAATGTTGTTTGACAAGATTGGATCATCTTCAACATTCAATGTCGAGCTTCTACCATTGTATGAGACTCACCTTTGAGGGGGGATTACATGGTCTCTCTTCTTCTCTCTTATGGGGGGGTGTCATTTTCCTCGTATGGGGTTTTGCCCCTCTCATTCACCATTGAGAGTATTTTGTATTTCATCTCTCTTTTGGGGAGGATTTTTGTCCCACTAGGTTTTCTCTTTTTCTTCATTTGTGAGAGATTGCATTTGCATATGTGCATGGGTACCTAACATGACCTTGTAGTTGGGACCCATTTTTGCATAATAATTGAATCCCTAAGTTGTACTTAAGGTGGGGTGTTGGCGTAAATAAGTGTTTTACCTATCTAGGTCCTATTTACATGTTAAGTCCACTTAGGTACTAGGAGGGAATCTTTCTAGTTAGTGTTAGTTGTCACTCAATCTTATCTTTTGACATTTAATGCTTGTGTCCTAAGTCATTTAATATTTGTTGGGGTACTTATCTCATTATACAAGATTAAGACACATGTCAAGATCTTGTGTAATCATATCTCACACTTTGTCTTTATAAGGATCATTTGTACATCCTAGACAATTCAGTTTAGTTGAGTCAGTCCAATATATTACTGCAATCTTGAGTATTGCATATTGGCCATATCTTGCATCCATTTTTACAAATTTGTATTCTTGGTTTTTCGTCTTGTAGAAGGTTGTTTTTTTAATTTTTATAAGTGATCTTGGAGGCTTGAGTTCTTGAGTGACTCTAACAAAGGATGTATATGACGATATGTCTCAAGGTGAAAAAGAGGAAAATGGCCTTTGTGGGGGAGCTTTCAAAGAGGTAGTTGATGGTGATATTCAAATCCAATTGTGGGTTGGTGATGCATGCAATTAGATTGGTTCTAGGCGATGCGTATACCAACGAGGTGACATATTACCATATCAACATAGACGTATCATCGATGTTTATGGCAATGCTGCTAGATGCATGTGTGGAAACAAGGTTTGTGGAGAAAATCATGGAGGATCTAGTTTGGCCACACTCGAGATGGGGAATGAAGGATATCCTACATCGGGCCTCGCTTGGAGTAGGCCTCGCACTGGGAGAAGGAATTTGGCCAAGAATCGTTGAGAAGCAAAACCCAGCTTGGGTCCCCTTTGCCATCTAGGATTTGGGGATGAATGTGACCCAACATCACAACCATGCTCGGATGGGCATAAATTCCTGAGAAACCCTTGTAGGGGATAATGTAGATGTCGTGGTGGACTAGTCTTTCACACTTGTGAAATCTTTTGTGACAATGGAGGTAGGCGAAGGGAAAGGGAGCTAGGACAAGGGATGGGATGTTTGGCTTCTAGTCTAGGAATACTTAGTTTATTCTTTTTAATGTGTCTCTTGGTGTAAGTGCTATAGTAAGATAGTGTTAGAAATAGAAAGCCAAGAATCCATTTTGTATAGAGCTTCATTTTGTACGGCTTATTGCTAGATTATTACTAGTTGCCCATAGAATGGACTACAATGGATGTAAACCTTTACAAAATCTAATAAAAAGGGTGTGGCCCTTCACAACCACTTTTACTGATAGAAAAAAAAAAAGAAATAGAAAAGAAATAAGAAAATTGAAAAGTGAAATGGAAAATAGAAATGGAAACAAGGGATAAAGAAAAGATGTAAGGCATTTTATTTCCTTTCTAGTTTTTAACAAAGAAAATGGCTTTCCAAAACCCTCTACTACAAAAACTAGAAAAATCATATGCATTGAGCTTTCCTAGAGTGTTTGAGTTGGGTGCTTGCATTGGAATGAGAAGATTGAAAGTGATTGGATTGTGTGTTTGTTGGATTTCAACAATTGTGAGAAATTGGAAAGATATTTGTATTTGTATTTGTATGTGCTTGCAATTGAGGTACTTGTCCCTTTTTCGGTTTATTGAGTCCATTGGAACTTTGGCCACCTTGATCACCCTTAAGGTAGCAAATAACTACCTTTTTAACTTAAATTTCAAGTAGAAGAATTCAAATTCAATTGCTATTGAATTTTATAAAAAATGTCCATAATGTGCCTCACTATGGAAAAAATTCCAAAAACCCTCAAAATGGAAATTTAAATTCATAAAATAGTTGTTAGCATTTGAATCAAAAGGGCATATTTTGTTTTTTTGAATTTCTAGCAACAATAATAGTTAAAAAAAGCTCTCATTAATGGAGGTTGAAGGTAAAATTCTATTTTATTTGTCAAAATGAATTGAAAAATATGAATTATCCAAAAATGTGTTGTATTGAAATCTATACCACTCCCAATAATGATTTGGTATTAAGAACTTAGGATTTGAGGTATAGGGCTAAGAAGGAGTGGATCTAGACATTGTTCCAAGTCCAAAAGTGACTTCGAGGTGGAACGAGCATAGAGTTGTTAAATAAGTGGAAATTAAAGAAAACATGGGATAATAAAATAAACCAAGATAAATGGTGGTGACATGGAGTGCTTGTGTAGGCTCAATATGGCTAGTCAAGGACATGCCACACTCAAGTAGGGTGGTGGATGTCACCGGGGTAATCCCTTCACACAATGATGAACATACATATTTAGGCTTGTAGAGCCATCTCTTTGTGTTCTTGTGATGACACTTTGCCTTCTCTAGAATCCCCGTCCTTAACGTTGTTGAATTTGGTGTTTGATGTGAGACTCATCTCTATATGCCATGTTTGTGTTTGAATTCTACCATTTCCACATTTATTCATGTGTGTGCAATATATTTTATTGTTGGTATGTTTATATTATGCCGTGTGATTTTACCCCTTTCTTATTGTTGACTATTGCTAGTTATGTATTCCCTGAGTATGTTCCTCTCATGATGTGAAGTGATCATGCTTGTTGGCCTAAGTGCAATTGTTTTTTATCATACATGAATCATTCATATGCTTGAATGATAAATCATTATTGTGCCATGTGTATTTGATGATGATGAATGCCTCATTTTTTCCATGTAAATGATATTATGCTTTTGTAGCGTAGAAAATTGTACTCCCTTGTAGGTGATAGTACAATTTCACAGTTAGTTTGGACCTATTTTAGTGACCGTTGCATTTATGCATTTTCAATCCCTCCTAAATAGGTCCTAATTCCCTTCATTTTTTATTTTGAGGCCTATTTTTATCGTTTTTCGTCATTGAAACAAGCATTGAAAAAATGCAATCAATCATTAAATTGCCCCCGATCAAGTATGTCCTAGAAATTTGGGCCAGGACCATTCACCCATGGGTGAATGGGTCCACCTTTTAGCCAGGAAGCAAATTTTAATAGATTGTTGGCAATATTTTAACATTCAAAATTCAAATTGTAAATGTTGGCTTTCAGGATCTAATTGTCGGTAAATTAGAGAAATGCCTATAGATATCTAGTCTTTTCACCATTCCAAAACTAGAAGAGAAAAATAACACAAGAGATAACATTCTAACAAGAAAAAATCAGAGTCTTGGAGCAACATTACTTGAGATTGCAGGTCTTCAAGTCCCTTTATAGATTTGATCAAACTCTACCACATGATTGAAGGTTGAAGTTTATGAAAGAGAATGATGGATACTAGGGTTGGGAGACACATTTGTCCACTTCCCTCCACTTAATGACTTGTTTCCTTAGTGCTCTCATATTTAAAATTCACTCTACTTGCAACCTAAAAAATTGGATATTATCATTATCATATAGGAATCACACTCTAATGCACTTGAGTAGGGTTTCTATGCATTTTAGCTCATAACAACCTTAGACACTGTTACCACATTTTTTGGTCATCCATGGAAAATTTGTTTTATTCCCAATTTTGGTTAAGTTGCGAGTCAATGGTGTTTTAAGTGAACAGTATAACTCGAGTGGTTTTTTCTAAGGTTACTCTAACTTTACCCTTGCCCGCCATGAGACCCATTCTAGTTGTCTTTAATACGCTGGCGATGTTTTGTCGAGTTACACAAACTTCTATAACTCCCACTCTAATATATGTTTTGAGTCAAGGCAGTTTTGGTGGTGTTTTGTTAAGTTCACTGAACTCCCCTCTTTACCACCTCAAAGGACGATGAACTCATTGGTTCTTATTGAAGAGCGAGTGGTATATTATAATGAAGGATGAACCTTGGTGGTGATTTACAAAGTTATAAGAACTATCCATCTTTGCACCCTCATAGCCGTTCCTTTTCAAAATTTCAAGAAGTAGTTGCAATGAGGTATTGATATGAAAGCTGACACGTGCCTATGTGATAATAGGATGTCATTTATTGCCTATCTACTTGCACATTTCTCGCGATAATTAAAAGGAAATCTATGTAAGAAACAAACATTCTTGGTTGTGACACTAACATTGGGGAACATGACAAAAGAAAATACACCGATGCAGATTTTCATCTTCAGAACCAGGGGTTGTTCTAAGGAATTCATGTCTTTCCTGTTCCTTTCAAATTGTAGTTTCAAAGCTTAGTTTTGTCTGCATTGCAATATAACTAATGAAAGTTCATTCGAGCCCTAGAATTTTAGTCATGGAAAGAATTAAGTGTCAAGGTTACGAGTATATCTCAGGTTTAACTTGCGACATGCCTAAGATAGGGGGCACTAAGCTCAGGTAGGTGAATATGAATGAATTTAGGGAAAATTTTAATGCACCCAATTCACCACCCATCACACAAAAGGTAGTCGTAGTGGATTGGTTGAAGCAACTGCATTCCCCGTGGCAGTCTGATTCCCAGAGTTAATTCTTAAATGTATTAGGCATTATGATTCTCAGGCTTAGGAAATCATAATAGAGGACAATAGGTTGGTGGTTAAAATTAAAAGAACCACCTTTGCCTCATGTCTGAGGATTCCTGAAAGAGAGGCTTACTCGGCCCTAGATTTCACCAACACTCAAGTTGAGTTCTCACTCAAAAAGGGGTACTACCGAAATATAATGGCAAATAATTGGTTGGAAAAGCCTAGGCGGGGTAAATCTCAATTTCCCTAAAACTTGCATAGGAATCATTTCATAGATGAGATATATGATATATTTATGTTGTTGCAAAGAGTCCAGGAAATGAGGATGCTTATGGGTTTCAAGAGTGGATGTACTTTTTCGTTCAAATTGTGCTCAAAGGAAGCCAATTTTTAGATTGGGTGAACTCATCAGTGACATGATACACAATATGCTTGTTTTCTTCACCATTGATACAACATTATGCATGTCTTCTTACTTAATTTACACCATTGCAAACACCAGACCATGGCCAAGCTTGAGGCCAAGTGACCTTCCCTATGACCAAGTACCGATTTTTGAGTACCTTGATAAGCTATAGCTGAACAAGAGTTTCCTTCACCATAGAAGGATATCTGATACCTTTACCATGAGGATCACCAAGGAGTTACAAGGGAAATTTGAGGTGTAGCTTTCATCAAAAGCCATGCAATTCATCAATTTCTATGGTAGTCATTTTATCTAGTTTCAAAGATTCTCTTATATAAAAGTTGGTGGTTTTATTGGTTTCCCTATAAAACTCCCAAGGCAGCTAGAGGATAAATTTGTAATGATTGGTCTGTAGATAGCTAGTCAATGTCAATAAAAGGTGCCAAGAGAAAAGGAGAGTAACTATGCAATTTCCATTTGGCTTTGGTCCCTTTAATTATGAATCTATGTCTGATGCTTTGAACATAGAAAATGAAATTTCTAGGTATAATTTGCATACTTATGATGAGCATTTTACTTTTGATCTCAAAGATCATGTGAAAGATAATTTGAAACTAGGACCTGGCTTCTTCCATCTGCCGACTTTGGAGGACTATTCGGCTGACTGATTTGATGAATTTGAAGTAAGGAGGAGAAAATGGATGAGTCCGTCTTTGAGACCAATAGACTTGACCTAGGATGTACAAGGAATTGGGGATGATGAATCCGATCTGATAATTCCAATCTTTACTGAATTGATAGAAAATTGGCCCATCCCTGCTATGGATTAGAGCAATAAGGAAGTAGGGACAATTGAAGCAAGAATTACATACATTTTAGAAAGGACTCAAGAGTGGTTCACTAAAAAGAAAAGAAAACAATCCCACCCCAAAACCAGGTCAGAGAATACTCAACCCGTGGGAGGAAGTGATCAACCTTCTATGATTGCAGGAGCTTATAGATCTGCTCCACATCCAGTGTCATTGAGAACTCAAGGTGGTGGTGATGAGGAACCTCCTAATACAAATTTGTTCAAATTTTTTTTGGAGAAGATCTCCTTGATCTACCCATTCTAGATAAGGATAAAGAGGCCCTAGGAGAAGAAAGTGATTTAGGCAACATTGAAATCAGTACCTCCTCTTCATCTCGTCAATCATCACCTATTAGAAAGGTAAATGAACCTCCAAAATAGAGGTCTTCTCCGCCTTCATCACATGATATACAAAAAAATACAAATCACATGAAGAGAGCATTATTTGACTCTTCCAATTCCAAGGAAACCAATGTCCTTATTACCCCTATTTGGCTAGAAGATACTCTGTCAAAAATAAGGAAGGAAGTGCAACTAGATTTTCCAAGGAAAGATACGGTGGGTCAACTGCTTCAAAGAACCCCAAAGCCCAAGAATTTGAAGACTAGTGCTAGGTTAATAGATGATGGCGGTTCAGGGAATCTGCACCTAGAAGTTGCACATCCCATTGCACAAAAATAAGTTACTCAGGAAAATGCAAGTGACTTTGACATTGATAGGATTAATTTGGGACCTCCTACAAGAGATAGAGATGTACACCACTTTCAAGTATCTGCGGCCAGGATAATTGAGAGATCTAAAAAGGACAAGGAGAGAAAAGATAATTGAAGAAACAGGTCAAATTTTGACTGAATGCCTGAAGTCAGTCTTTGATCTTCCTCCTCAATCGATTTCTCAAGCTAAGTCATCCTCTAATCTCATGGAAATGATAGGAAAAGAAGTTGTGAGTAATATGAAAATTTGTAAAAATTTCAGAAAAGCTATTGATGAATGGAGTGGTGGCTTGGTAAAGAAAGGAAATAAAATTATCATTGAGTCGTTGGGATTTCTTGAAAGGACCAATGTTTCAAGGGCTGAAATTGAGAGAGAGATCATTGCTGTTGAAAAAGAAGAAACAATATGGAATCAATATTTGAATGAAATCAAAGAGATGTTAAATTTTGGGATGGAAAATTTGGTTGTAGAGAAAATTATATCTAATGCTACTGATGCTCGTTGTGTGATATGTAATAAAAGTGTAGAATGGAAGCTACAAGTTACAAGGAAAGGTTTACATAAACTCTAGGAAAAACTAATTGAATGTAACTCAATTCTGGATGAGGCTCATAAGAATCCGGTCACACTCAGACCACAACTTAACAGGGTAGGAGATGGAGGCAAAGAGAATGTTAAAGCCTTGGAGAACAATTTTTAGAAGATAGTTAATGGGGTCTTCAATTCCCAATCCTTCAATGCTGAACACTTGAGGAAATTTAGTGAATTGGACCTCATCTTGTCCCAAGTAGCATGACTTATGAAGACATATGACCAGTGAATTGAAGTTGTTTGCAATAGCCAGTTATCATGGAGGTTACGAATGGGGAACATAGTAATACCCAAACATAAGAAGTTTCTACCTGCCGCAAAATATTTCCAAGCCTTGCAAAAAAGACTCGATGCATCTACATAATCTAGAAGTGAAGCACCACCATCATAAAATTTTAGTTGCTTTATTATTTCTTTGTCATATTTTGAAGAGACTTCTTTAGTTTTAGTTAGTTACAGGAAAAATAAGCGGTTACACATCCGCTTATTTATATGCTTATTTTTGAAACGAATACCCTGGAGACATCATTTTTCAAACACCTGATATTATATGCTTTGAATACAATTATGCTTTATTGTGAATTAAAATCGCTAGTTGTCTGTGTGCATCTAGTTTATAGGGAGAATTTGAGGTTTGTAAATCTCTATGTTTAGGTATATCTCTTATGTTTATGCTTATTCCTATGTGTGAGTATATGTATTTATCTCTGTAATAGATTTCAATTTTTAGATAATATTGGGTTAAAAAACCATTATCAATTCATCTTATGTGGAATGGTATTTGCACTAGAATCTTTATCATTTTCATTTGCATATGATATTGGAGATCTTTCTCATATCAGGTTTTACCTTTCTTGCTTTTGAGTTAAAAGCATACTACGTGTTTATTTTTATTTCATTTGAATTCATTGAATATCATACAAGGGAGTCGTACCTTTCAATTTAGATGGTAATTACTTTCCTAAAGTGGGTAATTATCCAGAGCTATTGGGATAAAGAAACGTTTTTGAGCAAGAAATCTATATTATCTCAAGGTGCGCAATCTATTAGCCAATAAATTTTTGGTGATTCCGTTGGGAAGCGAACGGGTTAAGATAATATTTGAAGTTTCCTTATCTGGGTTATACATATTAAACATTTTAAGCCCATCCTAGATTCTCAAAGATTTACTAGGGGAGAAAGAAGAAGGGGTATTTCAAATTCAGTTTTTGAGTCTTTGCAGAGAAATAATTTTTCTTACATTATCCCTTCTCAAAGAAGAGTTGGAGTCAGAAGTAGACATGCCTCTCCAACTAGGAAACCCCCAAATTATTCCACTTATCAAGCTTTGATATTACATGAAACTGTCCTTCAGTAGTTGTAAATTTCCCTCGTAATATGTCTAATCAACCACCTGTCCCTTGGGGAGTTGCTATCGGTCCTTTGAGACTGGAAAATAATCTACATGACCTACCGAAAGGCTCCCGTAAAAAAATACCCAAGTTTAGAGGCGATGGAAATATTTCACTAGAAGAGAATATTGATGCTTTCTTTGCAGCTTGTGGTGTGCTTGGAGTCCAGGAGGAAGATGTAGCGGTTAGGATATTTGCAGAATCTTTAGTGGATGTTGCAACACAATGGTTCTACTAGTTACCATGTGGTTTGATTGACAATTGGGCCACTATGAGAAGTAAATTTGAAAGTAGATTTAAAAGTGTTGATGATGATATTTATTTGATAGCGTAAGCTACACAGTTGAATGAAGAAGCGAGCGAGCCATGAGGGAGTTCATGGAAAAATTCAATAGGATGGTAAGCTTAATCGATGCTACAAAAAGACCATTTGAGGAGATACATAAATGTTTCTTTATTAATGCACAACACCCTGACATCGGTTTACTTCTAAAAAGAGGACCTATAAATACATTAGAAGCTACAAAAACACTAGCTATCAAACTAGAAGATGACTTCATTATAGTCAAACATGGAAGAGAGAGAGGCATACAAACAAGTCACAACCAACTACTTCATTAGGCCCCATGATACAAAGACTGGTGAATGATATTAATGCTCTTAAAATAAAGTTACCTAAGAGTAATCAACCTTATCAGGACATCTTAAGGAAAGTTAATTTCTAGCCCAAAAATAAGGCTCTTCCTCTTCCTCCAACCCAACAAAGGTTAGCAATAGAGGCTCCTCCCGGAGACAACAAGAAGAATATGTGTGCCTTCCACCTTACATCTGATCGTGATGGATCAAAATTTCTTGAGATGAACATATTTATGTAGATGACTATTATGAAGGAAGTCATTGAAGATGTTACTAAAGAAGGTAATTCTTCCAATTAGTATGGCGACTCTACAAATGGGTACCTCGAATTCAAACCTAATGATGATAGAGGCAGAGACGTTTACATCACTCTGGATGAGCCCACTTGTGCTGCTATCATGTGAGGACATCAAAACACTAATAATAAAGGTACTCCAAACTCTCTAAAATTTTTGCTTACTAGAGCTAGTGCCATTTCAAAAAGTGAAAATGTGTTGCACATAGTTACAAAAGATTCTCCTAAATCCTCAAATGTGTTACCTATTGAAAAATCCATTGGAGATTTTGATATTGTTGAATTCTGCAAAAAATCTAAGGTAAAAATTTCACAATTAGAATATTTATGGATGAATCCTAAGGAGTTGGATAGACTAATAGGACAACCTGATTCCCATGCCGACCTAAATGAAAAAATTATTAGTTCTCAAGACTCGACTATTAATGTAGCATCCAGCAATAAAAAATCCTCATCATGTTCCTTTGAGGATAAATCAAATCCTTTCTATGTATCATTGTTCATGAATGGGTTCAGGTTGAATAATTGCATTATTGATTTTGGTGCTTTTGACAACATTATGCCTGCATAAACTACTCATGCCCTGGGGTTGAACTTAACCAAGATGTTTGGAAAATGATACTCCATGGAGTCCAAGCAGGTTCCCTTGATTGGGAAAGTTAAATATGCACAAGTTGCACTTGCAGCCCATTCGAATAAAAGAATCAAGCTCACAATCCTAGTGGCTGATATACTTGCTAGTTATGGTGTGCTCCCGACTAGAATTTTTTGTAAAGACCTAGGAGGTGAAATCTAGTTGGATTGGTCTTATGATACCATACCTATTGGGAGTAAGAAAGTGCACTTAGAGCCTGATCCTAAGGCTAAGATAACAATGCTGAAATCGGAAGATCCTAAGGCACAATTTTTTTTGAAGAATCTGAATTTGGGAACTATATGATTTTCTTAGATGAAGATAAAGAAGCTAATACTATTGGTATGGATTCAAATGCAAATCTCCGGACAATGGAATTTGATCGGAGTTTCTCTAGCTCTAGATCGAGAGCGGGTGTAGTACTCATCTCTTCTTCAGGTGAGAAATTCCCTTTCTCTTATAAACTGGAATTTGCAAACACCAACAATACAACAAAATATGAAGCTCTATTACTAGGGCTAGTTGAGGAAAGAAATATGGGGATCAAGATGCTCAGAGTTTTAGGAGATGCAGAGTTGATTGTCAAACAAGTGCGGAAATTTTTACTGTCAAAATGAAAGGTTAAGACACTATATGAACAAGGTACAATATTGTATTGAGTGTTTTGATGCTTTTTCAATAGAGGCGGTCCCTAGAGATCTAACTCTAGGACTGATTCATTAGCAATTTCTGTAATGTCCCCATTTTTATCACTACATCTTCCAGTGACTGTTAGCCTATTCTTGGATGCTCGTAGGCTAGTCAGAGGCAGAATTAGGGTTTCCAACTACTTGGAGGTTTTCCTTGAGGATTCAGGGATCTGCATGTTGGAGTTTTACAGTTCGGATTCTGGATTCCTTCTGGGTTTTCAGAGAGCTTCACAGTGGTATGATATGCAACTGAATCAGAGAACTTTTTCAGACTTACTATTTTTAGTAAGTTACGACAGCTGCATGTTGGAGTTTTACAGTTCAGATTCTGGATTCCTTCTGGGTTTTCAGAGAGCTTCATAGTGGTATGACATGCAACTGAATCAGAGAACTTTTCCAAACTTACTATTTTTAGTAAGTTACGACGGCTACATATTGGAGTTTTACAGTTCGGATTCTGGATTCCTTCTGGGTTTTCAGAGAGCTTCACGACAGCATGACATGCAACTAAAATCTGAGAACTTTTCTGGACTTACTATTTTTAGTAAGTACGACGACTGCTCATATTGTGGTTAAAATGAGTTTGGAACAACTTACTAATTTTAGCAGTATGCTATTTTTAGTAAGTTCTATTTTTAGTTGTACTATTTTTAGCAGGGTTTCTGCAGTTCAGTTCAGTGGTTATATCTGGTAGGTCAATTGGAGCAGTTTGGTCTCCAACACCCTTGGTGCTATTTTTGGTAGTGTTTTAACAACTTGGTATTATGGCTATTTCGGGTAGGGCAGTATAGTCAGTTGGTCTCCAGCATTTGAGGTGATTGTTTTGGAAAAATTGATATTTGACGAGAATATAATTTTAAGTGAAATATTTAAAAGGCATGTTTGGATGCCTTGGAGAAATAAGTGGTCAATTATATTTATATTTCACTTTAATAAAGTATTTCACTTTATTATTATTTTGGACGCCAAAATATACTTTATTGACATTTTAAATAAAGTTTCATCCTCCTTATGTTTGGATGCCAAGTTATTGAGAATGAAGTTTGAAATGAAAGGAAAATGTCAAAGTGAATTTGAATGTGAATCTCATGGGGGCGACCTAATTGGAGGGAAAAGGAATTTGAAATTGAGGTTGGAGAAAGTTATAAATAAGAGGCTTTACTCTCTCTTTCAGCATCTTATATTTTACAATATTGTTATGCTGTCGGAATGGTAACATGATTGCTTCGAGGGATGCATACCTCCTAGTCAGCTTAACTTATTGCTTGAAAGATAGCAACTAGTTGAGATTAGTTTCATATTGAGTTGTTTTGCATTTTGCAATTAAGTTATTGTATTTTCAGTCTTCCTACAGTTGTTGTATCGGCTGTGGCTGAACTGGTTTTTCACTCATATGTCTTTGAACGATTTTTATCTGGTTATGGGTATTTGATCATTGTGTTTTGCAGCCTTGGGCGCCCCTCTCTGGTGATTTTCAGATTTTAATATGCAGATTTGGATTTTATTTTGTAGAAGTCGCCCCTCTTGAGGTCATTCTACTTCGTCATGCCTGGCAAATGTTTAGATAATTCATTGAGTAGTTGTTGCAGCTATTTTTGGTCATAAATTGGTCACCATCTTCCTAGGAGTTCATTGCACTTGGTCCCATGTCATTCGGAGCAGTTATGAGAGAGTTATGAGCATTTTAGAGGGTTGTCTAGTTGCTGGTTTGTGCATTTTCAGTGTCAAAATCAGATTGTAAAAGTTTGCCTTTGGGGTTGGGTTTAGTGTGGATTGAGTCTTTTGATGATAGGAGAGATATAATACTTCATTGCAGCATTGAGGCATTTCAAATACAATGATATTTGCAGGAGAAGCTCATATTGTAACGCTGCTACAGTAGTACTGTTCAACCATTTTAATTCTTGCAATTTCTTAGTTTCCCACGTTTGTGGAAGAGACTGGCATTGCCTTAGTCTTTCATTTCAATATTTACTTTCATGTACCACCGGCTGAAAAGTGGTCGAGTTGCATATTTACTTTCAGCATTGTAATTTCTAATTCCAATCCTCCTGCTAAATAAGTGGTAGAGTGATTGCACCTCCTTTCCGTTACTTTCAACAAGCTTTGTTATTCTAACGACCCCCTTTCGTGTATGCTCTCAATCTTTCCTGCATTGGGATCTGGGTTGATCAGAGGACAGGTTACATTCAGCTAGTTTATGTTTGCACTAATGCTAATGGGTGAATTTAGCTGTGTAATAAAAGGAAAAAATTGGCTGGGATATTTCAATTTCTGCCTCCTTATTAATCCCACATCCGGATTTCAAGAAAAAATCTTATAGGGTTAGGATGATTTACCGAACCAATGTCCCTAATAATGTCAACCACTAGCAAGTATTTCAAAATGACAAGGAAATTTAGTCTTTCCTAGAGAATGTCGAGATCTTTACCAAAACCTTCTTCAAAGGGAGCACTAGTGAGTGTAAAAATTTTTACCCTGATGATATCAGTGATCTGAAGGATGGGGTCATTTAGTTGAGAGGTAATGAAATTCCTAAGGGGTTGGTATCTTTGGAGGACCTATTTGACCACTATGATCAATCTATTAAACATAAAATGAGTGAATCCATCGATAGCTCCAGAGAGTTTGAATCAATAAACATTGGAGATCCTGAATCTCCTAAGCTGGTTTACATTGGAAAGTGTTGCTCTCCAAAGGAGAGGGAAAAATTGATAGCCTTACTCATCAAGTACAAAGAATTTTTTGCTTGGTGCTATGATGATCTTAATAACTTTATGGATGGAAAGTTTTAGCATCACATTCCATTGAAAGGAGGGGTAGTTGCTTTTAGAAAAAAATAAATGAATTACAACCCTAAGGTAACTGATGAAATTTTTTGGGAGATTGAAAAGATGTTCAAAGCCAAAATAATCTACCCAATTCATCATTCTACTTGGGTAGCAAATATTGCTCCAATCTGCAAGAAGAACGGTGAAATAAGAATTGTGTGGATTTTAGGAACGTTAACCAGACATCTCTGAAGGACAATTATCCACTTTCGAATATGGATCATATCCTCCAAATAGTTGTTGGCTCAAAGATGATGTCCATGTTAGACGACTTCTACAACTACAATCAAATTAGTGTGGCAGGAGAAGATCAACATAAAACAATGTTCACCACACCTTGGGGAACCTTTGCCTACAATAGGATGCCCTTCAGACTTATTAATGTTGGAGCAACATTTCAGAGAGATATGGACTTATCCTTTAGAGATCTTAGGAATAAGATCATAGTCATTTACCTCAATGACAACTATTTTCTTTAAGAGGAGAGAAAATCATTTGAGGGATTTGGAGCAAGTATTACAGAGGTGCAAAGAGCATGGTATCTCCCTTAATCTTAAAAAGTTAGTATTTGGAGTTACTGAGGGTAAAATTTTGGGTCACATAGTGTCCAAAGAAGGGATTAGGATAGACACAGAGCGAGTTAAAGCTATCCTTCAACTAAGTCCTCCTTTTAGAGAAACAAGTGTAAAATCATTTTTTGGCCAAATTAACTTCCTAAGGAAGTTTGTTCTAGATTTCTCTGAGATCACCAAACATATAGTGGAAATGATGAAGAAAAAATAGGTTTTCAAGTGGAATGAAGCTAGAAAGAAATCCTTCAATGACATCAAAGAAGCTATTGCTCAAGCCCTAGTTCTATTCTGCCCTGATTTCAAAAAGGATTTCATCATTTAATGTTATGCTTCAGAGCACACTATGTCTGCTATTCTACTCCAAGATGATGAGAAAAATCTACAAGCACCCATAGCCTTCACGAGCATACCGCTGAAGAAGCACAAGCTTAATTTCTCTCAGATAGAGAAGCATATGTTTGTAGTGGTTAAAGAAGTCAAACAATTTTGTTTCTATATATTACAGTCACATTCAGTTGTATACGTGCTAGATCCCGTTGTTAAAAGAATCCTCACTCAACAAGATATTGGTTGTAATAGAAGAGGAGGGTGGATTAAAAAGGTGCAAGAATATAAATTGGATCTCAATCCTACGAAATTAGTTTGAGGTAGAGGACTCTGTAAACTAATTACAGAACATCGAGATGAACAAGAAGACAAAAAGGATCTTCCTCTAGTTTTAACTGTTAGCCTCTAGATGAATGGTTCTCAGATATGGCTTATTACCTCACTTATGAAGAATGCCTAAATCACTTTTTGGGGAAGAAAAAGAGGAATTTGAAGTTGAAGGTGACCAAGTATGTCATTTGGGAAGACACTCTATATAAAAAAGGACTAGATGGTGCATTCCTGAAATGTGGACAAAAGCTAGCAAGAGAGGTTGTTGGGAAATTTTCATAATGAAGCTTGTGGAGGACATTTTTCTTCAACTGTACCTGCCTTTAAAATTCTAAGGCATGGTTATTATTGGCTAGTTATGTTCAAAGATGCTTATTACTAGGTAGAAAAATGTGAAAAATGTAAATTGTTCATAGGTAAACCCCAGTTAGCAGCGCTTCTGCTTAGGCATGTTGTAATTGATGGACCCTTCCAACAATGGAGCTTTGATTTCATAGGGCCTATTAGCCCTCAATCAAGTGGATATCACACTCATATCATCACAAAAATAGATTAATTTACTAAATGGGTTGAGGAAATTCTTGTGAGGAGAACCACTTTGGAGGTGGTCTATGACTTCATCAAGGAGAGCATCTTAGTCAGGTTTGAGGTTCCCTACAAGCTAGTCACTGATAATGCAAAGAGTTTCTCCTCCAATGAAATATCACTTTTTTGTTATGATTATGGAGTCTACTTATCACATTCGACTGATTATTATCCTCAAGGAAATGGTCAGGCTGAATCCAACAATAAAAATTTGGTCAGTATAATTAAGAAATTGGTAAATGAGAACCAAAAAAATTGGCATAAGAAACTCTTCAAGCCGCTATGGGAAGATAGAATGAATTTGAAGAAATCAATTGGAATGACTCCCTTCAAGTTGGTATATGGAGTGGGAAGTGTATTGCCTCTTCCATTGGAACTATCTGCTTATAAGTTGCAGATTACAATTGAGGACCGAGAGTTCCATGATGCCTTAGAAAAGAGGATCTTATACTTGACTAAGATTGAAGAGAAACGTGATGAAATGGTGGATAGGATAACTATGCATCAAGCCAAGGTCAAGAATATTTTCAGTATGAAGGCCAAACCAAGAAAATTTATGATCGAAGATTCAGTATTACTATGGGATAAACACAGGGAGCCAAAGGGTGCTCATAGAAAGTTTGATGCTCTCTAGAGTGGTCCATTCAAAATAACCTAGGAGAGCAGACCTAATACCTTCCATTTGGCCTATTTTGATAATACCCTCTCAAGCTCTACTAGATCTAATTGCCCGTCGAGGTTTTCCCTTTGTAAATAGTTAGTCTTGGATTTTGCTCTAGTTTTGGTTGTGTTCGAATAATGTTCTGACTCTATTTCCCATTAGAAAAAGCACCGATCATGTAAGTTTTGCTTCTGGGTTCTTTGCTTCATCCTTATAAGTCTTCATCCCTAGTCGGAGCCAATTGTTACCACATTTTTTGTCATTCGTAGAAAATTTGTTTTATTCCTAATTTTGGCTAAGTTGTGAGTCAGTAGTGTTTTAAGTGAACAATATAACTCGGGTGATGTTTTCTGAGGTTACTATAACTTTCCTCTTGATCACCATGAGACCCATTTTGGTTGTCTTTAATACACTGGTGATGTTTTGGCAAGTTACACAAACTTCTATAACTTTTTCTCTACTCTATCTTTTGAGTTAAGGTAGTGATGGTGGTGTTTTGTTAAGTTCGCTGAACACCCCTCTTTACTGCCTCAAAGGACGATGAAATCATTGGTTCTTATTGAAGAGAAAGCATTATTTTATAATAAAGGATGAACCTTGGCAGTGATTTACAAATTTATATGAACTATCCATCTCTCCGCCCTTATAGTCGTTCCTTTTCAATTTTTTGAAAAATGGTTGCAATGAGGTGTTGATATGAAAGATGACATGTGCCTATGTGGCAAGAGGATGTCATTTATTACCTATCTACTCACATGTTTCTCATGGTAATTAAAAGGAAATCTATGCAAGAAACAAACATTCTTGGTTGCGACACTAACACCAGGGATCATGATGAAATAACACACATCGATGCAAATTTTCATCTTCTAAACTAGGGGTTATTCTGAGGTATTCATGTCTTTCCTGTTCCTTTCAAATTATAGTTTCAAAGCTTAATTTTTTCTGCATTGTAATATACCCAGTGAAAGTTCATTCAAGCCCTAGAATTTTAGTTATGACAAGAATTAAGTGTCAGGGTCACGAGTATATCTTAGGGTTAACCTACAACATGCCTGAGATAGGGGACACTAAGCTTGGGTAGGTGAAGATGAATGAATTTAGGGAAAAATTCAATGCACCCAATCCACCACCCATCACACAAAAGGTACTCGATAGTGGATTGGTTGAAGCAGTTGCATTCCTTGTGGCAATCCAATTCCTAGAGTTAATTCTTGAATGCATCAGGCATTACGATTCTCAGGATTGGGAAATTAGAACAGAGGAAAATAGGTTGGTGGTTAAAATTCAAAGAACCACCTTTACCTCATGTTTGAGGATTCCAGAAAGAGAGGCTTACTCAGCCCTAGATTTCACCAACACTCAAGTTGAGTTCTCACTCAAAAAGGGGTATTACTGGAATATAATGGGAAAGAATTGGTTGGCAAATCCTAGGTGAGGTAAATATTAGTTTTCCCAAAACCTACACAAAAATCATTTCGTAGATGAGATATCTGATATAGTTATGTTTTTGCACAAAGCCTAGGGAAATGAGGATGCTTATGAGTTCCAGGAGTGGATGTACTTTTTCATTTGAAAATTGTGCTCAAAGGAAGCCAACTTTTAGACTAGGCAAAGCTCATTAGTGATAGGATACACAATCTTCTTTCTTTCTTCACCTTTAGTAAAGCATTCCACATGTCTTCTTACTTAATTTATGCCATTGCAAACAACAGAACATGCCTAGGCTTGAGGCCAAGTGACCTTCCTCATGACTAGGTATCGATTTTTGAGTACCTTGATAACCTACAATTGAACAAGAGTTTTCTTCACCATAGAAGGATATCTGATACCTTTACCACGAGGATGACCAGGGAGTTATAAGGGAAAATTGAGGTGCGACTTTCATCAGAATCCATGCTATTTGTCAATTTCTATGGTAGTCATTTTATCCAATTTCAAAGATTATCTTATATAAGAGTTGATGGTTTTACTATTTTCCCTATAAAACTTCAAGGTAGCCAGAGGATAAATTTGCAATGATTGAGGTCTACAGACAACTAGACAATGTCAATAAAAGGTGCCAAGAGCAAAGGAGAGTAATTGTGCAGTTTCCAGTTGGCTTTAGTCCCTTTACTTCTAGTGGATCTATGTTTGATGCTTTGAAAATAGAAAAGGAAATGTCTAGGTATAATTTTCATACTTATTATGAGTGTTTTAATTTTGATCTCAAAGATTATGTGAAAGATAATTTGAAACTAGGACCTAGCTTCTTCCATCTTCCAACTTTGGAGGACTATTGGGCTGACTGCTTTGATGAATTTAAAGTAAGGAGAAGAAATTGGATGAGACTATCTTTGATCCAAATAGTCACTTATGGATTGAACTAGGATGTACAAGGAACTGAGGATGATGAATTCGATCTAGTAGATCCAATATTTACTGAATTGATAGAAAATCAGCCCATCGCTGCTATGGATTGGAGCAATAAGGAAGTAGAGACAACTGAAGCAAGAAATGCAGACGTTCTGGAAAGGACTCTAGAGTGGGTCACTAAAAAGAAAGTAAACCAATCCCACCCCTAAACTAGGTCACAAAATACTTAACCCATAGGAGGCAGTGATCAACCTTCTATAATTGCAAGAGATTTTGGATCCACTTCACATCTAGTGCCATCAAGAACCTAGGGTGACAATGATGAGGAACTCCTAATGCACTAGTACAAAAGCAACAATAAACTACTGAAAAACTACTTATAAATGACTATAGTTGGTCATATGACCACTAGTATTTTATTTCCAGTCATATATAACGTGACTAGATTGATGAATAAACCACTTTTAGTCATTTATTGGTTGTTTTGATTAATCGATTTGGTAGTATATTTAGTCATTGATTTAGTCATTCATTGTTGTGATCTGGTCACTGATTTAGTCACTTTTTTCCATTGATATATTTAGTTGTTGATTTAATCATTTTTTATTCACTGATATATTTAATTGGTCACTTATTTACTTGTTGATTTAGTCATTGATTGTTGTAATCTAGTCACTTATTTAGTCATTTTTTGTTCATTGGTATACTTAGTCATTGATTGTTGTTAACTGGTCACTTATTTAATCATTTTTATTCACTAATTTTTGTGCATTGGTAGTGTATTTAGTCATTAATTTTAATCAATTTGGTAGTATCACTAGTACAAAAACAACAATATATGACTAAATAAACTACTAAAAATTGCATATAAATGACTAATTTTGGTTACGTGACTATTAGTAGTTTATTGCTGGTCATTTATAACGTGACCAAATTTATAACTAAACTATTTGAGTCATTTATTTAGTCATTGATTTTTAGTCATTGATTTGGTCATTGATTTGGTCATTAATTTAGTCATTGATTGTTGTTAACTGGTCATTTATTTAGTCATGGCAGTGATTTATTTAGTCATATATTTAGTCATGGTAGTCATTTATTTAGTCATATATTTAGTCATTAATTTAGTCATTTAGTCATTGATTTAGTAGTATATTTAGTGCATTTTTAATTGCCATCATTTGATAGTTTATTTTATTAATCAAAAAGATCACTTATCAACTATCTAAAAGATTTGCACAATAAAATAGCAATGAGAAGGTAAAAATAGATTATTTTATTAATAAAAAAGATGTTACATACAATTGTGTAATCTTGAAAATGGAGTTACAATTTGTTGTCCCAACATGAAAGAACTTGAAAGATTACAATACATTGCTGAGAGAGAAAAAAACTAGCTGAAATCTACTCCAAAACCTTGCCTTTATGCTGTTCAATAGCTTACAAAAGAATAGGAACATGACTATTCTTTTATATCATAACCTACAGTCCCTTACCCTTGTAATGCTTGTTGATCCTCTAATTGTCATTTGTGCATGAATGTTCTTTTATATCATAACCTATAATCCCTTACTCTTGTAATGCATAAGTACATGATACATCTTTGCAAATGAAATTTCATTCTATGATTGTGATAAAGCTCTAATCATCTATAAGCTTCCCTCATTCAAACTAACCATGCACAAAGATATTCAAACTCTCTTGCCTACTGTAGCTCTTTATGGAAACTCTGCCACCACCTCCACCAACCCATCCCTTACCTCTAGAAGCACTTATCATACCCGTTCCCTTCCTACACAAGGTAAAAAAGAGTCCCTCAATGCTATAATCAATAAAACCAATCTAAATGTAAGAAAATAAAGTGCATCCATGGTTAGTGTAAACAATAACCTTAAATTTGAAATAACTCAACGGATCTATACTAAAGTACCAAATCATTAAGGAGATTTTAGATTTTCTACCATGTTCATATCCTAGAAAGATTAATGACTTACGTCAAGAAAATGACTTCCATGGGTCATTATTCAGTTAAAATTGCTTGCATTTGTTAAATATCTATCATGAACATAACATCTTAAAAGCATATTTCCTTGCTATTAAAACAAAAGTGATCAAGGTATCAACTCTAATAAAGAAACTACCATCAATCTAAGCCAACATAAATATAAGCAGAAGTGGTGCTTACAACCAAACAATAACAATAACAATAACATTAGCTATTGCTATGTAAGAAAAATATAACAAAACATGCCAAGAGATTATAGACCAATATTAATGATTGTTTTATTCATTAGGAGTATTTCTTGTAACAAAATATAGACCAAGAAACATCTATCAAGAATGGACTACTTTTCCAAACTAGGAAAAACATGTATAAAATGCCTGATAGTTGCCAAATATAACATAACCATCAACAATTACCTGAAGCCAAACCATAGAAACTACCCACAAGTCAACAAGGAATTAGCATAAACTCAGTTTACAAAAAAAATACAAAAACTTAACAAGTTAATTTATACAAACTACATCCTCCCCCCCATTCAAACCTACTTTGCAATGCTAGCATCTTCAACATATGCATCTTGAATGTTTTCAGCAAGCCTATGAAGAAAGATATTTGAAACTCCTCTTGCAGCCACAATAAATGGACTAGTAGCTAGAGTTACAAGGGAAACTTGCCAATTGTTTATGAATCCCACAACAAGACCTCCAAAAAATGTTGCCATGTTATGGACATAATTTCCCACCTGGTTCATCAACTGAGTTATGTGCATCCCCAAGAAAATTTGTGAATTTTTGAGTACACAAAGCAAAGGGACAAGATTATTTTGATATATCATTGGGCAATGGGGATAGGATCAATATAATAAACAATGGGATAAGCTTAGTCTAATACATAATTGAAAAAGGGATGAAATCTACATGAAGGTTTTGATTGCAAAAGTTAGGAATTGTTGAGGAGATACTTGGAGATGAGTCTTGGTTTTATTTAAGTATTTTAAGCACTTTGGCATTTTATAAAATTTTAACCAATGTCTTTCATCTTTAAGATTTTAATGAATCCATAACCTATAACTCTTTTCAAAACCATTTTCATGGTAAATGAATTAAGCTATGTTTTAATACATGATTATACCCATCAAGTTATAGAGAAAGATACAATGCTAGCTATTTAGCCAAAAAGATAACCATACTGGATAGAGTCACAACATCTCTGATCACCAATAATCCTAGATTAGACATGCTATCAAGACAAAGCATCTAATATCAAGATAAAACACCTAATATCAAAATGGGATCTAAAGATGATCACAAATTCTATCTCAATTGAGTTAGTAGCTATATAAATAAATTGAAATTTCTGCCTTATTGTTTCATTTATATAGGTTAAAAGGAAAATGAAACAGAGTACCTTGAGATCTCTCCCAGAAAGCAGTAGGAATCCCATGTTGTAGAGTATGAAATATGCAAATTGAAAAGCCCACTTTCTACCATGAATCTGAAAACCATCACAACAGGAAAAAAAGATAGAAATTTTATCACTATAAAACAAAAAAATATAAACAATAGCTATGATAACAACTATCTACTCATATAACTATCTATAAAAATCAAGGCCAAATGATATGAATTACTGTTATTAACTGTGTTTTGAGGCAAATATACATAGATATTACTATACAACCATCAAATTCGATAGCTATTGCAGCTGTGTTGCTTGCATTGCTCATTGCCATGTTTTAGGGAGCTCTACAATGGTGTCTGTTAGTGTAGCTTTCCTATGCAGATATCCATTCATAACAACAAGGGAAAATATGTTATCGTTCAGATATCAATATCAATGCTCGGGAATAAACCTAAAGATGACTACAAATGAAAGCAAAAAAATAAAGAATAAAATAGTTGTATGATAAAGACATTACTAATCTTCACCAATGCATTTCCCTAACAAGCGTGAACATAAATTCCATGTTTCTCCCAGACTTGAAGAAAAATAAATCAACAATAAGATGTTTAAATATTCATTTAAAAGCAAACAAAATGCATAAGCAACATAATCCATTCAGGTCATAAATATTAAAAACATGTTACCTTTTGTATATACATTGAAAATGCATATTTGTGCTTAGAAATAGATTTTTTCATGCTTAGCACCAAAGAATTAAATTAGATGTTTGTTTAAAGTATACTGAAAAATTCAATAGAACCCAATAAAAATAAAAAACACCAACACATAATTCTAGGGAAACTTGCTGAAGTTTCCAGTAAGCAATAGATAAGTGTTGTGCCTATAGCACACACTCCCATTCGGAACGGGGACCCTCTCTTTCTTTTTGGCTTGCCGAGTCCTTTTTGCTTCTCCTCATTTTGCATGCCCCATTTTGGGGTCCTTGATGGTCAACACGTTCTCAAAAGTCCCATTTTAGGGTTGACTTAGTTTTTCCCCTGTGAAATCTGCTAAGTTTTGAGCCCTTTTGGGTTTTCCTTGTCAGATTGCCTTTTTGACGTCTGTGGCTCCTCCCGGGCCCAGACCCTCGGGTTTCCCCTCTCGGGTTTCCGTTTTGGTTTCGCCATTCCAAACGGCGGCTGCATGACATCTTTTCGATCCTTCGGGCCTGACCTGCAGGGATTCCCCTCTCGAGTTTCTCTTTGGACTTTGTCATTCCAAATGATAGCTAGCTTCCATCTTTCCGGACGCTGGACCCCGAAGCTCCCATCACCGTTTGTATTTCACTTGGTAGATTTTCAAATGACCATCCATTCGCATCTTTCCGGACCTCAGACCCCAGATGCGTGAAGTCTGTCTTAAACTTGCAGGAAAAAACAAATGACAAAGTTTCCCTCAGATCCCGTGCCTCGGACTTCCATCCCCGCACCACCGTCACTACTTTTCCATTTCGAACGACTGTCTCTGGGCATCTTCCCGACTCCCAAACCTCGGTCTCCCTTTCACCGCGTGCAATTTTACCAGAAAAGTTAAACGTCCAAAAATTGTTCGGACTCCGGACTCCAGAATTCCATCCCCAAAATTTCATCCCTATTTTGTCGTCCCGGACAACCGAGCCTGTCCACCTTCCTGGACGTCGGACCCTGACCCTTGGTCCACCGCTGAGCTTTTCCTAGCTGATAAATTCACCTCAGGTGTAACCTTTTGGAATTTCGTCCGCATTTCGCCATTTTGCATGGCTATCCCACAACAACTTCTCGACCTCGACAACCCGGATTACAGAACTCGACTCCCAGAATGCTGTCTTCCCTACATCGTTCCAAATGGCCTTCCTACAGTTGAAACCCGAATGCCTAAATGGTGACTGAAATGGACTCTAAATTGAAAACGGACTTTGACCCACTTTCTAAAAATGAGCATTCTTTCATGCCCAACCTTTGTTTGATCAAATCCAAGACCGAAAAAGTCATTGGGAGTGCCTCGCCTTGTTTTCCCTTCCAAACAACATTCTTCCAAGGGAATTCTGGCCCTTCGGGCCTGGGTCATCCGTTTGCCTCCCAAAATTATTATGATCAAGTGTTGAAATTTTCTAGAATAATGATTATGGATCTAACCTTGATTTGCAGGGATTTGTCCAAGGCTGCATCTTCATGTTTGATGTTGCTAACTCTCGTCTCTTTGTTCAGGATTTATGGAATCTGGTGTAGAAGCCTCTGGTGTCGCCAAGGAAAAGGGGAAAGGAACTGCCAAGGTGCCTTGAGGCAAGGAGGACAAGGATCAAATGAGGTACAAATTCCAGGGAGTGCCATTACACTCCAAGGTCACAACTCTTTGGAGAGACATCACAGATACCAATATCGGGCATGTCGATATTGACGAGTTTACACGAAGAGTCAGGGTGGACTTGAAAATAGATAATGCAAAGTTAATCAGAAGCAACAGACTGGCCAAGGCTGTAGGCTTCCCGCCAGCGTTGGTGGCCCTCGAGTTGGTAATGGCATGTCGGGAGGCATATCAACTTGAAACAAGAACCATAGTGGACAGAGATGGCAACATCCTCATTGATAAGTCCCCTCTCGGGATAACTAAAAATTTCCACATCCTCGTGTTTGAAAGCATGGAGATCCCAACCATAAAGGAGTGCAAGGAATTATGGGATCAGGATCCTATAAGATGCAAGAAACTGATCAATCAATACTGGTTGAAGGACAAGCGGCCAGTGCTGGAAAAGTTCCCTAGGAGCTCTTTCACAATGATTTCTTCAAAGATTATCACAACTTGGTCACCCTACTGAGCAGAGTAATGGGCCTTCCCGTTGCGGCCTTCTTCCAGGAGTGGATGTTGTACTTTGTTCAAAAAATCCTCTGCGGGAGTGACACTGCCATCTATTGGGGGGGAATAATCAGCAATTGCTTTCATGAGCAATTTATCAATGTGAAGAAAACCTCCAAGTTCTACATGACGTCCTACCTGGTCTACTCACTGGTTGATCGATGACATTACCAAGGTTTGTTTGCAATAGCGAATGAGGTAACAGGAAGAGGGCTTAAGCCCTATGATAAATATCCGCAACTGCAGTACATGAACTTCAAGAAGGACTATTGTAGGATAAATGATGCATTCACTGCCTACATCATTCAGTCTCTTGGAGGTGACTTTGAGAGAAGAATCTCTCACAGTGCCAGGGCCCTTCTTAAGAACTACGCCTTCTTGTTCATACAATTCCCCAAGTTCACCTACATCCATGCCCAAGGATTCACGGAAAGGCCAAATAAGCTGCCCTGGTACCCCAATGACCAGATCATACTATTGGAACTAACTTGGAAGCTGTGACACATCCACAATATTTTGAGCAGCAAACATCTGGCAGGGATGCCTTATCCTATCGAGCTTGGCCAAGGAATGTATAAAATTCATACCTCCCAATGTGCGGGTAATTCAAAAAAGGAGCTAGTCGAGTACCACTTCACGCAACATACAGCTAGGCCACAAATGGACCCATACGGTCATATCAGAAAAGCACTTGGACCGGAGTATGCCCACCTCCATCACGTTGAGGATTTATGGGCCAACTGCAAAGATGATCTTGAGGTGCGGTTGCGACACTATATGCGTATAACTGTCCACTATGTACAAAGAGTAAACCTGTGTCTGATTCTAGATCAACTAGAAGAAGACGAGAGCATGGTGATCGACCCAAAGTATGGTGCCATTGCAAATCTGCCATTGCCTTTAATTGATTGGGATGAGCAAGAGATTGATGACCTCGATATACTCACCAAGCCCATTGAGGCTCGTACAAAGGCATGGATCAATGAGCAGGTAGCTCGACTAAAACAACAAGGAGTTGCCTTGACCTTCAAGGGACTTGAAAGTGAGCCAAGTGGTTCTGATGGCGGGGTGGCTGCCACTATAGTTGGAGAAAAATCCAAATCCCCACCATCTGTTAAGTCTAAGAAGAGAAAGGAAGTTGGTGAACAACTACCTAACCCAAAGGTGTATGCTCGAAAGGCCTCAAAGGGCGAGCCTCCTAAAAAGCACAGAAGAATAGGTAGCATTGCAGAGATGCCGATAATACCTGAAGATCAGCTCCTCGAGGGTAAGGAGGAGGAGGCTGACCACACAAGGTCTCCACCTGATTCATCTGCTACTGCAACCATTGCTGATATTGCCACCATCCCACCCACTTCACTTGCAATAGCTACTTCCTCTCTGCCTGCGGTGGACATCTCTGTCCACCTTGCCTCCACTCCTCCGATCATGTAGGTCGTATCGGTAGATTCATTCTCTGCCACAACCTCACCCATCTCGTCATCATCCATGTCTCCTTCCCTTCCACTTGCTTCATCTATTGTTGTGATGCCTGTCGTCACTCTCCCCAACTCCTTTGTTAAATACATACAAAAGTTCCATCCGAACTTTCAGGAATGCTTGCAAATCCCATGGTGCAAGCTGCAATCGCCTAGGCAATGGTTAACACCCTAGCTCTCCCTCCTCCTATGGAACTGCCTAAAATGGAGGCTAAAATTCAAATATTAGATGAGCTCGAGCGAGGGTAGCTAGAGGTAGCTGAGAGGCCCGAAGATGAAGAGTTTGAATATCATGAGCATCCAATGTTCGAGCATCAGCTTATCGATGAGGTGGCATATGAATCTTCCAGTGAGAGCAGCGAGGAGCTTGATACAAAATTAATCCAAGAAACGGCTGATCCAGAGCTCGATGCAGAGTGGAACAAGTAGCTCAAGGAGATCGAGGACCAAGAGGCTGAAGGACGACCTATGATTGAAAGAATTGCTGCTCCAGAGACTGAAGCTAGTAGGTCTCCAATGGAAAGACACGATCAAACCCCACAACATGATGAGGAAGTATCCCTCCATGAAGATGAATAGGAGGATAAGCCCGAGCAGTATGAGTATGATCAAGATAAAGAAGAAAAGGATGTCAAAAGGGAAGACCCCTCCGACAGGCAATTGCTCACCAAATCACCTGCCAAGCGTATAATTCTCGTAAAAGATCCCGACGAGGAAAAGGAGGATGTAAGGGTTGAGGAGGAGGCCCTTAATGTCAAAGCCATTGAGCTTAGGGTGGAGGACAGAAAGGATCAATGTGAATCACCCAAGGCAGGACCTCCAATACCCGACTGGCTAGAGAATCAACTTAGACAAAAGACTCCCACCCTAAAGGATCCTAAAGCGAGGCTAGAGGCAATACTGGCAAGAGAACAGATAAGTACCAAGAAGGAGAAGAAGCCAAAAATTAGATCAAAGGTAACCATGGATGCCTGCTGATCTAGGGCAGTGGAAATAGCTACACTGGTGGTTGGAGAACAAGGAATAACCTACAACGTCTCTACCATTGACCTGGGAGTGGCCACTAGGGAGCAAAAGGTCGACCACCTCCAAGAATCAGTCGCCACGGTGGTGCACCTTATCCAGCAGAATAAGGTTTCAAAGGAAGAACTGAAGGCACAGGTGGCTGACTTAACCGCCTACATTCAATAATGCTCATCCTCGGATGAACTACCTACCACATCATCGGCCCTACCGCAGTTGCTGTCGCAAGAGAAAATCAACAAGCTGGAAAGAATGAGGAACATGGATAAGACCACAGAAAATTGGTTCCAGCAAGTCTTGGACATTGGGAACGCGGGCATCAACTTGGCTGTCTAAACAAAAGATAGGTTCCTGGAAGTGCAAACGTTTGTTGAGGGCACGAGGTGAATTTGCGAGGAGTTGCCAAGGAAGTACAGAGTCACCTACCCGAAGATCGAGGCTATCCTTGCGCTGCTGAGTGAGGTTTGGGAGAAGGACCTTGCCTTCAAGGATGATGACCACTGGTTAGTGGATGTATGGAAACGAGATTTTGATCATCGAAAGGGAAGGCTGGAGCAGATCCTGGAATGAGTAGTTCAAGATATTGAATGGGCCTAGGAGGCCAGAGGGGATTGTGCTAGGTACCTCAAGTTGATGACGGGGTGCGAGACGCTTGCTGTTGAGATGAATCCAAAGGGCATAAAGCCTCATTTCCTAAGGAGAATGGAAAATGGGATGGCAGTCGAGGTTGCCACAAACTTTATGAGCTTCGCTGCCCGAGCCTTTTCTTGGTCCAAATTGGTCAAGGACAACGCTGCCAAGTATGACGAAGACTGAGAAAAGCTCATTAACAACTCCAAGGAATGGAGTTACCAAGTGCTAAGATCTGACATCATGGAGGTCGACAAGTTTTGGCCGATGATCTTGAGATTCATGGAGTATGCAGATTTTAAGAAGCGTGAGGGCAACCCTATCATTGATGAAGAGTTCTTGAAAGAGTAGCTGCAACAAAGAGCAATCAACAAAAATATGAAAGTGCTACGGTGCTGCCACTAGAAGACAAAACAAGGAAAAGGATAAAAGATATTTTTTAAAATGTAATATATTTGGGGGTAGGTGAAACCCTAGTGTATAATGAATCTTGGCCACACAATAGAATTGAATCTTGGCCATTCATTTTGGGTTTTGGAAACTATAGATAGGGGTCTCCTCCTCTCATTTTAAGAGAGTTGAGTTGTTGTAAAGGCATGCTGCATAAATTTTAATAGAAATACATTGACTTGGTGCATTTCTAGATTTCTTCTCATGTTGCATGATTCTTCTCCAATAAGTTAAAGATTCCATTAGATTTTCTTTTATGTTTTAGTTTCCTTGTAGTTAGCCTTGGTAGACTTAGTAATGCTGTCTTTGGTTGTGAAGATTCCTACTGCGTGTATGCTTTTCTTGTCCATACTTTTAGTCATTTTCTGCTAGTAGGTGACTGTGTAATGTTAGAATGGACCATGATCTTATAGCTGCTCTTTAAACTTTATCTTTATTCACATCTATGTGGTGAATGGATGACAAAATATCTGCAGTCCTTAGAAGATAGCATAGATTTCATGATACTGTAAAACTTCTGGTTAAGTGAAATTCTGTTTAAGAAAAATGTCCACAACAGGAACCTCTATGATCACTATTCATCGATAGTTGCAGGTCCAAGAACCTCCTCTCTTCCCTGCCCTTTTTCCCCTTTTTTTAGTAATAACCTATGCTAAGGTTCATGGCACATTGTAAAGTCAAATTCAATGAAAAGATGGAGTTCAAGATTGCTATTTGAACCTGCAGCAAAGTGCAGTAATTTCCTATCCAAAGAACTCTATTCGCAGATCCGATTCTCCTACAACTTTGACTCACATAAGACCACCTTGTGATTCCAACAAATCACATCATACATCAACTGATATATTCCAAGCATCGTCATGACCTGACATCTGAGAGACCTTGGGATAGTATTTTGCAATTTGATTGTGGAAGATTGTCTTTCAAGAGAGGTGATGCACCTATGCATTGCCTATGTTGTGAAGTGCATAAAAACACCATCAACAAAATTGGCGCTAGAAGGAGGGATTTTTGGAGATAAAGCTGGATCGAATTGGGTCATTCTCCCCTGAGAGATTGCATCGAGTCTTGAGATCTACAACTAATAAAGGGGAATTTCAGGAATTACAACCCCCTGTCCGAGCTAAAAAGCTAAACGAAGGGAACCATCCATCTCCGATTCACCAAACCAACCCACTTCTCTTCTGCCTGCACCCTCTCCATTACCATTGGCAGTACCACCTTCCACTCATCTATTCCAAACAACCTTCGAGGCTGCCACTCCATTTGAGCTGAACTCTGCCTCTCAGCCAAACACAGTATCAAGCCCTGTTGCTGTCCCTGCACAGTTGTCAGTCTGTATGGCACAACCACCTCCACTACCTCCTCTGATGGCATGATTGGGCAATAACCCTTCTCCTTTGGCCTTCAACCTCTACTATGACATGCCAAAGAACCCCAAATTTTTTTGCACAAAATTCAATGCCCGAGACCCGCAAAGGACAAATGAGGAGCACGAAAGGATTTTTAAAATTTCTCTAAAAACTATGTAGATTATATACGAGGATGTGGCTTGTAGGCTCTTCCCCTACTCTCTCGAAGAGGAGGCATTCTATTGGTATGCCAATTTGTGAGAATGAACTATCAATACTTGGGACCTTCTGAAGAATGCGTTCCTACAGAAATTCAAGACACCAGTAAGCCCTGCAGACTCTTACTGACACTTCATGTCGGTTCAAAGGGAGATCAATGAACCAATCAGCTCATTTAATGATCGCTTCCACCGAGCATACATGTGGCTGCAGGCCCCGTACATTTTCAATGATGCTACTGTTTTACCTGTTTACTATGCAACACTAGATAAACTTACTTCAGCATTGGTAAAGAGGATGAGACCACCTCCTGCCAGGTTAGTCAATGCATATGCTGAGGCCATTATTGCTAGCATGGATTTAAGGCAGAATATTTTCGGTCTATTTCCATCTCTTGAACAGATCACACACCCTGCTTAAATTCAGGGGCTTACCCAAGCCTTTCAGCATCAGACACCCCTGCTGAATCCAGTACCACAGCTACCTATGGTCCCGCACCCTGGGAAACCAATGAATCGGGCACCTCTGGTTCCTCATTAATTACTGCCCCTATAGTAGCAAATCCATCCTCAACCGCCCCAAGTGTCGGCGTATCTCCAGATGTCCGAATTTCCACCGGCTCACCAAAATCAGCCAATGGCTCAGTCGACATTCCTTCAGAATGCCACTCCATAACCCAATAATTCAGAGAAAGACAAGATTGAAGAGCTCATAGAGATGATCAAGAAGATGTCCACGAAAATGACACACTTGATAAATCAGAATAACCAACTGCAATCATCCCAAAAGAGCATCCAAGCTAACCTTAATTGTGATAACCCAGGTCATCGTGAAGGCCGGGACATTTGGGATTCCAACACGTCATCCAAACAAAATTATGACAAAAATCAGAGTTCGGATCAGAACTTTGTGAGAAGGCCCTTCCAAAGACAAAACTAGACATGGAACACAAGACCCAACAATGGTGGCATCCCCACACCCCTTGATCAACCTAACACCAATGTGAACACTGCAAGCGGGGTTTACTTGGCTGAGGCTGCTTTGTTTGGTTGGTGTCGCATACACAAAACAAGTCGACACTCTAAGTTGGACTACCTAGAGTTCTAAATAGCTGCCGAAATCTTCCAAGTTGAGGTCGAGAATGCAGTGGATAATTCGGGGTGCAGAGACATCATCCCGTCTGACCCGTATGACTCTTCGGTGGTGGTGGTGAATCAGGCTCCTTTCCCAAAAGCTGAGTGCAACACACCAAAGCAGGAGGGTGTCAATTCCAGTAACAACAATAAGCCATAAGAGGTAAGTTCTAAAAGTCCTTTAGCTCAGCTTTTTGATTTAGTAGATAATGCTCCTAAAGAGGATGAAGAAGAGCCTAGGGAAGACGAATTCCAAATGTTTCACCAATGGACTACCCCTTATAACCTCAAGAATATACAGGTTGGTGGTCATGTTGGAAGTCTTTTTACAACCTCCACTCCACCGAATAATATCAGCACCCCTCCTGACCCAAATGCAAGCAATAACTCAGGTTTTCCCCATACAACCACATGGTACCTCAATAGGAACAAACAATAGAACAACAGCCAAAGCTAGGCCACTAGCTCCTCCCAAAAATTTTCCTATGATCAGGAAGTTGAGCAAATGGGGGAGTATATTGCTGAGGAATTCAAAAAGGTGAAGCTAAGCATGTCTGCCTTTGAGCTATTAAAGGTGCCTGCTGTCAGGAATGCCTTTTTCAGAATGATAAATGGGACTCCACTGGGGTCAACTCAAGAAGCTCCAGCTAAGCGGGTTTCCTTCGACGATCAACAAAGTGAGCCGGTCGTTAGAAAAATATTCAACAATAAGGCTGACCCGCCCATAGGTCAGCAAGCAAACAAGCAGTCTGACAAAGTAACTAGTCAGACACCAACCCAAAGTAGGGACAATGAGAAATACAAGGGCCAAGTCGCCCAAGTGGACATTTTCAGGGGATTGTTTCAGGGAAAATTCGAAACTCCTCCCCTTCTGACCACCATCCGTGTGTTCGGGAAAAACCTCCATAACTGCCTGCTAGATTCAGGAGCTTCTGCCAATGTCATGCCCCTGAGTGTGTGCAAGGCACTCAGAATAATGCCAAATCCTTCCCAGCGGAAGGTAACAAAACTTGACAAAACTGAGATTAGCATAGTGGGGGAAATTAAAAGAATACCTATGCAAATTGCTGTTGATCCTCAGATCCAACAGGCCATAGATATTCAGGTAGTTGATATCCCGGATATGTATGGTATAATCCTAGGAAGGGATTTCACAAAGGCATTGAATGGATATGCTGCGACTGACTACTCGCACATGTGGTTGCCATGGAAAGGAATACCGAATCAGATTCAAATCGATTAGGAACCACATATGAGGTTTATGATCACTGAATAGAACAACATGAATGAAGTGTTGTTTACCGAAAAAGATTTAAGGAATTATTCGCTAGTATCATATCTGAATGAGTAGGAATTCCTTGAAGATAAGGGAACAAGCGAGGTTTTCCTCGTATTATGCAACCCACCTGCTAATCTAGCCCATGCCTCTCAAAGCACTGAAATGATGATAGAATCCGATGACAAAGAGTCAGGAGGGGATGACAATCTTGGACTGCTTGATGGTTTCCAAGAGTTCATGACAAAATGTGCCCAAGATTAGCTCAGTCTAGGGGATAGAATGAACTTTCAAGAACTCTTGCTGCCTAATTTGTGCAGGGTACATAATGCTGCTCATTCTGAGTTTGAGTGCTGCCTATGCTAGACAACAATTGAGCATATTAAAAAACACGTCACTTCGAGGGGAGAGGCTAAATCAACACTACCAGAATGAACCCCTCCGCCTCCTACATGTCCTCAGAGGGCCGCCACAATGACTCCTCCGTCACAATCAAGAGGTGGAACAATTCGATCTACTTTGAAAGATTCTCCTAGATTTTGGACGTTGCACTTCGATGAGTCCAAGTCCAAGCATGGTGTTGGAGTAGGTTTCGAGTTGATCAGTCCCAGAGGTAAGTCATACTTTGCTGCTCATAGAATTTAGTTTTATTGCACCAACAACATAGCAGAGTACGAGGCTTTAGTCCTAGGCCTCTTGATGGCAGTAAGAAAAGGTGTCAAAATGCTCCAGGTGTTCGGGATTCAGAGTTAGTCATTAAGCAAGTCAGGAAGCTTTATTCCTGCTATGACAAAAGACTCACAAACTATAGGCACTAGGTATGGGATCTACTAGAAGGATTGGATACATTCAATATCCAATTGATCCTGCATTCCCGAAATCATACTGCCAATGCCCTAGTGCAGGCGGCCAACACGCTGCAGCCGTTATCCTTGTTAGGCCTCAAAAGATTCACTGTGGAACTCACTTTTGTTCCTTCTGTGCCGGATAACATAGTCAACTTCCAGGTATTCAACGATGACAAACACAACCTGGATTTTATCACCAGTTCGGATGTGTTTGCTACCCAGATAATCGACGAGGTCGAGCCTCAAGAGGATGACCTAGATATAGAGAGGATTATCAACCTAAAGACCAACACCATCCCCAAAGGGATGGTCCAATTAGAGAGAATCTTTGACTTGGATCAGATCAGAGATCAGGATCAACAAGCTAAGAAAGATACCATCAATGGCCAGTGTGACACCTACAACCTCGAAACGGTTGGAAATGCTAAGAACATATTTATTGGTAAGGTGTGCGCTCCTGAGGAAAGAAAGGGTAAACTCGAGGCTCTGTAGAAATACCACGACATCATCGCCTGGAGCTATGAGGATATCAAAACATATGATATGTCAATTATCACCCACACCATCCCTCTCAGACCAGATGCGAAGCCATTTCGACAGCGACAATGCCCTGTCAATGCTTTGCTGGAACCAATAATAAACAAAGAAGTACAAAAGTTGATGTTGGATAGGATCATCTTTTCGGTTAGACATTCCACATGGGTGGCGAATTTGGTTCCTGTCATAAAGAAAAATGGGGAAATTAGATTGTGCGTAGACTTCCACAACTTGAACTGAGCCTCAGAAAAGGATAACTATCCTGTACCTTCATTAGATGAGGTGTTGCAAATAGTAAACGACTCTCAGATGTTGTCCTTCTTGGATGGATATTCGAGGTACAATCAGGTCATGGTACTGTACGAAGATGGACACAAAACGACATTCACCACAAAATGGGGGACCTTCGCTTATAGACGAATGCCGTTCAGACTAATCAATGTTGGTGCTACTTTCCAATGTGCCATGGATATTGCTTTCAAGGACCTTGTCAAAAAGTGCATAATCATCTACATGGATGATTTGATAGTGTTCTCAAAGTAGTGGGGTAATCACGTCACTGACCTATGCAAAGTCTTTCAGAGGTGTCACGAATTCGGGGTTTCCCTTAATCTGAAGAAGTGTATCTTCAATGTCACTGAAGGGAAACTCCTTGGACATGTCCTCTCAGAAAGGGGAATTTCTATCGACCTTGAGCATATCCAATCAATCATGAAGATTCAGCTTCCAGACAGCAAAAAGGAATTAAAATATTTTTTTGGAAAGATCAACTTTGTCCGCAAGTTCATCACAGGCTTCGTGGAAATCATCAAACCACTCAATGCTATGCTAAAACAAAATGCTAAGGTTGAGTGGACTCCGGAAGCAAAACAGGATTTCGAGGAAATTAAGAAAGCAATCATTGATGCACCTGTGCTGGTCAGCCCCAACTATCTGAAGCCCTTCTACGTATATTCATTTGCTTCAGATCATTCATGTGCCAGTATCTTGACACAAAAGAATGATGAGGGGAGCGAACATCCGATCACTTTCATGAGTGCACCCTTGAAAGACACCGAACTCCACTACCACAATGTTGAAAAATAGGCTTTTTCCCTTGTTAAAGGGGTAAAGAAATTTAGGCACCATATCTTGTGTAATAAGGTGTTCGCCATAGTTCCTGACCGAACAATAAAGACATTGCTCATGCAAAACGAGCTACGGGAGCGAAGATAAAAATATATTGCATTATTGCAGGAGTATGACATGGAAATCCAACCAATGAGGTTGGTGAGAGGACAAGCACTTTCCAAAACAATGGCAAAAGTGGTTATTGAGGCTGGGCCTGAACTCACAGTGCAGTAGTACTAGCTGGAAGATGTCTCTCCAGGGGAATGGTACGATGACATAGTCTATTACCTGTTGAATCATAAATGTCCACCTCATCTATAGGGAGTCCAAAGGTAAGCCCTTAGATTGAAAAGAAATAGTTACATGCTATAGGGGGCCATCTTATACAAGAGAAACCATGAAGGTATTTACCTAAGATGCCTTGGTAAAGAGGAAGCTGATCGAATCCTCAAGGAATCCCATGATAGGTTCGGGACTGGTCACGGTTCTGACCTATCTATTGTGCATCAAATATTGAGGGCTAGGTACTATTGGACCACAGTTTCCAAGGAAGCCCATAGTCATGTTCACACCTACCACATATGCTAGACCATAGCCACTTGAGAGAAGAATGTCGCTTTCCCATTGCAACTTGTTCTAGAGGTAAGACCGTTCGCACAGTGGGGCCTTGACTTCATCGGTGCGGTAAGCTCTCCATCATCTGCTAGACATAGGTACATTCTAACCGCCTCTGATTACTATACTAGATGGATGGAAGCAATTGCATGTAGGGAATGTACCATTGAAGTTGTTACTAATTTCCTAGAAAGTTTCATTTTAAATCGCTTCAGTTGTCCTTACGCTTTAGTATGCGATAATGGCCCTGCATTTGCTTCATTGAAATTTGTGGGTTGGGCATTTGATTATGGTATCACCCTTAAGTTTTCCTCCAATTACTATCCTCAAGGAAACGACCTTGTTGAATCCACCAATAATAACCTAATCACCGTAATAAAAAAAATGCTTGATAGGAATCCTAAGGACCGGCATACCCAGCTCCACTTTTCCCTCTCGGCAGACTGCACCCATCACAAGGCTGCCCTCGGGGATTCCCTGTTTAACCTAGTTTATGGCTTGGAGCCTATCTTTCCCATTCATCTAAAGATCCCTACCCTCCGGTTCATCAACGATTTTTATGAAGGAGGAGATCACAGAGAAGCTCACCTCGCTGAGCTGTTGCATTTGGAAGAAATACAAGATCATGCAATAGAAAATTTTGCCAAACATTAGGGCGTTTTCAAAAGGTGGTTCGATCGTTAAGCCAAAATTAATTCCTTCCACATTTCTGATCAAGTCCTTTATTGGGACAAGGCCCATGAAAAGAAAGGGGGACATAACAAATTCGACAAGCTTTGGCTTGGCCCCTTTCAGATTGCTGAAATCCTTGGTGATAATGCTTTTCGCTTAAAGTCCTTAACTAGTGAAGATGTCCCATTGCCTATCAATGAGCAACACCTTAAGCATTATTTATAGGATTGAGCTCTTTCAGAGCTATCATTGTAAATACCTGTACATAGGTTTTTTTGATTCGCTGTCTTGTTTTATTCTGCTTTGCTCGTCTCTCGACAGTTTTTTCTTGATTTTGAAGAGAGTCTCCTCATTCCACTACAGTGGCCATGCTTGGCTTGATGAATGGTTGGCCCTGATTCCCGTTCTTATTTTTTCTCCAGATAAGCATTCATTCCCTATTAAAAATCTCTGAAAGCCCCAAAGCCATTTTTTTCCTGGTTGAAGTTCGAACTAACCTAGGACGGTGTCCCATTTGAATTTCCTGCATTTGTCATGGACCACACAACAACACACTTTTAAAGTTTCCAAAGAATGGTATGGTGATTACTGAGAAGGGTGGATAAGTGGAAAATCTAAAGTCTGCTCCAGTGACCACTGTGGTTCACAAGCCCATGGTGAGCTTTGTTGCTTACACAGTTGAACAAAAAGAAAAGAAAAACACTACAAAGAACATATCGAATGAAAAGAATAGAAAATGAAAGAAAAATAACCACACGGGTGTGTGGATGTCTCTATGGGAGCTATGGACACCTAGCTAGCAGTAGAGCTATGTTCGTGGGGTCACAACGACAACTCCTTCTGGGCTATGGACACCTGACTGGTAGCGGAGCAATGTCCAGGTTACTTTTGGGGTCAAACAAACTACGTAGCTTGTCCCTCTCAATCAGGGGTTGCCCATGCTATCTTCAAGGAAAGGAAATGAACTCACCATGCACATAATTCCATGATAGTATCACAACACGGTTCAAACTCACCTTACTCAACTTGTTCTTAGTTCAACCCTGGTAATTGGATTATGGTCTGCGAGACCAAAGATCATGGGTCCGGAATGAAGATTTATCTTTAGAATGTTGGGAGCGTTCTCCCAGTGGAGTCACCATTTGTTGTGCCTATAGCACACACGCCCCATTCGGAATGGGGACCCTCTCTTTCTTTTTGGCTTGCTGGGTCCTTTTTGCTTTGCCTCATTTTCCATGCCCCATTTTGGGGTCCTTAATGGTCAGCACGTTCTCAAAAGTCCCATTTTAAGGTTGACCTAGTTTTTCCCCTGTGAAATTTGCTAAGTTTTGAGCCCTTTCGGGTTTTCCTTGTTAGATTTCCTTTCTGACATCTATGGCTCCTCTCGGGCCCGGACCCTCGGGTTTCCCCTCTCGGGTTTGCGTTCTGGTTTCACCATTCCAAACGGCAGCTGTGCGATGTCTTTCCGGTCCTTCGGGCCTGACCTGCCGGGATTCCCCTCCCAATTTTCTCTTTGGACTTTGCCGTTCCAAATGACCGCCAACTTCCATCTTTTTGGACGCTAGACCCCGGAGCTCCTGTCGCTATTTGTATTTCACTTGGTAGATTTTTGAACGACCAGCTGTCCGTGTCTTTTCGGACCTCGGACCTCGGTCCTCCCGCCGCCATCCCAGAATTTGAACTCAGCTACCACAACTGCCACCATACTAGGCATTCAATTGATACATTAATTGCATTAGGTGCTATAAAACAAGTTTTCAACTATCATTTTCACATGTCAAAAGCGATGGAAAAGCCCAACGCCGCCCCAACAAATTCTGCCTCAGCGCCCGAGCCCTTGCTTTACCGTTCCACATGAATTCAACAAAAATCTTCTTCAGGAGTTCAAGATATGTTCGCCGTCCGCGTTCCTTGTCCTTTTCCCTCAAAATCATGGTTTAAATCAAGTAAAAACTTAAAATGAACTTGAAACCTAATAGAATAGTACCTTAGCTTAAAAACCCACAAATTGAAAATTGAAAATCGATTGTTTGAAGGATGAAATTTGAAATTGGAGTTTGACCTTCCCATTGCTGTTTTTCGGAACATGTGACCACCTCCTTTGGGCCCAAACCTCTCCTCTGTCGTGCGCTAGGTTCAAACTTAGAAAATTGACAATGACCAAACTCATTCAGGGCCCCGGCCTCCAGACTTCCCCTCTCAGATTTCCATTGTGCCCCCACCGTTCCAAACGACCTTCCTCGAGCGTCCTTTCGGATCTCGGACCCTGAACGCGTGAAGTCCATCTTAAACTTGCAGGAAAAAACAAACGAAAAAGTTTCCCTCGGACCTTGGCCCCCAGACTTCCATCCCCATGCTGCCGTCACTACTTCATTGTTTCGAATGACTATCCTTGGGTGTCTTCTCAACTCTCGGACCCCAGCCACCCTTTCGCCACACACAGTTTTACCAGAAAAGCTAAACGTCAAAATGTTGTCCGAACTCCGGACTCCAGAATTCCATCCCCAAAATTTTGTCCCTGTTTTGTCGTCTCGGACGGACGAGCTTGTCCGCCTTCCTGGCCGCCAGACCCCAACCCTTGGTTCACTGCTGAGCTTTTCCTAGCTGATAAGTTTGCCTCGGGTGTAACCTTCTGGACTTCCATCTCCGGAATTCCGTCCGCATTTCACCCTTTCGCACGGCCTTCTCGACCTTGGAAACCCGAACTCCAGAACACGACTCCCAGAATGTTGTCTTCCATGCGCTGTTCCAAACGACCTTCTTGCAGTTGAAACCCGAACACCTAAATGCTGACTGAAATGGACTCCAAATCGAAAACAGACTTCGACCCACTTGCTAAAAATGAGCCTTCTTTCATGCCCAACCTTTGTTTGATCAAATCCAAGACCATAAAAGTCGTTGGGAGTTCGTTGCCTTGTTTTCCCTTCCAAACAACATTCTGCCAAGGGAATTTCGGCCCTTCGGGCCTGGGTCATCCGTTTGCCTCCCAGAATTATTATGATCAAGTGTTGAACTTTTATAGAATAATGATTGTGGATCTAACCTTGATTTGCAGGGATTTGTCCAAGGCTGCATCTTCATGTTTGATGTTGCTAACTGCCGTCTCTTTGTGCAGGATTTATGGAATCCGGTGCAGAAGCCTCTAGTGCCGCCAAGGAAAAGGGGAAAGGAACTTCCAAGGTGCCTCGAGGAAAGGATCAAATGAGGTACAAATTCTAGGGAGTGCTATTACACTCCAAGGTCACAACTCTTTGGAGAGACATCACACATACCAATATCGGGCATGTCAATATTGACGAGTTTACATGGAGAGTCAAGGTGGACCCAAAAATAGATAATGCAAAGTTAATCAAAAGCAATGGACTGGCCAAGGCTGCAGGCTTCCTGCCAACGTTGGTGGCCCCTGAGTTGGTAATGGCATGCTGGGAGGCGTATCAACTTGAAACAAAACCAATGTGGATAGAGATGGAAACATCCTCGCTGATATGTCCCCTCTCGGGATAACTAAAACTTTCCACATCCCCACCTTTGAAAGCATGGAGACCCCAACCATAGAGGAGTGTAAGGCATTATGGGATCACGATCCTATAAGATGCAAGAAAATGATCAATCAATACTAGTTGAAGGACAAGTGGGCAAGTGCTGGAAAAGTTCCCAAGGAGCTCTTTCACATCGATTTCTTCGAAGATTATCATGACCCGGTCACCCTACTGAGCAGAGTAATGGGCCTTCCCATTGCGGCCTTATTCCAGGAGTGGATGTTGTACTTTGTTGCAAAAATCCTTCGTGGGAGTGACACTGCCTTCTATTGGGGGGAAATAATCAACAATTGCTTTCATGAGGAATTTATCAATGTGAAGAAAACCTCCAAGTTCTACATGATGTCCTACTTGGTCTACTCACTGGCCAATCAGCGGCATTACCACGGTTTGTCTGCAATACCCAATGAGGCACCGAGAAGAGGGCTTAAGCCCTATAATAAATATCTGCAACTGTAGTACAAGAAATTCAAGAAGGACTATTGTAGGGTAAATGATGCATTCACTACCTACATCATTCGGTCTCTTGGAGGTGACTTTGAGAGAATTATAGTTCTAGGGCCCTTCTTAAGAACTATGCCTTCCTGTTCATACAATTCCCCAAGTTCACCTACATCCGTGCCCAAGGATTCACGAAAAGGCCAAATAAGCTGCCCCGGTACCCCAATGAATGGATCATGCTATTGGAACTGACTTGGAAGTTGTGACACATCTGCAATATTCTGAGCAACAAACATCTGGCAGGGATGCCTTATCCTATCAGGCTTGGCCAAGGAATATATAAAATTCATACCTCCCAATGTGTGGGTAGTTCAGAAAAGGAGTTGGCTGAGTACCACTTCAGGCAACATACAATAGGCCATGAATGGACCCATACGGTCATATCATAAAATCACTTGGACCGAAGTATTCCCACCTCCATCATGTTGATGATTTATGGGCCAACTGCAAAGATGATCTTGAGGTGCGGTTGCGACACTATATGCATATGAATGTCCACTACATATGAAGAGTGAACCTGTGTCCGCTTCCAGATCAACTAGAAGAAGACGAGAGCATGGTGATCGATCCAAGGTATGGTGCCATTGCAAATATGACATTGCCTTTAATTGATTGGGACGAGCAAGAGGTTGATGACCTCGATATACTCACCAAGCCCGTAAAGGCTCATACAAAGGCATGGATCAATGAGCAGGTAACTTGACTAAAACAACAAGCAGTCACCTTGACCTTCAAGGGAATCGAAAGTGAGCCAAGTGGTTTTGATGGTGGGGTGGCTATCGCTACAACTGGAGAAACATCCAAATCTCCACCATCTGTTAAGTCTAATTAGAGAAAGGAAGTTGGTGAACAACTACCTAACCCAAAGGTGTATGCTCGAAAGGCCTCAGAGGGCAAGCCTCCTAAAAAGCATAGAAGAATAGGCAACATTGCAAAGATTCCAGTAATACCTGAAGATCCACTCCTCGAGGGCAAGGAGGAGGAGGCCGACCCACCAAGGTATCCACCCGCTTCATCTGCTACTGCAACCGATGCTGCTATTGCCACCATCCCACCCACTTCACTTGCAATAGTTGCTTCCTCTCTGCCTACGGTGGACATCTCTATCCACCTTACCTCCACTCCTTCGATCGTGCAGGTCATATCAGTAGATTCATCCTCTACCACAACCTCTCCCATTTCTTCATTCTCCATGTCTCCTTCCCTTCCACTCGCTTCATCTACTATTGTGATTCCTGCCCTCAATCTCCTTGATTCCTTTGTTAAATACATGCAAAACGTGCCATTCAAACTTTCAGGAATACTTGCAAATCCCATGGTGCAAGCTACAATTTCCCAGGCGTTGGTTAATGCCCCAGCTCTCCCTCCTCCTATAGAACCATGTAAAATGGAGGCTATAATGCAAATATCAGATGAGCTCGAGCGAGGATAGCTGGAGGCAGCCGAGAGGCCCGAAGATGAAGAGTTTGACTATCATGAGCATCCGATGTTCGAGCATTGGGTTATCAATGAGGTGACACATGAATCTTCCAATGAGAGCAGCGAGGAGCTTGATATAGAATTAATCCAAGAAACGACTGATCCAGAGCTCGATGCAGAGTGGAACAAGCAACTCAAGGAGATTGAGGACCAAGAGGCTGAAGGATGACCTATGATTGAAAGAATTGTTGCTCCAGCGACTGAGGCCAGCAGGTCTCCAATGGAAAGACACGATCAAACCCCACAACATGATGAGGAAGCATCCCTCCATGAAGATGATCAAGAGGATAAGCCCGAGGAGTATGAGTATGATCAAGATAAAGAAGAAAAGGATGCCAAAAGGGAAGACCCCTCTGACAAGAAATTGCTCACCAAATCTCCTGCAAAGCATATAATGCTCGTACAAGATTCCGATGAGGAAAAGGAGGATGTAAGGGTTGAGCAGGAGGCCCTTAATGTCAAAGCCATTGAGCTTAGGGTGGAGGACAACAAGGATCAACATGAATCACCCAAGGAAGGACCTCCAATACCCAACTGGCTAGAGAATCAACTTAGACAAAAGACTCCCGCCCTAAAGGATCCTAAAGCGAGGCTAGAGGCAATACTGGCAAGAGCACAGATAAGTACCAAGAAGGAGAAGAAGCCAAAATTCAGATCGAAGGTAACCATGGATGCCTCCAGATCTAGGGTAGTGCAAATAGCTATGCTGGTGGTTGGAGAACAAGGAATAACCTACAACGTCTCCACCATTGACTTGGAAGTGGCCACTAGGGAGTAGAAGGTCGACCACCTCCAGGAATTAGTCACCACAGTGGTGCACCTTATCCAACAAGATAAGGCTTCAAAGGAAGAACTCAAGGCACATGTGGCTGATTTAACTGCCTACATTCAACAATGGTCATCCCTGGATGAACTATCTACCACATCATCGGCCCCACCGTAGTTGTTGTCCCAAGAGAAAATCAACAAGCTGGAAAGAATGAGGAACTTGGATAAGACCATGAAAAATTGGTTCCGACAGGTCTTGGACATTAGGAACACAGGCATCAACTTGGTTGTCCAAACAACAAACAGGTTCCTGGAGGTGCAAACGCCTCTTGAGGGCAGAAGGAAAAATTGTGAGGAGTTCTTGAGGAAGTAAATAGTCGCCTACCCAAAGATCGAGGCTATCCTCATGCTGTCGAGTGAGGTTTGGGAGAAGGACCTTGCCTTCAAGGATGATGATGACTGGTTAGTGGATGTATGGAAATGAGATTTTGATCATCGAAAGGGAAGGCTGGAGGAGATCCTGGAACAGGTATTTCCGGATATCGAATGGGCCCAAGAGGCTAGTGGGGATTGTGCTAGGTACCTCAAGCTGATGACGGGGTGTGAGATGCCCATTGTTGAGATCAATCCAAAGGCCATAAAACCTCATTTCCTAAGGAGAATGGAAAATGGGATGTCAGCCGAGGTTACCATAGACTTTATGAGCTTCGCTGCCCGAGCCTTTTCCTGGTCCGAATTGGTCAAGGACAACGCTGCCAAGTATGATGAAGACTGGGAATATCTCATTAACAACTCCAAGGAATGGAGTTACCAGGTGCTAAGATCTGACATAATGGAGGTCGACAAGCTTCGGCTAATGATATTAAGATTCATGGAGTATGCAGCTTTGAAGAAGTGTGAGGGCAACCCTGTCGTTGATGAAGAGTTCCTAAAAGAGTAGTTGCAGCAAAGAGCAATTAACAAAAAGATGAAAGTGCTATAGTGCTGCCACTAGAAGACAAAATAGGGAAAAGGACAAAAGATGTATTTAAAATGTGATATATTTGGGGGTAGGTGAAGCCCTAGTGTAAAGTGAATCTTGGCCACACAATAGAATTGAATCTTGGCCATTCATTTTGTGTTTTGGAAACTATAAATAGGGGTCTCCTCCTCTCATTTTAAGAGAGTTGAGTTGTTGTAAAGGCATGCTGCAGAAATTTTAATAGAAATACATTGACTTGGTGCATTTCTAGATTTCTTCTCATGTTGCATGATTCTTCTCCAATAAGTTAAAGATTCCATTAGATTTGCTTTGTTGTTCTAGTTTCCTTTTAGTTAACCTTGGTAGATTTAGTAATGTTGTCTTTGGTTGTGAAGATTCTTGTTGTGTGTATGCTTTTATTGTCCATACTTTTAGTCATTTGCTGCTAGTAGCTGACTATGTAAAGTTAGTCTGGACCATGATCTTATAGCTGCTCTTTAAACTTTATCTTTATTCACATCTATATGGTGAATGAATGATGAAATATCTGCAGTCCTTAGAAGATAGCGTAGATTTCATGATACTGCGAAACTTCTGGTTAAGTGAAATTATGTTTAAGAAAACTGTCTACAACAGGAACCTCCATGATCACTGTTCATCGATAGTTGTAGGTCCAGGAACCTCCTCTCTTCCCTGCCCTTTTTCCCCTTTTTTTAGAAATAACCTATGCTAAGGTTCATGGCACACTGTAAAGTCAAATTCAATGAAAAGATGGATTTCAAGACTGTTGTTTGAACCTACAACAAAGTGCAGTAATTTCCTATCCAAAGAACTCCGTTCATAGATCTAATTCTCCTATAGATTTGACTCACGTAAGACCGCCTTGTGATTCCAACAAATCACATCATACATCAACTAATATATTCCAAGCATCATCATGACCTGACATTCGAGAGACCTTGGGATAGTGTTATGCAATTTGATTGTGGAAGATTGTCTTTCAAGAGAGGTGATGCACCTATGCATTGCCTGTGTTGTGAAGTGCATAAAAACACCATCAACAATAAGTAACAAAAATATAGACAGGTCTAAAAGGTATCAAGGTAAATAATAAATGAACAATACTACTTCGAATAAAGTAATTCATATGAGTGGGTTATTTTTTATAAGCTACGTCCACATATACCCTTGGATATATTATTCAATATCCCTAGAAAGAAGTTTATTGTTGAAGGGAAAGTAGAGCACTTGTATAACTGTGCACTAGATCCAAGCTTGTCTTAGAGCAATTTCATTACCTTGTACAACTAACTGCAAACTAGTTTAAAATTGGAGAATTGAATTTTGATCATCTAGGAGTAGTCTAGCATGAGTTATATTACTAATTCTAAGAATGCTCCCAACACAGTGTCTAGTAATTGGAGGAGATCACCACATTGGTGAAGTCCCTTAAAGATGTTTGTTTGAATATTATTATATTACCACAAAATAAGTGATGCAGAGCCTGATTCTTATCCAATCATATAGAGGAGATCTATATGAAATAAAGCGCTCATGAAGTTATGCAAGAAGCTAGCAAAATTATTGAGAACCTTTACACATTCCAATGCCAAAATTTCTAGATGGAGTATTATGGGGTTGTGGGACATAGGATAAAGGTCATCCTAATGAAGATGCTAATGCAAAGACAATGGAGAATAATTAGATTGATAATGAATCATGCTTTCCCTATTTTAGATATGAGATAAAGTTGTAATAAGGAGGCTAGAGACTGAGGCCTAGCCCCTTGGTTTTTTTTTGTTCTATGAACTTTCTTGGTGGATGTTAACCACCCATTTGTTGAAATCCACCAAATTACGTTGTTAGCCTCTTTCCTGGTCTGATTCTAAGAAAAATCATACAAAATACTCTTGTTGTTGATTGTTGATGTAGAGTGTCACTTATGATAGAGTCTAACACTGTAATAAGACATTGTTCCTCAATAGTCATCTATTTTGGCTAACAATGTAATAAGACATTTTTCTTCAATAGTCATCCTTTAAAATAGACATGCAATATCCAATGAACCAGAGAAATGAGAAAGTTCCCTATATAGTTTGCACTAATCACTAGGTACTGTATTCCCATAAAAATAAAAACATAAACACAACTGTAGTGCTACCCTTTGTCATCTTCTGTTGTGGATATTGTTTAGAAATATATCCATCTAGTTAATCACCATCTTAGTTTGGCAGGAAAGTACTACAAAGTAAAGGTAACAAAAATGTTGTTAGCTAATTCTGTAATCATATGTTCATAGAAATGAAGTCCTCATCAATGCTAAAAAGAAAAGTACCTCACATTCATAAGTTGAGAGACACAAAGTCCTCACAAATGCTAAAAAACTGTACCTTGTCAATGAGTGATTGATAGTATGGTTTCACATCTTTCATGTCAACTCTCACTTTTCTCTTGCTGTATAAATCATATTTGTTGTTTACACAAAAATAATACATAAAAATCCACAACCATACTATAATATCCATAACTATATCCCTGAGAATTCAGTTCAGATTAAAAATAGAAAATAAAACCAACAATTTAGCCTTCCTTTTCTTACTTGAATATTTTAAGCCATTCCAACATTTCATAATCCTCATCCTTCATTAAGTGTTTGTATGCATAAACTTGGTGTAGAGCTGAAACTTACAAAATTGGTTATGAAAAACATGTTTGACATATATCTACAAGTAGCTTAGATAATGGCTTTCATAACTATTTACCATAGAAAGAATAAAATCTGATTATAAAGAGTGCAATAGGAGGCAATGTGGTATTGTTAATTTTTGCTACTTGTTTCCTCAATTAATCAAAATTTGGTGGTTATTAGATAGTGGAAAATCTCTTAAAAAATAGTAAAATGCATTTCCATTTAGATATGAACTTAGATACATGAGAGTTCAAGGTCAAAAAATGTGTGTTCTTTTATACCACCACTCAACTTCTCTTGAAAATGATAGAGCATGACAATGGACTACAGAAGCATCAAATGCATAAAAATGAAAAACTAGGCACAATTTGAATGCAATAAGGAAATGGTCACAATACCATGTGCATATTCATCGTGGCCCCATGAAATAATCACATTTTCAAGTCCACAATTTTTAGAATACACTCCATACTTTGTGTTGTAGTTAGGGTTGTAATAATCAGGGTTGTCCTTGAAATGCTGATCACGAAACATAAATATTTCAACTTACAGACTATAATATGAATAGAAGAAAATAAAATCTTTAAAAAGATGAATAATGAATTACAATAGATGTTACCTCATAGTGAACAATTGATTTATCAAATTCACATCCAAGGGGATAAGTGTCACTGATGCAAGAGAATCTACCAAACACCAACAACTTCAAGGGTGCATCAGAACCAATCACAATTTGGAGAAGATCAAATTAAACAAGCAACCAATATTTCATTATCTTTTCAACAAATCATACACAATTCTACTTTTTCCTTCATTCTACAAAGCTTCAAGGCATCAAGTCAGTATTCCAACTTCAACAAAAACCATATTCCAAATCATCATCAACACCACATTGACTGAATCAAACAAAACCCTGATCAGTATCTCTGAAAACATTCCATCTTCTCAATTTTCACCAATTCACTCTTCATTTCACCTTGTTACCAAAAACAAAAGGACACCTAATCAAACCTTGCACTAACTACCAAGACATCTTACTCACTATGTTTCTGATAGAAATAAACCAGTAACATATTCTCATATCTCTGATTTGTCAGATTTATTGATACTCATAGTCAAGTCACCATATGCACATTGTAATCACCATACCCAAATCACCAAAACAAAAAACACTACCTTATAAACTTTTCCAAAACATAGAATCACATTTTCCAACATCTTTTAGACAGGTCCAAGACAATTTCAATCATTTATTTCACTGTCCCAATAGAAACTCAGTTTCTTACATGCAATTTCCAATGTTCTACTAGCATTTGAAGACCCTTAAAGTGGGTATATTAAACAACTCAGACTGAATCTCCAAACACCATATACTGTTTCAAGGACCCATTTATGCCTAGTTTAACATATCTCAAAAGAAAATCCACTTGTTTTGGAAAATACAAAAGAACCACTAGACTGTTCGCCTGAACATGCACCACATTAGGCCAGATTTACAAAGTGACTACCAACGAATCAACTAGAAATCACCAAAAAACTTAAGACATTGTTAGATTGAGTCACAAATCTTAGGATTCAACAATCTTTATGGACTGACAGGCCCAATGTATCACTGAACAATGAAACCCTTGTTTATAGGCTTGATATGCTTACAAGTGTGAGGTTTTATTGGAAAAACATACCCCAAACCTTCTACCACCTTAAAATTGCTTCAAACACATTGGAAAATATCTGCACAAACTATTGAACCGTCAACTAACCTTTATGCAAGCTTATTTTATCAAATACCACCTTGGAGCCATTCTCTTTGTGAGGAAAACTCTGGTTTTAGTGGTATTACTTCATTTTCTTGTCTCCCCTATTCCAACACACACTCAAAAAATTTAAATCATAATAAAAAATCTCTAAACTATCTATCCCACCAATCTTCTAAACCTACATTGGTGGGATGGTGAGTTCTATCCTCACAAACCCCTCAAAACCCTTGACTGGATTGTTAAATCAGTTTTATAAAATGGATTAAATCATATACCTAACCTGACTAAAGCCTCACAAAATCAACTTATACTGAAGGCTCACACATTACTTAATTGAATCTAAACAAGATCAAAACTCAAGAACTACTGTATAGTCTGTATAGGACTGATAAAAAGAGAAAAAACAGTAAATTGGAAACATGGAACTTTATTATCACAATTTGATTCAAGAATACAAAAGTTATTTCCTTTTCTTGCCCCCACAAGGCTTAAATAGATGTAAAAAATAGTTAAAATAACTATCCCATGGACTTCCACTGATGAATCCTTTGATTTTTCATAAAAGACTCCTCAACTTCTTATTTTTTTTTGTACTTTTTGCATTTTTTTGCTTTATTGACAACTTTTACACTTTTAGCAACATTTTGCCAATTTACTCAATTAACTCCTAGTGACCTATTTAAGGATTCAACTACATTAATATAGGTCTTCTCATGAACTTTTTACAATTCCTTTATGATGAAAATGCAAATTTTAGATTTTTTCATTTTTGAAGCACAAGGTGCTCCTGCACCAGTTACCTAAAATTTCAAATGAGAATTTTTAGTACTACATATACACACAGTTAACAAGGAATGCATCCCTATTCCTTGAAGCCTTTCACCAACTACAAGAATAAGCTCGTATGCTATGAAGTTAAACTTCTCTAAGCATATTATATGTTTAATTCAATCTAGATCAAGTTTTCTACAAAATATTTTAGGTGGGTTCCATTCATCTCAATGATGTGGAATGTTGGTTGAGCTCACCTACAAATGCTGCAACTTATGTTCTTCTCTAAAATATGTATGCAAAATGTGAAAGCATACACAAGGCACGTGAAGTGTTTGATAAAATTCCTAAAAGAGATGTCATCTCATGGAATACAATGATTACAAGATATGCACAAAATGGATTTTTTGAAAAGGATTTAAAATCTTTCAAGAAAATACAGTTGGCAGGTGTAAAGCCAAATTCCACAACTTTTTCCAGCATCCTCCCCATCTGTGTCAAAATGGGAGATTTGGAACAGGGTATGGACATCCATCAAAGCATAAAGGATAGAGAATTTTTTTTAGATGTTGTAGTGGCAACATCCCTTGTAGACATGCATGCAAAATGTGGAAACATAGCCAAGGCATGCAAACTGTTTCACAAAATTCCTCAAAGAAATGTGGTCCCATGGACTACAATGATTTCATGATACAAACCAATTGAAATTTTTGAAAAGGCTTTAGAAACTTTCAATCAAATGCAATTGGCAAGTGTAAAGCCAGACTCCATAACCTTTTCTAGTATCATACCCGCTTGTGCCAAAGTAGGAGCCTTAGAAGAGGGTATGGACATCCATCAAAGCATGAAGGATAGAGGAATTTTTTTAGATATTGTAGTTGCAATTGCTCTTGTAGACATGTATGCTAAATCTGGGGTCATAGACAAGGCACTTGAAGTGTTTGAAAAAATTCCTAAAAGAAATGTGGTCTCATGGACTGCAATAATTGTAGGATATACACAAATTAGATATGTTGAAAAGGCTTTAGAAACTTTCAAGAAAATGCAATTTGCAGGTTTAAAACCAGAATCCACAACCTTTGCCAACATCCTCTCTTCTTGTTCCAAAATGGAAGCTTTGTAATAGGGTATGGACATCCATCGAAGCATAATAGAAGGGGGATTTTCGTTTGATATTATAGTTGGAAATGCTTTGGTTGACATGTATGTAAAATGTGGAAGCATAGAGAAAGAACATGAATTTTTTGACATAATTCCTCGAAGAGATGCCATCTCTTGGACTGCAATTATTGCTGGATATGCACAAAATGGATTTGTTGAAAACGCTTTAGAAACTTTCAAGCAAAAATGCAATTGGCAGGTATCAAGCCAAATTCCACAACCTTTGCTAGTATCTTTCCTGCCTATGCCAAAATGGGGGCTTTGGAACAGGGTATGAACATCCATCAAAGCATAAATAATAGAGGAATTTTGTTGGATGTTGTAGTTGCAACTGCCCTAGTAGACATGTATGCAAAATGTGGAATTATAGACAAGGCATGTGAACTGTTTAATAGAATGCCTGAAAGAGATGCCATCTCATGGAATACGATGATTGTGGGATACGCACAAAATAGATTTTCTGAAAAGGCTTTAGAAACTTTCAAGCAAATGCAATTAGCAGGTGTGAAGCCAAGTTCCACAACCTATGCCAGCATCCTCCCTGCCTGTACCAAAATGGGAGCTTTGGAGCAGGGTAGGAACATCCATCAGAGCATAATGGATGGGGGATTTTTGTAAGATATTATGGCTGGAAATGCTTTGTTAGACATGTATGCAAAATTTGGAAACGTACACAAGGCACGTGAACTCTTTGATGGAATGCCTCAAAGAGATGTCATCTCATGGAATGCAATAGTTGAAGGATATGCACAAAATGGATTTTGCAAGGATGCTCTCAAAATATTTGAATTAATGAAGCACTCTGAAACATATCCTAACATTGCAAGCTGTGTTTGTATTCTTTGTGAATGCAGCCATGGAGGTTTAGTGGATGAGGGCTATACATACTTGAATCAAATGAGTAAGTAGTATTTCATTACACCTACAGTTGATCATTATGTGTGCATGGTTGATCTTCTTTCCCATGTTGGCTATCTCGAGGACACTCTAAACTATATCATTAAGATGCCAGTTAAACCTATGGTTGTTGTGTGGATGTGTTTTCTTGTTGCCTATATATTGCATATGAATATAGGCTTAGGAGTATTTACAACCACGCTTCTCTTCAATTTGGATCCTAAAAATGCTATGACTTATGTTCTTCTCTCAAACATCTATGCAGAAGTGGGCAGGTGGGGTGAAGTTCAACTATTAAGGATATTGATGAAAGATAGAGGAATTAAAAAGATACTTGTTTAGTTGGGTTGGAGGCCATAAAATGGTACTTTCATTTTGTGTTGGAGATAGATCACATCCATAGACATAGGGGATGGATGCAATGTTGGAGAAATAGGCTTGGGGGATGAAGGAAAAAGGGATAGATGCACAGATCCTTGCTCCATGCACAAGTTGCACAATGCTTGGAACCATGTCATATAGCTAGGCACAACTCCTCACTCCATGAACCATCCACGCAACACTAGGAACCATGCTATGCAACTTCAAAAACATCATAAAAATCTTGCACAACCCTTCACATCATGTGTCATTCATACAATTCCAAGGATCATTCCGCATAACCACACAAAAAACTATGTCTGAGTTCTATGTCATATTTACATCTATGCACACAAGGCACATAGTCCAAAACACAACACAAAACCCTACACAACCTTTAAAAACATTGTGCAACATCTAAATCCATGCAATCAACCATTTGGCACAACTTCTGGAGTCATTTCATGAAAAGACACTTGTCAACATGGTGGGCAACCGAAAACCAACTCATCAAGAGATGAGAAGTCACACATCAGTTAACAAGCAAAAATAGGTAGCTATAAAATAGATAGCAGAAAATGCATAGCCATACATCTCTCAAGAAATTGTTAACAAATCTAGAGCTCACTTCAAGCATCATTATAGCCTTTAGTTCATTGATTGTGGAATCTTAATAGTTGTTTAAAGATGTATTAGGAGTTTTTAAAGATGATGAAGGAGAGATTGTCAAAAAGGAAAGGGTGCAAAGCTGGAAAACACTATTGTTTCCCCTATCAAAATTTATTGATAATTTGTAACAACCTTGTAAAGAGAGTAGAGACTACTTGGCCATCGACTAATTTTTGTGTTATTGTTAGCAAGAACATTGAGGAAGTATCAAGTGGAGTTGGGTTCAATTATCAATCTTAACGAACTCAATAACAATCAATCATGCTAAATCCCTCATTATGCTTATTTTGGTTGTTAGAAATTGATATGTTTGAAGTTCATGGGTTTTCCTTTTAGTCTTGAATAAGGTATTGTTTAACCTCTTATAATAGTTCTCATTCATGGGATAATATCTCATAAGAATACATGAAATGAAAAGTGGAATTTGCTCTCAATAGGTGCTAAATTAAATTTTGATGGGGCCTCAAAAGGCAACCCAAGGTTAGTGGTGGGCTAGCTAGATATTAAGAGATACACAAAGTGATTTTGTGATGGGAGGCTTGATTTTGGCCAATATAAAAATAGATATACAGATGACCTCATTATTTAGTCCTAATTTTTTTTAAATATATACACATTAAGCATTCCCAAGGAGTTAACTTGAGCCTTTAACTCATTATAAATCTCACCAAGATTGAAGTAATATACAAGGTAACTCTATCTATAGTACATTGCAAGTATCCCACAACTTGATGAAAGATTTTACACAAATACGTTTTGAAGAGTAGCTGCCAATTGCATTTGCTTGTCATGGCATTCCATGAGACCACATTTCTTTGAGGCATTTATTCAAACAATTTACTGCCTTGTCTATGCTACCACATTTTTCATACATGTCTACCAAAGCATTTGATCAAATAGTTCACTGCCTTGCTGCTATGGCTAAAATCCTAAAACAAGTGATTTCAAACAAGCTATGGATTCTTGGAAAAAATCTATCAAAGCATAATAGTAAGCAATAACATAGACAAGGTAGTGAAGTGGTTGAAAAATTGCCTCAAAGAAATGTGTCTCATGGTGATAGAATTCCATGACAATCCATAGCAATTTGCTTGTCATGGCATTCATCATGCCATTCCATCACCATGAGACCACATTTCTTTGAGGCATTTTTTCAAAAAGTACACCACCTTGTCTATGCTACCACATTTTTCATACATGTCTACCAAAGCATTTTATCAAACAATTCACTGCCTTGCTGCTATAGCTAAAAGCCTAAAACAAGTACTTTCGAACAAGCTATGATGCTTGGAAAAAATCTATCAAAGCATAATAAGCATGAATATTTTTTAGAATAATTTTGATTCATTTTGCTCTAACTTCTGAGTTGAAGAGATTCAAGTTTCCATAAAGGCCAAAAAGGTGATCTCACAAGAAGTGAGACAACCATAAATTAAAAATATAGATTAAAAGTACAGTAAATAAATAAAGCATAGAGACAAAAAACTAGCAAGAAACCAGAGACAATTTTTGGTCACCCAACAGTTAGAGGCCTTTGACAACATGTCATTTGTTTGCCAGGAATTGTAGTTTCTCTTCGAAAGACAATGACTTTCTTTTCTTGGTTTCATCATCATTGATAGGGGGAATGGTAGTGTTGGCAATTTTTTTTCCAATAAGCATGAATATTTTTTAGAATAATTTTCATTCATTTTTCTCTAACTTTTGAGTTGAAGAGATTCAAGTTTCCATAAAGGCCAAAAAGGGGATCTCACAAGAAGTGAGACACCCATAAATTAAAAATATAGATTAAAAGTATAGTAAATAAACAAAGCATAGAGACAAAAAACTAGCACGAAACTAGAGACAATTATTGGTCACTCAACAGTCAAAGGCCTTTGACAACATGTCATTTGTTTGCCAGGAATTACAGTTTCTCTTCAAAATAAAATGACTTTGTTTTCTTGGTTTCATCATCTTTGATAGGGGGAATGGTAGTGTTGGCAAAAACATTTCCCTTCTTCCTAGAGACAAAAACCTTTGGAGGATCTTCCCCTCCGCACTTACCATGGTATGTTCCAACTACATAGATATTCAAAATCTAGGTATACAATCATTCCATATGCATATTTTATTGTCCTAATCTTTTACCCAGATTTTCTTTGCTAGTGGAGGATTTAAACTACACAAGAACTACATTGTCTCTCTGTTCCAAGCCTTCTAGCAAACCAACCAACATAGAATTATGTACTTTTTATTCACATGTACCTCACTGCCAATATAATGGTATGTTCCAACTACAGAGATATTCAAAATCTAGGTATACAATCATATGTTGTAGTTACAAGTGCCCTGCTAGACATACATGAAAATGTGGAAGCATAGACAAGGCAAGCAAATTGTTTCCAAAAATTCCTCAAAGAAAGCGACTTCTTAAAAAGGAATCAATTTCCAACGAATTCCATTTAATTCCACAATATCATCATTTAATTAATAATTATAGGGATTAATAACAAAATTAATATTATTTTAAAATATAAAAATTTATATTGTGATTTAATCATTAGTTATATTTATTTGCTTCACTAGTTATTGATTCATTCATGGTAAATATTTTTAACCGACACATGAAAGGGGAATATTCATACTTGGGAATTTCAACCACTATTATTCCAACATATGGCTGCTATCAAAAATATTTTTTTTATAGTAGATTATTAATACTTCTAGCCATGCGACCTTAGATTTAAAATTCTTTATTTCATTTACCTACGATCATATATTCCTCATGAAGATTACTACTTTCAAATTATAATGCTATTATTTAATTAACAAGTAACTCACAATTACCATTTATACTTTTCCAGAGTACTCCCTGGTCTATTTATTCAATAAGCGCTATGTTTTAGTTCTATCCTTAATATGTGTCACTGTTACTTTAAGGGATAATACAATAGTACTGATTTGGTTAATGATGATGTTTTTATTTCCCCTTCAAGAATTAATGTAATGTTGACTTATTGGGATATTATTTAGAGCAATCAACATTCCACTCCCCTGAGGTGGAAAATCAATGACTCTGCAATAATACTATCACAATTTTGAATCAAAACTAATTATCATGATGACTGTCAATAAAAAAACTCTTTCAATAATCAAGAGCTTAAATCAACTCCAATAGCTACATTATGAGAGTGTCAAAGCTTTGATAAAGTGAGCTAGGATTAAATATTATAGGTTTTCAAATTGTGTAATATATAAATTTTCTTAATGGCATATTATATTAACGTGGCCATTTGATTGATAATATATGGTGACAATGAATTAAATTGAGCTTATTGCTAGTTCCTTACGTCCATGTGCTTGATGGATATTATCTCTTTTTCCTTAATTTAACTTTTATTCATTTATATATACTACAAAATGATAAAATATCACAAAATTGGATTTGTCCCGTCTCTGGTTCCAATCTCAGCAGTTGCTCTTCTTGAATGGTCCAAAGTTGGCATGAGAGCCTCTGAAATTAACTAGCCCATCATTCTGTTTGAACCACCAAATACAAAGAAAAAGCATGGGAAAGCAAAGCACAAGGATCGATATCCATTTACACAGTAGCATCATTGTGAAGGGCATACATATAAGAACCTAACAATGAATAACAAAAAACAACAAACCCAGCAGCCAAGATTAGTGAAAATCATGTTGTGTACCAAGGCACAACTTATTATGAGTTTTATGTTGAGCTTAAACCTTAATTTTATTATTATTGTTTAAGCTATGTTCTATCTAACCAAAGTAGTTGCCCCTATTTTTTATTTTATTTTTCTGCATATTTGTTTTTTCCATATAGATTATTCTTTGCATTTTCTTTTATCTAAATAGTGAAGGAAACCAAGTGGTATTAGAGCTTCAATTAGTGTTTGTTTTCAATGCAAGAATGTTGGGAGGCATTTATTCAAGAATTACTAAAAAAAAATCTAACAAAGGAAGAATTGATGTGATTGCTTGTAAATTTCACAACAAATATTAAGGAGCTGATCTCTTTCAAAAAAATACCAAGGGTTCTACAACATGGTTATCCAGTTGGGGATTGGGAGTAATTCAGCTAGATAAACCTAAGAAAATTTCCTACAACTAAATTTAAGCTAAGAAAATCAAATTAAAAAGAATGAAAACAAAAGGAACTTTGATATGCCAATGAAATTTAAGCAAAGCCATGAGAAGTACCTATATAATGGCATTGTTTTTTTGCTTAGACTGCTCTTACTAGAAATTGTGGAATCTTAAACAAAATTTCTCAAAGAGATGTGATTTTATATAATACATTGATTGCAGGGTACGCACATGATGGATTTGTTGAAAAGGATTTTGAAACCTTCGAGCAAATGCTATTGGCAGGTGTAAGATCTGCCTCCAGAACCTTTGCTAGCATTCTTTCCGCTTGCACAAATGAGATCTTTGGAATAGGGTATGGACCTCCATCCACCCTACAGGATATGTTCAAAATGGGTTTTTTGAAAAATCCTTAGAAAAATTTAAGCAAATGCAACCGATGGGTGTAAAGCCCAAATCCTCAACCTTTAATCTATTCACAGTAAACAAAATTTTCTTAAACCATAATAATTACATCTATAAACGTTTGCTTCAATCTATTCACAGTAAATAAAATTTGAAAATATCAGGGTTTAAGGGCTTACTTAGATTCTTGAGTTCAAAATAGAAAAACCTTGAACCCTTGGTGAATCCTTATTTTCAGACTACAACTCGTCAAATTGGAGAAGTGAAAGGTCAATACTAGTGAGGAAGAGTTTGGAGGAGTGGGAACCAATAGTGGTGGGAGAAGTAGCAAATTATGGTGAAAAGCAACCAAAAAAAGGGAAAGAATGATGAACAACTAAGATTCGTTCAATTCTCTTATTTATTTTTAATTTCAATTGTCTCTTATTTATTTTTCTATCTTTATTATATATGTATATATGTGAGACATTTTTATTTAAATATAAATATGAGACAATTTATCATTATATTTGAATATTTAAAATGAGCTAATTTAATTTAATTTAATTTAAATTGTTTCATACTTAAAAGGGAATTTTAATTTTTTTTCTCATTGATATTATCTTATTATTTTAATTTTCAATAGCCTTTTGATTGAACTTTTTATTTTTATTTATATATTCTTCTTTATTTGTAGTGTATCCTTTTAATTGAATATGTCTTTTGGTCCAAGTGGCCTATTGGTTATCTGCTATTGTCCTTGCTATACGTGCCACCTCTCTCCCTCATCCCTTATCTTGGCCTTTTTTAGCTAATTCTTGGTCTGCAACTTATCATTTTTCTCCTTGAGCTCTCATCTATCCTGATGGTGGATCATGGAGTGTGATCCAAAATGTTGATGCAAAAATTCTTACACAATCAAATCCAGAAATCATCTAACAATAATCTATATGGATTGTGGAAACTTGATATCATTAAGATTCGTTTAGTCATAAAAAATTAATATAATAAATATAATATAAAATATAATTAATATATTATATATTTAATATAATATTAATAAGATTAAATTATATATAATATAATTATATTTATTATTATATTTAATAGTATATATAGGTTATATTATTATTATATATTGTATTCTATAATAAAAAATAAAAGTTAAAGAATGTAAATGTTAATTTTTTTTATAAAATATGTGAAGGCCTTAAGATTGCACCGAAAGGCAATGCCTTCCACGCAATAGGTATTTTTGGTGCACCAAGCAACCTAGCCAACCAAATGGTCCACTTAGGTAGGGGTCCCATGAGGGGGGCTTAAGCTCTATGGATTATGATCAAATTTGAAAGAAAAAATAAAAGAGGGGTAATAGTCATTTATTTAGTCATTTAGTTGTGATTTTACGATGACCAAATTAGTCACTTATAAATGACCAAATTAGTCATTTATTTGTCAAATTCTACCAATGTTAGTCACGTGACTAAAATTTTTAGTCATGTAGTCATTTATTTGCCAAATTCTACTAGTGTATATTTAGGCATTTTTATTTGTTGATTTCACTGATCATATATCTAGTCATTTTTATTCATTGTCCACTGATTTCTATCAATTGGTAGTATATTTAGTCAATTTAATTATTAATTGATGTCAATTAGTAGTATATTTAGTCATTTTAATTTACTGATATTTGAGGATTTAAGCATAAAACACATAAATACACATCAATCATCAATTGCACGCAATAAGGCAACCCATTGAGAAGGTAAAATTGATGAAATTTATTAATAAAAGAAAGGTGTACTAGTTACAACTTACAAATAGAGTATTACAATTGTTATTTTTTGTTAAAAAACTAAAAATTTGAGTTACAATAAATCAGAGAAATGACTGCAAGAAAGAAATTTCTCCAAAAGACTTTTGCAATGATGGAAACGCATGCTTGAAGCCCTTCAATGTGAGCACATTCCCGTTTCATCTCTTAAAACTTCTACAATGTGGGAAATCTTCCTAGAGCAAGTTGTAACGTGTAGAATCCAAGGAGAGTGTTGATCGTGTCCCATTTATGAAGCTCTCTCGACCTTCAACGCAATCAACAATAACCCAACTAGAATATTTCCTCCTTTATATGCAACGTGCCATCTGATATGAGCAACAAGGTGTTGCCTTTTTTTCCATGAATGAAGTTGTTCCTCAATACAACCAACAAAATTAATATTAATCTCAATTCAAAAAGAATAAAAGTGCATTGTATATTTCAAGTTTACAAAAGAAAGTCCAAACACAACAAAAAGATAAATCAATTAAAAAACTCTAGCCTTGTCAACAAATTCCTTAAACAGAGTGTTCAACATAGGCCTGAAATATGCATATTGAACCCTTGATTTTAGAACCTTGTTCAAAATTTAAGAAAGGTGATACACTCAAATTATAGAATGAAGTTGACATATTATAGAATGAAGGCTATCAACACTAACTAGACTGGAACAACTCTATCAACGTAAATTTATTGGAAACCAAGCCCAAGAATTCCATCGAACTTGGACAACAAAAATGTCAACCCTGGTTCATGTGTTGTCTTGGTAAAGACCTACACCATTAAAGAATCCATTTATACATAAAATCCAAATTAAGTTGATGAGAAAAGACCTTTGATATCTAACTAGGAAGCCTTAACATCCAAAAATTACTAACCTAATGTTTCACAACAAGTTTCCCAACTGTGACATCATCTTCCCCATTCACTTTACAAGCACTGTCCAATTCAACTTTTGAAGGCACAAACACATAAGGTAATTTCTACAATGGTAATTTTAAAATTAATGATTAATAACAAAACTTAAGGCATCCATTAAACTTGAAAGAAAAGAACTACTTGAACAAATACACAGAAGCATCACCAAATGGTTCAAAACTCATGATCAATATAAGTCCAAAAATTTGATGTTCCTGTGCAAGTTAATTAGGTTTATTCTCTTACAATTCATCAAAATTAGAAAAAAAGGGTAGCAAGTCAGGGGGTTTGATCGTGGGAAAACTTTGCAGTTAAAAGGGTTTTGTACTATGTCAAACATCATTTCATTAGTTTCAATCCCACCATTTTACCCATGTGATTACTACCCTATACAATAAGAATCAAACTATGTTCATTTTATTGGTTTTGATCCCTTCAATCCACCTTTGCAACATCTACATGATGTAAAGATTTCCAGTAAATGGTTGAAACATATCAGAGGCGATTGAAGAAAATCCTCTCACAAATTAAGGAATGATTCATGTATTTCATGGAACATGGAGTTAACCTAAAAATGTTGCAATGCCCATCTGACATCTTAAAAGGTTGCAATAATGTCAAAATTCAAAATGGTACAAGGAGAAAGCAAAAATCAATACCTTATCTTTGGCTAATGAAATCAAAGGATCAAGAATGGTAGGAGGATCTGTATCAACCACCATAACTATAAACTCTAATGTTTTAAAGTATAACATCTTGGTTGTTGCAACACCCTAAACTCATTCAATAATAGCAAAACAAAAATCAGATATTGACCCACTTCCATATTGGATCTCATAGGATTCTCCTTCACAAACAATAAATGATATATATTAATTGTTTAACAACCTCCTTAATATCCCCATGTAAGTAGACTAAACTAAGTGAGGTTGATGGTTTGAAGTATAGTACCATCTTCTTGGTATGTGCTTGACTTTAATCATGAATTGTATCTTAATGAAAATAGCAAGCTAGCTACATTGTAAAATCATTGTTAGAAAAATAACCACAAATCCTCTTTAATTAAAACAATCCTTCTAGATATTTCAAGACAAGATATTCCAGTTAATTTCTAAAAGAGCTATTTTCACTATCCAAACAACTGTATATAATTTCCTAGAATTCAGAATTTGAATGTGATGAAACTAACCATAATTACCAAATATTTGACACCAAAATGTAGTGCAAAATGAATTGTTTGACAACAAATGTGTTTTGATAAACTAGATATACCCTTGATATATTGATTTAAATAACAAGGAAGAATAAAGCTGGAGATATCAAGATAACATTCATTAATTCACTTCAACAAACAATTGAAACTAGAATTCAAACACCAATTATAACTTCATTCTATTGATCTTAAAAAATATTTTACAATACGTTTAAATTTTTTGTCTTGTCTGACATGTCAAAAAGTGTCTTGTCAGTAACCCACTTTTAAAATAAATCAAAAAGTCTTAATATCATTGTTTACGTAGGATTACATAAAACTTTAAAAGAAATGAAAGATGAGAAGTGAAGAGAATTTATCAGATGTTGAAGGCCACAACACTCGCAAGATACAAAAGTTCATTACTCATCATAAGGTACCCATGATCATTCAGATCTAGCAAGGTCCTCTCTCCATGATAGTATCTGCAAGGCTTGGTACTTCACCATAAGGCCTATTCTTCTAGGGGAGATATATATGTTTGCTCCCATTGGTACACCATGTAATCACGAGGCCATTTGTACTCCTGGATTTTTTGTGTGTTGGCCAAGTGACTCTTCTATCTACTCTCCAATAACCCTTTGGTATCCATGATGAATTTTGAGTACCCAACATCTAGTGCAATTATTCCATCCAAGGTTAAATTGAGGAAGTGAATATTTATGTCACCATCCTTCTATATATTAGTGAGGCACTTGGGAACAATTTTGCTAAAATTATCTATCCAATCCTTGGATCCTTTCAGTTGATCATCATCCCTTAGTATCTTAGACATGAACCACTACTTTAGCATGTGAAATGAATCCATTCTTGCCTTGATCTTTTGGTCTTCTGTAGACATGTATTGACATTCATCTATGACCATTCAGACCATTTTCTTAGTAGGCTTTAAAGCTGCAGGGTCCTCAACACTCCTTTGTAAAATTTTGCACAAAGTCATTAAGGTGTGACGTACATGTTGGCATTTCTTGAATAAGGGGTCCAATATAGATACATTGACCTTTATATGATCAATTGCTTGTGACAAGGAGACATAAAATTCATACACATTTTCTAATTTGTCCACAAATAGTTTAACCCTATGCTCCAAGAATTGTTCCAATACCCCAAGGGTTTCTCTCTTTTCTCTTTCCTTTGCTTCTTCATTACTCTTTTTCAACTTCTCAATTTATTGTTTTAGCACATTAACTTGTTCAATAGTGATTGCACCTATATCAGTCTGGATGGTAGGGGGCTGATACACTATTAATTCTATGCTTTGGGAAGGACTTGCTCCCTTCAACTATTGTTTAAATTTCACATTTTCTATAAATAACCTATTCACTTCATCATTCAGATCAATCTGTGCTTTCTCATATTCTACCAATCTAAGCTCCATAGCTTTAAAAAAATCCCTAGTAAACATTGTTGAGTGCATTTTCATAGTATCTACCTACAATGTTGATGTGTCTTGAAGTATCTTTACCATCGCAGTCCCTCTCATTTCTTTTACAACATCAAGCATTCTTAGTTTTTTCTATTCTTTTTTGCTTTGTCCAAAAGGCTAGGATTTCAAGTCTTGGATTGTAACCTGTGCCACTCATTCCCTCATCTGAATTGAATTCATAAACCAACATGGGATCTTCTTGGCTTCTTACTTGATCTAGTAAGAATACATTTTTTAACTCCATCCCAAGAATAAGTATATTGCTTTCTAAGAACAATTTTCTTGCTTCTTGGGGGCTAATAGTAATTTCATTAATCCCAAGTTCTTCAAGAGCCTAGGAAACAATCTAGTCATGTTGTGACTCCTCAGTGCCCATATTATTAATTTGGAGTCTCTCCTCAAATTCTTTCATTTTCATCTTAAACCAAAAATCCTTAAACTCGAGAGTTTGAATAAATTCGTCATCTTTAATAAATCTAAGGACAACAATCACCCTTTCATCATCATGCACTTCTTGATCATTATGCCCATGTACATCCACTATTTCTTCTAGTTTGTGAGCATCAGTTGCAAGCTTAGGAGGTGGTTGATCAACTTCATCATCTTTAAAATTCAAAAGTAAATTGACTACCTCTTTAGTATCCCCTACTCCTTCACTTATTTCATATGCCACTAAGGGGGCCACTCCATGTGTCTTCTACCTTTTAGGACTTGGTTTCTCAAGGGATGCTTCCGATTGTATTGTGGCAGTGTCTGATAGGGGCTTGTGATTACAATACCACTTGGTTTGATGGGCAACTTGGAGGGTTTCAAAGATTGACCCTCAGGTTTATTTTCTAGTTCAACATATAATCTTTCAAAGTTGTCAATTATTATGTTCATCCTTTTGATAGGATCCTTTTCTTCAACATATAATCCTTGGAATCCATTGTCCCTTTTCTTCTTCTCCTCCTTGTTGATGGTGTTTTCTGCACAACAACAACTCAGACAAAATATGATATCCAATCTCTCTTGAAAGGTAAATCTATATGGGAAAAGAGATAACCCCAAGGTCTCTAATGTCAGGTCTTGATGATGAAAATAAAACAACTCAGAGATAATGTGAAAATGTTGGTAATCACAAAGGGACCTTACTACAAGAAAATACTGGACTCAAATTTATTAGATCTAGCAATATGTTGATACTTCAAAACCTAAATCTAGCTCAGATAATAAAAGAAATAACAAAAGATAAGGGTTTCAAAGAGATTTCTAAGACTGCTTTTAATTCTAAGATTAACAATGCAAAAGATGAAATGCTCGAAATGGACCAATCCCTCATAAACTGATTCCTGTTCAACCTAGATAAATCTACAATCTTATAGAAATAGTGCAATCTTCTAAGGTGTTAAAGATTTTCAGACTATGAATATTCATTCAAGACAATCCTATTTGTAATTGAAATGAGAAAGCATTCATAATTGAACTAAGCACGGTTTTAAGTCCAGGCTAGCTTTGGAAAGCAGCTAACAATCAACTAACTTCAAAAAGTATGGACTAGGGATTCCTACAAACACTTCAAGCATAAAACCCTAAAAATTATCAAACCATCTAACATCTAATAACTTAAGCAATTTCAAAGATAGAATATCAAGAACCATGCCAGATAAAACTCAACACAAGAAAGGCACCAAATCACAATGTCTTTACTTGTATTAAATCATCCAAAGTGGTGACAATTCCAGTCTTTTGTTATTGTACTTGCTTCAAAAGATAAACTAAATTCTAACTCTAATTATCACTCTTATCACAATTCGATCCAATGAAAATGTCTAACTAACTAACTCCTTACAAATGAGGCATAACGCCAAACTTATAGAAACCCCCAAGATATGTCGGCCCAATTAGGGTTTACAATAATAAACGGCCACACAACAGGTCGGCGAAGAGAAATTTGAAAAATATGAAATGTGCAATATGCACCAATTTCATCCATGTCGGCTTGGGGTCTCCAACAAAACTCGGTCCAATGGATGCAAAGGAAGAGGAGCAGATAATGGGGAAGCACAAATTTTGATGTAGCATTACATTAACTACTTCCCCCTTTTTCCTGCACCATCAACAATACCCTGTCCAAGTCGACAATAGGTGGCATAGGAAAAACCCTAGCTCTCCTCTCAAGGCACTTGATATCATCTCTTCACTGCCTCACTATTTTATCCCAATCTACCTTATTTATTTGATATCTTTCAATAACTGAAATGTAAGTTGTAGCATCATCCAACTGATGTTTAGTGATAGGGCCCTCATTAACTGAAGAATACACATCTCACCACCATTTTATCAACTGCTCCAGGCTAAGATTCTTTGGCGCAAATTTATTTCTCCCTATCATCACTTCAAAAAAGGAAATACACTTATTATAGATTTCAGTCAAGGTGTCTTCAATCTACCTTCCTTGTTTATATATTTTCTTCAAAGCCTTTTGCCTCATCTGCAAAATTTCAAACCATTCCCAAGGCTATGCAATTCTTCAGGAATGAAGAATTCCATCATTTATCAATTTATCTTCAGTGTATTCCATGATGGTCTTTGTATTTTGCAATAGGAGATCTACATCTTCCTTATCCTGAGCTAGCACATTCCTTAGCCAATCTAAGGACCTCATTGCATCTCCTCCAGTTGAAAGGATATCTTTCATAGCATCATCTCCCTTGGTTTTCACCCCCTGCAACCAGCCGGCTGTAGCATGTGTGGTGTTCTTCATTCTTTCCAACTCTGATATTGTTTCTTGAGGTAGGAAGCTTGCAAAAGATGAGGAAGAACTGATGGATTGCAAGGGTTTCATCAACTCTTGCAAATATCTCTTGAGTTTATCATTTTCTTTCTCTAACTCCAATTTAGTTTGTACCTCCTTCCTCAATCTGCCAAGGATTATAGCACTAGAGCCTTCATACTCATCAATGTCTTGCTCCATGTAAGCATGCCCTAGGCTGATAGTTTGCACACTATAATCCTTTCCGGTCACCTCATCCCTATCCTTGTCAGGAGCAGGAGTAGCAATGCGGACTACCCTGTTGTTCGCATCATCCCTCTTAATCCTAGAAATTATTCTAGCTTTCTTCTTTGTCTTCCCCTTTCCAATGTTTGCCAGTAGTTCATCCCAATTAGGAGGAGTATCATCCACCACAACTTATTTATTCTTCAATTCTTTATTCAACCAGCCCGAAATAGTAGATTTTGATTATACTTTTTTATGTCCATCTTCTTCCTGTTGAACCTTGGGCACATTATCCTCTATACTTGGCTCTTGAAGAATCTCCCTAACTAAATCCTATTTTTCCTTGTTGTGCTCCTCCCTCTTATGCACTGGTGAAGGAGTCTTAACTGGTATCTCCTCTTTCTAGGGAGATTTATCCTCATGGACCTCTGCAGGTGAATCCCCATAAGCCACCAGAGGGGACTGCAGAACCTTATCTATCTCCACCTCAGCATTGTAGAGATCACCCTCCTGGAATTCCTCCTCTCCATGGTCTTGGGGATATTCAACATCATTTGGTTCATCTAGCACATTTCCAATCTCATGAAGAGGAGGGATGTCCTCATGCTCGATGATGGGAGCAGTCATGGGAAAATTTTCTTTCGGTGTAGCATCCTTGGGAGAAGGAGTCCTTGATCTCCTAGTATATACTTGTGTCTTTCCCCCTGAGCTCTCTACCTCTACCATAGGTGTGTCATTGTCTTCATTTGCCTTGGAGGTTCCCTTCTCCTTTTGTTACAACCTCACAATCCTCCTCCTTTTAGGTAAGGGGAAACTGGCCTCTTCCTTTTCTCCTTCACCTCTTTCAACCTTCTTTCTCATCGAGACATGCTTCCTCTTCTTGGATATAGGCCTTCTTTGTTTCTCTGCCTCTCCTACCTCTTCCGACTAAACATCCTTACGTTTGATCTTGGAAGGAGAGCCCACCTTGGTTTTTCCTTTGGGGTCTTGTTCAGGTGATTCTTCAGAAGCAGAGTGAGATTCCAAGTCACCCATGAGATCATAGGTGCATTGCACACCCTCACTCTCCAACTCCAACATCTTGTGCTTGAGCCACAACTTGGTATACTTGATTACTGGAGTCATGATCTGTTCCAACTTTTTCTTCTCTTCTTCCAACCAATCAACCTCTTTAACTTGCTTATCCTTCACAGCCTCAAAGTTATGGCCTTGAATCAAATTACCATCCTCCTCAACCTGATCAGGAACAACCCTTATGTTGTATAACCATACCAAGCTGACTAGTAACCTGGAGAAATTATTCTTCCTAACCTCAAACTCATCACTGATGTTGGCCCAATAGTCTTCTATGTCATCCTTGTGACTATATTCTCTACTGGCCTTCTTTTGTGCCTCACCAGTTATATCAAACCTGGACCTCTTGGAGTGGAAAGGAAGACCCAGGGTACTCATCTCTTCTTCAGAAGAATGGGCCGAGTTGATAGAAGGGCAAGCTTCATCACTGCCTATCCTCAAAGGAAATTCACTACCAAATCCTGTCTTGTGCTTTTTCCTCTTCACAATTACAACAAAGTCATATATCTGTCTTGTGGCCTCTAGGAGTACAACATGATATTTAGGATACCTAGGGAGTATGTATGGAGCCCTCTGACAACCATCAATTCTTATGTATGAGAAGATGGGGAACTGGATAAACCAAGCTCCAAACATCTTAATTAACTCATTGACATTGTATGAGATCTGAACATGCTCTGCACCTTGGAGCAACCTAGTGATGTACATGGTGAATGCACCATTCACACTTTTGTAGCTCGAGTTACCCAAGCGTAGTTGTGGGTAAACTTCATAAATGATATCCTATGCAAACACACCTTTTGTGCTCGATCCCTTGTATGGGTGGAACCTAGCTAAAGCATAGAATAGGTAAGAAGTCATTGTGAAACTCTTAGTCTATAGGACATTACACATTTGTTCATGAATCATGGCACTTATTATGCCTGCTCAGTGGTATTCTATACCCTGTTCCATCCTAGCAATAACATGGAGCATCCAATTTTTGAAGATTCCTGCACTTTTCAACCCTACTGAGAAGGGTGATAACATCATAGTACTCCTTCCTAAATTTAAGTCTGACCAACTATTTGGGCAACTTGGAGAAGTGGGACTTAGGCTTTTCCAACCAGGAATTAATGACCTGTTGGGATTTGATGGTATCTTCCCCATATAATTTCTTTGCCACATCCATGTCAAAAGCCACCACATGAGACCTGTCAAGCATGTCAAAGGTCTGGGCTATAGAAACAAGATTTAGATTTTCCACTATTCTTCCTTGGGGACCAACTATCCTTTGTGTACCCCTTTCATAGTGTCATGCACATTCAAGCACCGGTTCATAACACTGCACTGTAGGAGGAAATCCAACTACATGCACTAATCTTGATTCCAATGTCCTTCTGGCCAACAGGGAGAGATTCGGTGCTTCCATCCTTGTCTTGAACTCTTCATAATCCCAGAATCCAACATTTGTATTAGTGACCCCCGACCAGATGGAGGACAACTTGCTCTCTGGAATTCTACTTTTGATATCCATCTTGATTCTTTCTGCCTCAAAAACATAAGACCCCTTTGCACCTGGATCCACCACTTTACCCTTGGTTCTGCCTGTCATTGCCTTACCTGATTCAGCCTGCATTCGACAAAGAAACCATAATAGAGATCACATGGAACACAAGTCAATCAATCACAAAAGACAAATTCATCTTCAATACAAGTCCCATGATAAGCAACATGCTTGAAAACCTTATAAAAATTAATCATCTCAAAAGCTCGGGTTTTCAGCCCTCCCGCAGAATCCAAGCCAGAGAGGAATTTTGGGAAATTCCCAACCAAGTGGATTTTAGTGAAATAAGCACACAAGCATCCAATAATCATTCAATTGACTGTCATTAACCAAGAAACAACATGATACATCTTAAAATAAGTCCAAGTCAATAATCAAATGCATAATCATTAAACAGACTTTCATGTATTCTCTCAATCCTCCATTTTCAATAAAATCTCGGGAAAATCCGCAAAAATGACAATAATTCACAAAATCCGAAAAAATGAAGGGACTAAGAATTTTTTGGGAAAATCCTGAAGGCACGGATTCCAACAAAATTAATGTAATTTTCACAATTTAAGCCCAGTTTCGGGAAAATGACAAGGCAACGAACAAACCGGGGAAATCTGGAGGTAGCGAAAATCCGCAAGGCAAGCAGAAATCCGGATCAATGCACATTTTGGGAAAACAAAGAGAAAACAAAAAGTCGGGGAATTCTGGCAAATAAGGAATTCCGCGAAGACTTTATAAACCTGAATATCCACATTTTCTCTCGACCTCACTCAAATTGATCGAACAATCACAAATTTGAAGATCTGGGGCTTGAAACTAGCTGGATTTGAACCTCCTATAGAACATCCTTGAATCCGAAACTCACCCCAAGGTAAATCAAGAGGAATTGGTGATGCCCTAGGCACGAAACCCTAAAATTCCACCATGAGTGCGCAAGATAAGCCTGGACTCAACTGGTTTGTTTGCAAGGTTTACAACAGGTTCATCCTAACCTATACAAGTGAGCTATATCACGATAGAACCAAAGGTCAAGCTCAGGAGCTCACTCGGGATTGACACTCTAACAAAATGGGCAAACCCCAACCTCAAGATATTCAACATTCAAACATGCAAGAACTTGAACTCTATATGAAACAAAACCAAAAATGCAAGCTCAATCACCAAACCCTACCACATCAACACTCTACCTTATAGAACATACACACAAACCATGAATTAATTCAAGTCATCCATTAAAAGAGATGAAGCATCATGTACATACCATAAGGGAAAGAAAAACGACGCAATAAAAGCTAGAAAGAGACCCCAAAATCTGAGTAAAGTGCAAATGGCCTTGACAAAACCCAACTGCAACAATCGATCACAATCCCAAATGCACAATCTAGCAGCAACACTCAGGATCAAGCACCCCAACAAATGATAAAACCATAATGGCACAAAATCCCCAAAATTTGTATTAATTCCCACCAAAAACATCATACAAATGAACATTAATGCAGTCAAGACGGGTCAACCCAAAGCCTGAGAATTCGACAAGGTGACGGACCCTCAGAGAAATCCGGTCCTAACGAAATTCCGTGAAGGACCAAAATCTTCGGATCACTAGTGAAAAGCAACCATCGCTGGGTTTTCAAGGAAATTGGGAAATTCCGCCAGGAGTGGATTTTCCGGAGAATAGTGAAAAACCCAGAATGAGTCCAAAACTTAAGGTTTTCAATATATATCATAGATGGACTGTTCCAACAAGCAAGACCAATAGCAAAGCACATGCCCAAGCAAGCGAATCCTCGAAACCCAAAGGGCCAAAAGATCGAGAATGAAAGCAAAAAGAGCAAGAAAGAGGGTCCCCACTTTCAGTGTGGCGTGTGTGCAAAAAGTGCACAACACTCCTCAAGCCTCTTTATGATCCCACTTCCTCTTCCTCTGAAAAAATTCAACAGGTGTAAAGAAATTTCTTATTACATCTTTGTAATCCATTACATGGGTAATCCTAACATTAGTGAGAAGTGTCTGCTTTATAAAATTAATATGCCCTTCAGGATCAAAGACCCTTTCTCCTCGTGACTTCAATGAATACTGCATCTTCAAATAGTTCTGCAGTTCTTCAAGAGTGTTAAACCCTACAGATGGCTCCTCACATTGAGTTAGGTCAGGGAGGAATGTCCCCTTTTTCTATCTTTTCATAACATCTTGCTCAATCCATAACATTTGCCACATAAATTCTAAAAATGTAATTTGAATAGAAAAAAATTTAGGTAAAACATGTGGGGCTTGAGGACACCCATAGACCCTTATTACTGTTTGGTCTATTAAGAAGAACCAGTCACCAAAATTATGAGTGTGTCTTTGCTCTGGCTTCAAGGCTGAAGGTCTTAATAATTGCATGATTTTATTAGGAAATCTTGGTGAAATATGACAAAGAGTGGTCATGACCTTTACTACAAAATCATCATGACATATTACATAATCACTATTTTTACATCTACTATCCCAGATGTAACACCAGTTTTGTACATGCAACCTATTCCCTTCATCATCATCCATTCCCAAACACATTCTTTTAGTCCATCTGTTTATGTTTTGGGTCAATATTAAATGACACAACAAAGAGTATTTCCTGAAAGTGATGGGAGCTAAGTTCTCTCTTACTTGCAAAAATCCCTCATGTATCCCTTTCTCAATTTCAGCAGCAAAATCATACTCAATGTTGAGTTTAGGATTTTGTATCCTCATTGCCATCATCATGAGATAGGTTGGCATCCTCTCTTGAAAATCTATTCCAAGCACTTGGCACAAAGAAATATAAGTTATTTTGAAATATACTTGGAAGTATTTTATGGAAAATGTCTCATTTTGGGAGGGGGAGATAGGTATCCTCCTATTGTTTACACCCTTTTTCATGTGTAAAGGAAGTTCATCACTCCTGTAGTTTTTTCTCAATTTCCTATAATCCTCCTCACTATTGTCCAAGTCAATCTTAGTGATAGCTTGCTTGTTTAACATAAAACACTCTACAATTGTTTCTTTAGTCATCATCACTAATGATGCACCATCTGGAATTCTTATAGTCTTGGTAGACGAGTGATAATATTGTGTCAATACTTTAATAAAATCAACATCTATGAAGACATTTGGGACTATCAATTTGGCCAAATATAAGGTCCAAGGACTCAAAACTGGAATCTTCATAACCCTTTTTTCATAGAAGTACCAAAATAGATCCCACTCTGTGATAGGGATAATTGGGTCTCTAAATCCATGGGTTGTATCTTTAAACACCTTTTTAGATCCTTTGTCTACATAATTAGGTAACACATCTAAAATGGATTGTTGCAGGGACCTCTTCTTTGATTTAGAAATTGTGGACTCTTCCTTTTTACTCGCAAGTTGAATTCTTTTGGGTGGCATAATGAATAATTTTCTCCTACTTGATTTTTTAAGTGTCTACTTGTAGAAGAAAATTTAGTTCTTATACACTTGCTACAAAGGGTTTCTGTGAACTTACCTGATGAAATAATAGTTGCATAGTTTTCCCACTTGAACTCCCTTACCTATGGTACACTAAGCTTTGTGAATGATTTCCAAAATTTCATCGAGTCCCAAGTAATATTTGCTACTGAGCTCGGTCACCTCACTATTAATGTGAATTTGTGCAAAATATTTCAGAATGTACCCATATTTTAGGTTTGAATACATGTTGTTGATCTTGGGAAATCAAATGGTGTAATCATTTAATGCTTTGAAAACTTGTACCACAATACCGCTCAGTCATTTCAAGATGGCTGTTGATTAACACTAGAAGTACCGCCACCTCGTGCACACCCCTTTGGACTCCCGCGGGACGACGGGTTAATTCTAGCGATTGAGTGAATGTTCACCGCCATACTACTCTTTCATATCAAGACCATTGCAGGGTAGCGGTAGTAATACCGCCACCCCACACACACCTCTTTGGACTCCTATAGGATAACAACTTAATTCTAGTGGTTGAGTGATTTTGTTCACTGCCATACCGTAGTGTCACTATTTACCCCTTGTAGGGCTCTGGTTTACTTTAGTTGTTAACATGTTCTCACTGCCACCCTACAATACTCATATTTGGTTGTTGTAGTATTGTGGTAAGCATTTGTACATTGACCTATATGTCCCGCCATCCCGCACATACCTCCATTGACTTTTGCGGTAGTGCGATATTGGATTTTATTATGAATGCAGTATTTTAGATATCATTTTATTGAAAAGATTAAACAATTTTCTAATTTTACAGTCTCTTAATTTTAGTTTTAAGTGTTAGTCAGACCTAAGAGATCATTTATTTTTTTGTAATGGGTGGGCTTAGTTCACCTAATATTAAGATATATATATATATGTATTATTAAATCATAGATGTTCATTATATGTTTGCATCTAGAAAAAATATAGGACATACAAGAAATTATATTATAACTAAACAAAATTAATTTCAAATTTTCAACCAAAGTAAGAAAACTAAGAAGAATGATTTAACCTAACTTTAAATGCACTTCAAATTAGCAGTGAACATCTCAGGTTTTGTATGCAATGTACCAGCAGAATAATGATGATTACATTAAAAAATGTATCATTAAAACAATAGTGAATAAGCATACCTATACTTGGATCTTTATTGCATTCAATAATAAATTACACCATACATATAACCAAAGTTTAGGTGACAAAAAATCATCATAATCATCTGCATTTCCAGCAAGATCAGAATCTTGATCATTTGTGTCTACATCTACTTGATTTTGTTCCTCATCCTCATCTATGACATGTAATGCATTCTCTCTCCCAATCTATTCATTGGTAATAAAAATGTCTTCTTCAAGCACTCCATCATCATTTTCATCCACTTCTTTGAATTTTTCTTGTAAATTAACATATTGACCATTAGGCATTATATCAACAACTTCCATCATTTTTCATTTTAAATGAGTCTCTATTTGAATGGCATATGAAAATCTTGGGCTTCTTACATCATCAATTAGAAATGTTTGGTTAATTTTAAGAGGGGAAACATACGACTCATCTGTCTCTGATAAAAATTGTCTTCTATTTTCACGTACAAATCCATACTCATCAAATTGTACTGCAAATGCTTAGATCCACTTACTTTTTAATAATATAGGACTATTTTTACCATAGTCCGCTAGAATAATTTGTTGGATGAATCCAACATAAAATTTCTTCTTAGTTTTGCGAAGAAATTCAACACTAACAACACAATCACAATTTATCTTTCCTTTGTATTTTTCTTCCACTCTTAAATGACTACCATAGGACGACATTCCATTGAAATGCATAGCCCATAAATGTGGATATTGTGAAAGCTCACTTTCCTCTGTTGTTATATCTTGAACTTCTTCTTTTGCATCCCTGATTGCATTAACAATCTATTGTTAAAATTTTGGAAAAGAATCACCTCCAATCAAATCAGCATGACATCTACACCTTTGAGGTCAATGTTGCATCCAAGCTTGATTGTCTTCTTCATTTTTTCTATATAGAATATTAACGTACAAATAGTAAGATTGATAATATAAATGTGTACATGCAATTGAGTAAATAAATTATTGTGTTAATTGTTTTTACTTGTGCCACTTATTGAATGAAGATGTGTTTTGAAGAATATAGGCATGTATCACACTTCTTTCTTGATGTGATAGATTCAAGCGACATCCATTTCCTTCAAATAATTCACTGCAACTGTGTCTTCTTTTTCATCGTCCCATACACGTCGATTGACATTTTTAAAATACTTCATATATTTTGTGTAAAATCCCATGGCCTCTTGTATTGAATATCCCTTAGACATGTTTCCTTCCAATTTTTCCCTAGTATGAACATTTTTTTTCAAAACCTTCATATATCATTCTATAGAATACATCCATCTTGTTCTTATTGGGCCACAATGCTTTAGTTCATATTGTAGATGTATCAAAAGATGCATAGAAATGTTAAAGATTGTTGGTGGAAATTCTCGTTCCAATAGACAAATTACTTCAACAACCTCCTCCCTCAAACTATCAAAGTTCAAAGGATCTAATACATGTAAACTCATTCTCTTTAATATTAGGCCCAACCTTATAACTTCCAATCTTGGCCCTTTTGGAAAAATTAATATATTTACCACAATAGATAAAATATTCTCCATTATGACATGATAGTCATGGTTCTTGAGGCCTCTTAAGCCATTAATGTTAGTTTGTCTTCTAATACTATGACTTACATATCCAGTGGGAAAGTGAGTCTGAGACATCAATTGTAAGAATTGTGCACATTGTTCCTTTGTCCAAACATAAGGAGAACTTGGTTTTCTATATTTTGATGAATCTTTAGTTGTCAAAAGTATTCATGTGATAAAATAGTATCAAAAGCACGAAAAAGAGTTTCTATAATAGAATAGGCTATATTTTTCTCAATATGCATAAAGTCAACAATATGCCTAATGGCTATATCCTTAAAGTATGGAAACTTATAGAATATGCACAACCTTTTTACACCATTTTCATTACATGGATCATATCTACTACCAGCAATCCCATCATTTTCAATAAATGACATTCTTTTTTTTGTCCATTCTCAACAATGTAATCACCTGTTATTAGCAATGGTGCTTCACGATTCTCTTCTTCACCATTGAACCATTTTTTTTGTTGACAATATGGATGATCCATTTTAAGGTAAGCATGATGTCCACAATAAATACACTTACAAAAACTTCTTGAGTGCCTCACAAAATCCTTAAAGTTGCAAGCAGGACATCCATGGTATCCATGAACACTGAGACTAGACAATGTGCCATATGCACGAAGATCATGAATCGTAAACAATAAGGAAGCTCTTAAAGTGAATTTGATTGAATGACCATCCCTTAAAGATTGAATTGCTTCAATTCCTTTCTAAAATTCCATTAGCTCATCATATAATAGCTCTAGATAAGCATTGATTGTATTTGAAGTCACACTTTTATTTCCTGTTATAATCAATGATAACATTAATAAAAATGGTTTAGTTTCTAAATATGGAGGAAAGTTATAATTTATTAAAAACATTGGATAAGTTGACCATTTAGTACTTTGATCTAAGAATGGGTTCACCCCATCTAGAGCCAAACCCAGCCTTATATTACGACGATCTTGAGAAAAATCAAGTCATCTATTATCGAATTCCATCCACGTCTTAGAATCAAGCACATGTTGTTGTTTTCCATCAGTGATCTTATTTTGGGCATGCCATTGCATAAGTTCAACAATGCCTCTACACCTGTACATTCGAAGCAATCATGGGATTACCAGAAAGTGTTGAAGAACCTTTCTAGGAACCACAACTAATTTCAACCCTTCTCTATACCTCACTTCATAACATTTCAGACATTCAATCTCACTTGCAAGATTCTTGTGAAATAATACACAACCATTCACACATGTGTGGATGTTTTCATACACTAAGCCTAGCTTAGTGATTTTCTTTCTACATTGACTTTGTTTTGCTGGCAATGTGGATTCAAGTGATAACAACAAACTTAATAATTCTAATAGCTGATCTACACTCTCATTTTTCCAACTAAACACCACTGTCAAGTTAATAATTTGAAGGATTGTTGTCAAATGGCTTAACCTACAATTAGCATACAAAGGCTTTGAAGCTTCCTACATCAACTTGGCCCAATCATCATTTAGACCCTCATTCAACATTCTATCAACTTCAAACCCTTCATCTAACATTGCAATTGTTGCCTCTTCATCTATGTTTGGTGCCACTTCATCTATGTTTGTTTCCTCTTCTTCTCTCACACTACCATTCTATCAAATCTTTGTAATAATTGGCATTCCAAGGGCTTATACCACTATTCCCATATCTTATCATATGTTGATAAATTTGACTTCTTTTTTCACCTTTCCATCAAGACAATCATTACATGGACATGGATATTTATCCATGTCACGCTCATCAGCTATTCTCTCATCAAATGCATTGTATTTCAACCTTTGACGTTGATCCATATATAATGTTCTACACATAACAACAAAAAATTGTAGACTAAGAGACAAATGTTGTTTTTTTAATTGAAAGGAGTTTCCATAGCAATAGAGTTATAGAGAGAAAATACAATAGAGAGTTTAACTAATGAATTGTAAAAAATAGATTTTTGTAGTTTATATTCAAATTGCTGATTAAATTGCATTGCACATCTTTCAAACTTAAAGAATTACTTCACATTGCATAACTAATAACTAGATGTTGATAGATGACAAAATTTGAATTACAATATAGTATTTACAAAGTCAACCTAAGTAGTTATGCAATTATTTCACATTGCATAACTAATAACTAGGAGCAGATACCAATTGCATTTTCTTGTCATGGCATTCCATGAGACCACATTTATTTGAGGCATTTTTTCAAAAAGTTCACTACCTTGTCTATGCTACCACATTTTTCATACATGTCTACCAACACATTTTATCAAACAATTCACTACCTTGTTGCTATGGCTAGAAGCCTAAAAAAAGTGCTTTCAAACAAGCTAAGGATGCTTGGAAAAAATCTATCAAAGCATAATAGTAAGCAATAGCATAGACAAGGAATTGAACTGGTTGAAAAAATGCCTCAAAGAAATGTGGTCTCATGGTGATGGAATGCCATGAAAATCCATAACAATTCGCTTGTCATGGCATTCATCATGGAGTTCCATCACCATGAGACCACATTTATTTGAGGAATGTTTTCCAAAGTTCATTGCCTTTTCTATGCTACCACATTTTTCATACATGTCTACCAAATCATTTTATCAAACAGTTCACTATCGTACTGCTATGGCTAAAAGCCTAAAACATGTGATTTCAAAAAATCTATCGATGCTTGGAAAAAATATATCAAAGCATAATAGTAAGCAACAAGCTATGGTCTCATGGTTTTTTTGGCATGAAAATCAACATGATTTTATTTGCATTTTTTTGGAGGTTTTAAACACATTTTTTTGGCAATTTTGTTGTTTGAAATGGGGAAAAATCTTTGTGGCTAGTTTTGTGCAATTTTTAATTGTAGAATTATCGCATCTAGTGAAAAAGGTAGTGTTCATGAAGGAATGGAAAAGATGCGTAGAGCCTTTCAATTATACTCATACTGTGCAATGGAATTGAATCATTTAACAAACCATTTTTTCTTCACAGGGCAACATTTTCTTGTGGAATAGTTAACTAAGATAGCTCTTGTTTCAATTGACCACCCTCTCATGAAATATCATTCAAATTATAATCTTGCACGATCTTATCATAGTAAAGGTGATTATGACACAAATTGTCAAGGAAATACAAAGGCCAAAGGATTTTGTGGATAGGTTCAATTGAAGCTGGGAGATCTTAAGAGTTCTCTCTCAAATTTTGAAAAGGTTTTGGAGGTCCACCCTGAGAACTGTGAGAGCTTAAAAGCTGTAGGCCATATATATGCTTAACAAGGGTAGGTAGAGAAGGCTTTGGAAATTTTAAGAAAGGCAACTCGCATAGATCCATAGGATTCCCATGCATTTATCAAGATGGGTTGAGTTATTAATATTGTCAGACCCCAGTGCAACCTTAGATTCTCTTAAGATGCCAAAGTCTCTTCTGAAGAAGAGCAGAGAAGAAGTACCCATTCAATTGTTAAAAAAAATTGGGGTTCTTCATTTTGAGTGTGATGAACTAGAGTTGGCTCAACAAAATTTTATGGAGGCATTAGGAAATGATGTTCTGCCTCTACATAAATCTCTATGGTTAGTTTTGTGCATTTTTTACTTGTAGGATTCTCACAGTTAGTGAAAAATGTAGTGTTAATGAAGGAATGGAAAAGATGCATAGAGCCTTTGAATTATACTTGTACTCTGCAATGGCATTGAATCATTTAGCAAACCATTTTTTCTTCACTACAGGGCAGCATTTTCTTGTGGAACAGTTGACTGAGACAACTCTTGTTTCAACTGACCACCCTCTCATGAAATCTTATTCACATTATAATCTTGCATGATCTTATCATAGTAAATGTAATTATGAAACCACTTGTCAAGGAAAGTTAGAAGCCATAGGATTTTTTGGATAGGTTCAATTGAAGTTGGGAGATCTTAAGAGTTCTCTCTCAAATTTTGAAAAGGTTTTGGAGGTCCACCCTGAGAACTGTGAGAGCTTAAAAGCTATAGGCCATATATATTCTTAGTAAGGGCTGACAAAGAAGGCTTTGGAAATTTTAAGAAAGGAAACTCGTATAGATCGACCTAATGCCCATGCATTTATCAAGATGGGTGAGTTATTAATATCATCAGACCTTAGTGCAGCCTTAGATTCTCTTAAGATGCCAAAGTCTCTTTTGAAGAGGAGCAGAGAGGAAGTACCCATTCAATTTTTAAACATTGGGGTTCTTCATTTTGAGTGTGATGAACTAGATTTGGCTCAACAAAATTTTATGGAGGCATTAGTAAATGATGTTCTACCTCTACATAAATCTTTGTGGTTAGTCTTTTGCATTTTTTACTTGTAGGATTCTCATAGTTAGTGAAAAATTTAGTGTTAATGAAGGAATGGAGAAGATGCGTAGAGCCTTTGAATTATACCTATACTCTACAATGGCATTGAATCATTTAGGAAACCATTTGTTCTTCATTGCAATGAAGCATTTTCTTGTGGAACAGTTGGTTGAGACAAATCTTGTTTCAACTAACCACCCTCTCATGACATCTCATTCATATTATAATCTTGCACAATCTTATCATAGTAAAGATGATTATGACACCACTTGTCAAGGAAATCCAGAGGACACATGATTTTGTGGATAGGTTCATTTGAAGCTAGGAGATCATAAGAGTTCTCTCTCAAATTTTGAAAAGGTTTTGGAGGACCACCCTGAGAACTGTGAGAGCTTAAAAGTTATAGGCCATATATATGCTCAGCAAGGGCTAGAAGAGAAGGCATTACAAATTTTAAGAAATGCAACTTGCATAGATCCACCTTATGCCCATGCATTTATCAGGATGGGTGAGTTATTAATATTGTCAAAACCCAATGCAACCTTAGATTCTTTTAGGATGCCAAATTATCTTCCGAAGAAGAGCAGAGAAGAAGTACCCATTCAATTTTTAAACAACATTGGGGTTCTTCATTTTGAGCGTGATGAACTAGAGTTGGCTCAACAAAATTTTATGTAGGCATTAGGAAATGGCATTTGGGTTGAATTCATAAATAAAAGCCCCAATGCTAATTATGCAGTTTTTCCTATGCTCTTTAAGGATATGAAATTATTCCATTGACTAGAAGAAAGTGGTGTTTCACTTGAGTTACCATGGGATAAAGTCACAACACTATTTAATCTTTCTAGGTTGTTTGAATAGCTACATGATAGTGAAAAATAAAATCTTTTATATAGCCTAATATTGTTCAAGTTTCCTAATTATGTGGATGCATATCTACGTCTTGCAGCCATGGCCCAGGCTCATAATGAGATCCAACTAAGCCTAGAATTGATTGGGGATGCACTTAATGTGGATAAAAACTCATCAAATGCTTTATCTATGCTTTAAAAAATGGAACTGAAAACAAATGACTGGCTTAAAGGAAAGAAACAATTAAAGCTACATAAAGTGAATCAGATGCAAAGAATTCTTATGTTGACATTTCACTTGGAAATTAGAATTATTTTGCAGCTTTTCACAATGAGAGGAGGGATCCAAAGGTGGAGGCACACCATCTTGAAAAGGCTAGGAAAATTTATTGTAAAGTGTTGGCACAAAGACTTGGAAATGATTATGCTACAAATGAGGTAGCCATTGTGCTAGCTAAAAGGGGTCAATTTGACATTACAAAGGAAATTTTTATATAGGTACAAGATGTTGCAAAAAGAAACATCTTTTTTCAGATGCTTGATGTGTGGGTAAATCTTGCACATGTTTACTTTGCACAAGGACAGTTTTCCCTTACAGTGAAAATGTATCAAAATTGTTTGAGGAAATTCTAATTTGGAACTAACACACAAATTTTATTATATTTAGCTTGAGCACATTATGAAGCAGAATAGTGGCAAGATTGTAAAAGAACATTATTAAGAGTAGTAGATTGTAATGAGAATTTCAAATTTGTGTTTAATGTAATGAGGGTTTTAAATTACCTCTGAATTCATTGCAGAGGGCGTCCTCAAATTTGATTTCACTACAAAGGGCCTCGACGAATTCAAATTCATTGCAACAAACTTTGAATTCCTTTCCCTTGCCTACCTTTTCAAAAGTCTCTACGTCCTCTCTGAATCCTTATCGCCCATGCAAGTAGTGTTAGGGTTAGAAGGTAGATATCTAAAAGTTAAATGCAAATTTTATCAATAAACAGAGAAATAAAACACACACATAAAATTATAACACAGGGAATTTAACGTGGTTCACCCAATATGGGCTACATCCACCAAACCGCAACCATCCAATGATTTTATTATCTAGTACAAAACATATTACAATATCGCGAATAATGCCATACTACAACTCTCATCCCAACTGCTTATAACAAGCTTTTTAGAAGCTTCCAAAAATTAGGGTTCTACAAAGTCGATTTTACATACCAACAATCTCCCACTTGGAGCCTGATCAGGCTCCAGAGCAAACAATCTCCCACTTGGAGACTGAACCTGGATGACACCACTGCACTTACAACTCCCACTAGAAATAAGCACCTTGGACCCTGCTGCTCTGTTATACTTGAATTTAACCTTGAAGGCCAACTGAAGTTGAAGAGGAGCTCAACTTCTCCCTTGTCACCACCTTCATAACCATATCCATTGGATTGGCATATGTATGTATCTTTTCCAACTTTACCTGTCCATCCTCCAACACTGATCGAATGAAATGATATCTCAATTGTATGTGTTTGGTTTTAGAGTGCAGGGCAAAATTCTTTGCAAGATGTATAACACTCTGGCTGTCTGTAAACAAGTAATTTTCAGCTTATTGTTTTCCCAACTCTTCCATGAAAATTTTCAACCATATCATCTCCTTTGTCACTTCTTTTGCAGCAACATACTCTGCCTCTGTGGTGGATAAAGCAACCAACTTTTGCAACCGAGAAATCCAACTCACTGTTGTGCCACCAACTATAAATAAATAACCTATGGTACTCCACCTGATATCTATATCCCCTACCAAATCTGAGTCAACATAGCCTTTTAAATCAATATTAGAGCCCCCAAAACATAAACGTTAATTGGATGTACCTCTCAAGTACCTAAGAATCCATCTTATTACATTCCAATGCTCAACTCCGGGATGAATCATATACCTGCTAAAAACTCCTACAAAATGTGCAATATCTGGTCTTGTGCATACCATGGCATATATTAAACTGCCTAAATCTGAAGCATATGGTACCTTGGACATTTTTTCTTCCTCCTCTTGTGTCTTCGGACAAATATCCTTAGTCAATTTGACATGACTAGGCAAAGGTGTGCTAACAACTTTTGCATTCTCCATATGAAATATCTGCAACACCTTTTTAACATAATCAGCCTAAGATAAAAACAATTTCCTATTTTTCTTATCTCTTGTAATATTCATACCAAGGATTTATTTTGCTGCCCCCAAATCCTTCATAGAAAATTATTTTTCTAATTGTTGTTTTAACTCCTTTATGTGATCCATGTTGGACCCTTCTACAAGCATATCATCAACATATAAACATAAAATAATGTAGCTATCTTTATCTAACCTCTTAAAATAAACACAATGGTTTGAATTACACTTGTTGTAGCCTTGCTCAGCCATAAAACTACCAAATTTAATATACCATTTCCGATGTGCTTGCTTCAATCCATATAAACTTTTCTTCAATCTACATACTAGTTTCTCCTTACCTTTGACCTCAAATCCTTGTGGTTGTTCCATACATATTTCCTCTTCTAGATCACCATGGAGAAAGGATGTTTTAACATCAAGCTATTCTAAATACAAATCTTCAACAACCACAATACTTAAAACAATACGAATAGAAGTCATTTTAACAACTGGAGAAAATATTTCATCAAAATCAATACCCTTTTTTTGTGCAAATCCCTTTACAACTAATCTAGCTTTAAATATTTTCGTACCTCCATCCTCCTCTTTCAACCTATAAACCCATTTGTTTGGTAAAGCCTTTTTACCTGTAGGCAACTTGCATAATTTCCAAGTCTGAATTTTCAGCAAGGAGTCCATTTCTTCTTCCATTCCATGCTCCCACTAAATCTTGGTGTCCACCTGCGTAGCTTCATGATAACATTCTGGTTCACCAACATTAGTTAATAAAATAAAATACAAAGAGGGAGAAAATCTTTCTGGAGGTATACTTATCCTTGAAGATCATCTAACATTCACTGGAGTTTGTGGTATTTTTTGTTGTTGTTGCGGAGCATGAGGAACAAATAGAACATCGTTGTTTGGAGTATCATCCAACATTGCATAATCATTTTATTTCTTCTCATGCTGCTGCAATAGATTTTTGTACAACACTTTCTCATTGAATATGACATCCCTGCTTCTCACAATTTTCTTATTTTCAAAATCCCAAAGCCTATAACCAAATTCATCAATGCCATATCCAAAAAATATACATTTCTTTGATTTTGCATCAAGCTTGGTTCTATTTTCAGAATCTACAAGTGCAAATGCTTCACAACCAAAGGTTTTGAGAAAAGAATAACTCACCTTCTTACTTGTCCATGCTTCCTCTAGAATATCACAACCCAAAGGATTAGAGGGAGCTCTATTAATTAAATAAAAAACAGTGTTTACAGCCTCTGCCCACATGTTTAAAGGCAACCTAACATGCAATCTCATAGTCCGTGCATGCTCCATTATTGTTCTATTCATGCGCTCAGCCACTCCATTTTCCTACAGAGTCCTTGGAGCCATTTTTTGCCTATGAATACCATGAGAGGAAATATAATCTTCAAACTATTTTCTACAATACTCACCACCATTATCAGATCTGAGACATTTTAACTTTTTGCCCATCTCATTCTCAACCAAGTTTATCCATTTTCTAAAAGTTTCAAATACATCATATTTATGCTTAAGGAAATAAATCCATACCTTCCTAGTTGCATCATCAATGAATGTAACATAATATTGAGAGCCACCGAGAGAAGATACCTGAGTTGGTCCCCATACATCCATATGCTCAAGCTCCAATTTCTCATCTTTCTTTTATTTCCCATCCTTGAGAAAAATTACTCTTTTTTGTTTTCCATACACACAACTTTCACATAAATCCATATTAACACATTTTAGACCTAGTAAACCATTCTTTGAATGAAGTACCTTCATACCTTTTGCACTCATATGCCCAAGTCTATTATGCCATAGTGCTGATTCGGAATCCACAACAACTATCTGATTTTCTTCCTGCTAAATTGTAGCAACTATTCCTGAACATTGATTTTTATCTGCAATAACTAAAGTAGAAGGAATAGTATGACCTGCACAAAGATATAAGGTGCCTAATTTCACACCTTTTTCTACCACTAAGGCACCTTTTGTAACCTTCCAATTTTTATCACTAAATGTAACAACACAACCTTCATCATCTAGTTTCCCTGCTGAAATTAAATTTCTTCTTAAATTTGGGACATGCCTTACCTCATGCAATAGCCAATGATTCCCATTCTGTAACTTAATCTTGATTCTTCCCTTTCCAACAATCTGACAGGGTTCATTATCTTCCAAATAAACCAGCCTAAAATCCCCTTGGACATAATCAAGAAAATAATTTCTATGGGCGTAGCATGAAATGAAGCCCCTGAATCTAACACCCAAGAATCATCAACATTGTCAAGGGAAAGAATCAAAGCATCCTCATCAGATTTATTACTTACCACATTTGCCTCTTTATTTCCTTCTTTTTTGTCTCCTTTATTTTTCCAAGACCAATAATCTTTTTTTAAATGATCCAGCTTACCATAGTACCAACTATCCCTCTTGTCTCTAGATTGGGACCTCTTGTCCTTTGATTTTCCTTGTGACTTCTCACGAATTCCAGAATTGTTTCCTCTCTCCTTTGTTATGCCCCTACTTTTTGCATTCAAAACACTATCTGATGTGGATGTTCCACTTGATATTTTCCTACGAATTTCCTCACTCAAAATAACACCAACAACATCATCAAATTTCAATATATTCGAACCATAAAAAAAATTGCTAACAACCATTACCAAGCTATTCCAGCTTTCAGGAAAAGAAAATAGAATCAAAATATCCCTAACTTATTCATCAAAGTTTACATTTACAGAAGTTAATTGATTGGTAAACGTATTAAACTCATTTAAATGATCAGAAATTGACCAACCTTCTACCATTTTCACATTAAATAAACGCTTCATAAGAAATACCTTGTTCAAAGTGGAAGGATTTTAATATAACTTTGCTAGGGTTCCCATCAACTCTTGAGTTGTCTTTTATTTTTTAATATTGAACACCACCGATTGTGCCAAGAATAAACGAATATTGCTAAGTGCCTTTCTATCCAAAATATCCCAATCCTCATCAAACATTGTTGAGGGTTTCTTGTTTTTCCCTTCCAATGGCCGCCATAAATCCTTTTGATAGAGGTAGTCCTCCATTTGCATCTTCCATAACTGATAGTTCTGCCCATTGAACTTCTCAACCTTCAACTTACCCTTGTCTGTCATTGCTCCCACTCAACCGTGAGACCTTCCTGTAGAGGATAACTGAAAAAAACCTGCTCTGATACCACTTGTTAGGGTTAGAAGGTAGATATCTAAAATTTAAATACAAATTTTATCAATAACCCGAGAAATAAAACACACGCAAAAAATTATAACATAGAGAATTTAACGTGGTTCACCCAATATGGGCTACATCCACCAAACTGTAGCCATCTAATGATTTTATTATCCAGTGCAAAAAATATTACAATATCATGAATAATGCCATACTACAACTCTCATCCCAAACGCTTATAAAAAGATTTTTAGAAGCTTCCAAAAATTAGGGTTCTACAAATTCAATTTTACATGAAGAGTGTACAATATAGCATGATCAGTCGCCACATACCAAAAAGTAGCTACTGAACAAAATGCCTCATGCCAGGCTAATGAATGAAGAAAGGTCTGCAATGAACGAATGAAGCAAGGTCAAGAGAGATGAATGAATCTACAATTAACATGAATAATCATGCCAATACATCGCACACATGAATACATCATGCCAATAATTGGCTGAATTGTTTTTTAAAATTTTATCTACTTCGGATTTGATGACTAACTATTTAGTCATTCTTATTTCTGTGACTAAAAAATATTTTAGTCAATGACCAAATTAGTCATTTATTTACTCATTTATAGCTAAGTTGCAAAAAATGAGTAGAATTTAGTCATTTTTAGTTTTGGCTAAAAGTTTTAGTCACCTAGTCATTTATTTTCCAAATTCTACTAGTGATAGGAATGCGTTTTAGTAGAAATATGGAGAAGATCTCCTTGATCTACCCCATATAGATAAGGATAAAGAGGCCCAAGGAGAAGAAAGTGATTTAGGAAACATTGAAATTAGTACCTCCTCTTCATCCCATCAATCATCACCTATCAGAAAGGTAAATGAACCTCCAAAATAGAGGTTCTCTGCCTTCATCACATGCTATACAAACAAATTCTCCTCCCACAAAGAGAACATTATTTGAATCTTCTAGTTTCAAGGCAACCAATGTCCCTATTACCCCTATTTGGCTAGAATATACTCTGCCAAAGAAAAGGAAGGTAGTGCAGCTAGATCTTCCAAGGAAAGATGTGGTGGGTCAATTTCTTCAAAGAATCCCAAAGCCCAAAAATTTGAAGACTACTACTAGGTTAATAGATGACGACAGTTCAAGGAATCTGTGCCTAGAATTTGCATGTCCCGCTGCACAAAAAGAAGTTAGTTAAGCAACTGCAAGTGAATTTTAGATTGATAGGATTAATTTGGGACCTCTTACAAGAGATGGAGATGAACACAACTTTCAGGATCTGTGGCCAGGATGGTTGAGAGATCTAAAAAGAGCAAGGAGAGCAAAGAAAAATTAAAGAAACAGGTCAAAATTTTGATTGAATGCATGAAGTCAGTATTTGATCTTCTTCCTCAACTGATTTATCAAGTTGAGTGATCCCTTGATCCTATGGAAATGATAGGAAAATAAGTTGTGAGTAAGATGAAAAGTTGTAAAACTCTCAAAAAATCTATTGATGAATGGAGTGGTGGCTTGGTAAAGAAAGGAAATCAAATCATCACTAAGTCATTGGGATTTCTTCAAAGGGCCAATGTTTCAAGGGCTAAAATTGAGAGAGATATCATCGCTACTAAAAAAGAAGAAACAATATGGAATGAATATTTGAATGAAATCAAAGTGATGTTAAATTTTGGGATGGAAAATTTGGCTGTAGATAAAATTATATCTAATGTTGTTGATGCTTGTTGCATGATATGAAATAAAAGTGTAGAATGGAAGCTACAACTTACAAGGCAAGGTTTACAGAAACTCTAGGAAAAACTAACTGAATGTAACTCAATTCTAGAGGAGGTTCATAAGAATCTGGTTGCACCCATATTTTAGCTTAACGGGGTAGGAGATGGAGGCAAAGATAATGCTAAATATTTGGAGAATGATTTTTAGAAGATATTTGATGGAATCTTCAATTCCCAATCCTTCAACACTGAACACTTGAGGAAATTCAGTGAGTTGGACCTCATCTTATCCCAAGCAGTGGGACTTACGAAGAAATATGACAAGAGAACTGAAGTTGTCTGCAATATCCAATTAGCATGGAGGTTATGAATGGGGAACATAACTCTACCCCAACATAAGGACCTTCTATCTATCATGAAATATTTCCAAGCCTTTTGAAAAAGACTCGTTGCATTTGTAAAATCTAGAAGTGAAGCGCTACCATCATGAATTTTCAGTTGATTTATTATTTATTTGTCATATTTTGAAGAGACTTCTTTAGTTTTAGTTAGTTACAGGAAAAACAAGCAATTAATCATCCGCTTATTTATATGTTTATTTTTAGAACAAATACTCTGGAGACATCATTTTTCAAAGACTTGATATTATATGCGTAGACACTGAAAATTGGTCTAGGCCTGCAAGTGCCACTTTCGACATAATTTTCTAATGTTCTTGGTCATGATTAAATAATGTTAATTATTTAATTAATTTCTAAACACATCTTTCCTCTATTAATTAAATAACCTTTTAATTATTTAATTAATTCTTTATGACCCTTATTCAACTTTGATTAATTAAATAAATCATATTTATTTAATTATGTCGCTAACTAATTAATTCTCTTTCATAATTAAATAATTTATTATTTAATTATCCCCTATGTTATATTTTGACTATAATTAAATATTCCTTATTTAATTATTCAATTAATCTTTTCAATAGTCAATTAAATAAATCATTATTTATTTAATTAAATCTTTCAATTTCAAATGTTGAATTAAATTAACATTTAATTCATAATTAATTATTTTTGTCAAATTCTTTTGTCGTCCAGTTATCTAATTATTCACTCACCATCTGACTCAAGATCTATTTAAATCCGTCAGTTATCTTTGGATTCAATATCTGATCGTCTCTACAAAAGGACTCTCTGTCACAACTAGTCAATTAACTAGTTCTAACTCATATGCATGAACATATTTATTAATTAAATATCTTTATTTAATTAATTAATTCATGTGTGCATTCAAACAAATCATTCTCCGAGTTCTAACTTTATCATTTTCATTCAAAGTCTAATTCTTCTATTTTCGAAGACTTTCAATTGAAGATTAAATCATTTATTTAATCTTGAACTCTTGTTCTTTCTATTTTTGAACAATCTTTACACTAGATTAAATTATTATTATAATTTAATCTTTATCCTGCATAATTTTCCTAACTCACATCCTAACTAACACATAACTCACATCGCATGGCATTCATCAATCTCGATTATTGATCTCTCTTTCAAATCTGAGCTGATCATTTGAAAACCCAATTTTTATAAATTGACCTGTCATTGTCATTATTCCTCCTCCCAAAATCTATATACTTTTGAGAAGAACTTATAATCTTCAATATTTTGCTTAGACAATACATCCAGGCTATGCTTGCATACATACAAAAAATCTGAGGGCAAGAATACCGATACGGAAAAATAGAAAAGGACAGTCAAGATAATTCGAGGAAGTGGACTGATATTCGGTGAGATTGTTTCATATTATTGTTTTTATTGTTTTTAGTTCATTTGATTTGTTCTTTGTTGTTTGATTTAGATTTATGCTTGTTAGATTAGATTTAACCATCTTTCTATGTAGCAATTCATTTCATCTACATTACATTTGGTGAACCCGACGTGAAGCACAATTGAAACTTCGTGACTCCTTTTCGCTTTTCCATTTTTTATTTTGTAGGTATCGTATGGCAAACCGCATCTGACTGAAGAAATGACGCATCTAAGTTTGCAAACCGCATATGATAAATCCCACGACGCATCTGACAACATGAGCCACATCCGAGACATTCCATAACACATTTGAATATCAACATCACAACACATCTATGAGTTGAAACGATGCATCTGTGAGTTGAAACGATGCATCTGCCTAGTAAAAATTTTCATTTTTTTTAACTTCCATATTTTTCGTGTTTTTGATTTTTCTTTTTTTCATTTTGTTTTTTTTTGTTTTCACTAATGTTTTGTTTGCATCTATGTTTACGAGGATAACATTGTTTTTACAGGACGAAGCATAGAAGACTATGAAAAACCAAAACATCTTCTTTTATGCAAGATGAAAGCCGAAGACACCAATAAAATACTAATCAGTTGCATGCATGACCTTTTGTGGAAGACACTGAATTTGGTTTTTTTTTTAAAAATGCTTTTGTGTTTGGTAGTTAAAAAATTGTCATTTGGCTTAAAATTTACCAGTGTTTTCTTTGTCTGGTGCGAAAGCACATTTTGTAAACCCTTTACGATTTGGTATATCAAAGTATACTCTCCCCTTGTGCAGTCGTGCGATCCTAGGTGTAAGAGAAACGATTACTGACTCTAAAACTTGGGCCTGTCTTGGTGGGAAAAAGTACTCACCCCAAGATGACTCAAACCGATAGCACGCTAGATGCCAAGCGACTTTCGACCGGTATATAAAAGTGGATTCTATGAGGAAACCCAAGAATCACGCTCACTATTTCAACGAGAAGGGCATAAATGGTCTTTTTTCATATTGGATGGTGCCCCATGAACGAAATTCCCTTACTAAAAATCATGTTGTAGTTTTACCAAAATCCTATCTATTTGTTGGTGCAGCAGGTCAGACCTATGAAGTCATCTTACATTCTTACGGATCATGTGTTGAGATGAGATGTATTCCATGGGAGTTCTATGGGTACAGTAGCTTGACTGCCCTGTATAAGTGAGTTCTGTGGAGGGGAGCCAATGGGGTCAAGATACTAGTCATCCACCTTGAATATGCATAGCTAGATTTATCCAAGTAAGAACTCAGTAAATATTGTCCAACACAGCCTAGGTTGTAATTGTCTTCTGGTTTTAGAATATTCAACACATCAAACTGAAAACACTTTGTATTCTGTGATTGTTTTTTGTTGTATTCGTCAAAAACTCGATCATCAAACTAAGTCAGTCGTAACATTGTCATCAAAAAACCACAACTGTAATCTGAGTCGCAACTGTCATATTTTGAACCGCATGTGTCATAGAGAGTCGCAACTGTTCAACTAAACACTGCATGTGTCTATCAATTTTTTTTAGTTTCATAGTGTCTAGTTTATGAGCCATAATTGTCATATTTCGAGCCACATGTGTAGTTGCGAGCCGCAACTGTCAAATGAAAAACCGCAAGTGTCTGTCAATAGGTTTATTTTCATAGAGTTCATATTCCCAAGTTGCATCTGATTTGTGAGTCACATCTGCCATAAAGTAAACCACATCTGTCAGAAATTCGCAATTGCTTGTCAACATTCGAAACCTAGTTTGGTCAATTCGCCACATTTGAAACTTGAAATGCATCTTTCAAAAATAGCAACGCATCTAAAAAGGTGAACCGCAATTGACTATCAACAAAGAAATTCAAAAACTGCAAACTCGGTCCGAAAGCATAAGTGTCATTTTAACTTTTGTTTCTTACGATCAACCTTGGATAAAAACTGGAAAAAAATTTGCTCAAAAACCTTGCATTATTAGTTGTCATATATGTCTTAGTGCTAGTCATCCTAAGTTTCACACATTTGGACACTTCCTAGGAAGATGCATATCGTAGAATAGAATAACTTTCTGCGTCATTAGATACGTTCATACTCTGATTTGTCATTGTCATTGAACCTAGTCACTATTATCCTATTAGTGAATCTTTCCAGCTCAACAGTCTAGTTTGGGATATTCACCTTGTCAGTTGTCTTTATCCTACAATCAGGTTCCTTGGTAAGGTTAGATCATTGCTTGGATTTATTCCATAGGTGGTATTTTTACCCATCTTAGAAATATTTACCGTCATAGAATACTCAAAAAATTTGCATACTATTCATCCTAGCATACGTCATCCTAGTATACGTCATTTTGGAAATCCTTAATTTTTAGTGACATCCTTTCTATTCAGAAAATCCCAAAACAAAAAAAACATAGAAATAGGACATATCAGTTTTTAGACATAGTTTGCATTACCTCATTTTGAGTAACTTTTCATGGTTGAAACAAGGTCTAAGAAGAAACATAGAGCAATGTCAGACCCTAATGAGTTTTTCAATCCTTTCGGAAACCAACCATCAGGGAAAGAGAGAGCACACAAAACTTTGCTTGAAAAACATGTCACTAGAGACACACATGGACAAATTTATGTTGAAGACATAGATGCCGCTGTACAAGATCCTGATTTTGCATCCTTTATGGATAAGTGTTTGGAAAATGATCCCCAACGATATCTAGCAAAGTTGCTAGTAGAAGGTGCCACACTACCACCAAGATTTGATATTCACACTTTGAAAAAACCATCTACTCAACCAACGCAAACCATAAGGTCAAGTGTATCTATTCCTCAAATTACCACAAAAATACCAACTGGCATACCTACTCAAACATCGTCAATAGTAAGCACAACCCCTTTCAACATAACACAAGGTTTACAATTTACTGTGGGAGCAACTTCATCAAACCCCTTTGGCACAAACACTACTGGTAAGAGATCCAAAGTTGGCATGAATATTCCTATACCAAATAAGAACATTCAGACATGAAATATTCCTATACTAAATCAGAACATTCAGACAAGAAATATTCCTATACCAAATCAAAACATTCTGACAAGATATATACCCTCGCCAAATCACAATACGTCACAGAACATAGCATTTCAGAACACCTACATTGATCCTAACAACACAAACAGCATGTCCTTGACACAAGTAGATTTTCTCCAAAATCAAATGCAAATGCTTCAACAACATATGGACAACATGTCTATGTCAGGCAAACGAACTATCTCAATGTAAGATTTATGTCCATGTCCTTTTGACAAAGCGCTATACATGACACCCTTCCCACACAGATACATTATACCAAATTTTCTTAAGTATAATGGGAGGAGGAATCCTTTAGAACACATTAGAGAATTCTCTACAACATGCATGGACATATCATATGACCCCACATACTTGATGAGACTATTTCCGTGAACCCTTATTGGGATAGCACTGGAATGGTTCTCTAAATTACCATATGGCATACAATCCTGGGGTGAATTAGCTGAGAAGTTTTTCGATCACTTTGCCTTTAACATAGAAAATGAAATAACCATAGCTACCTTGTGTCACACCATGCAAGAAGAAGGAAAAACTTTCACCACTTTCTTCCAAAGATGGAGAAGTTTAGCTAGTAGATGTCCAGTTGAGATACCAGAAAAATAGAAAGTCACGATATTCCTTGAAAATATTAATCCAAAACTGAGAAGTGACTTAAGGGTACATTGTTGTACTTAATTCCTAGAATTGGTGCAAAAGGGAATCATCCTTGAAAAAGGCCTTATTGACAAAGGAGAAATTAAAGTACCAGGCAAAAACCCAGTTGTTCAACATCAAAATGCTCCCAACGATAGAAACAAGTTTTCCTCTAGAAACAAAAATGTTACAAATGACGGTATTGTTGATGCTAAGACCCTACATGCGAGACCTTTCATCACACTTAGAGGTTACGAACCCAATCAATACATGACGAGTAATCCAGATCAAATGAAAATTTTTGTCCAAAATTCACAACAACAACGACCATAGAGGAAATTTCCTAAATGTGAGTTTACACCCTTAGGGCAACCAATTGAGGTAGTTTTCAAAGAGCTGATTAATCATAATCTCCTAAAACCTCTGGAACCAAAATAGTATGATCCTGGATAGTTTAAAACTTCATGGTGGGATGATAATGCTTATTGTGAATACCATCAAACAAAGGGACATAACCTACAACAATGTCGACAACTGAAGAATATCATACAATACTTTGTTGAAGACGAAACCATAGAGGTCAATGGGCAGAAACATACCAATAATAGTGATCATAAGGTCTTCACGGACCCATTACATGACCACGTGAAAGGAAAGGCCTCCAGTTCGGGAACTAAGAATAATACCTCAGCCAATCATAATAATGCTAAGTATGATTATAAACCAAGTACGATCATAAATCATCTCCGAGCTGCAAACAAAAATATCCATACCATCACCATTAAGATGCATCCTGAGTGTACTGTAAATACACACAAAACTAAGATAAATCTTCCAGGTCCTTCTTATGAGCCACCTACACAGTCTTCCAAGTCTAAGTACAATCTTCTTGATCAACTGAGCAAGACCCCAACACAGATATCCATTTTGGAACTGTTGACTTTATCACCTGATCATCGAGCCATTCTCGACAAAGCCTTATAGAGCATGACTATCCCTACCAACTTAGATTTTAATCATTTCAAAGAAATGGTAGGATACTTAACCAACTCCCATCATGCCACATTTTATCAACATGATTATTCAACATAAAAAGACCAATCATAGTGACCCATTACATCTTGAAGTCCTAGTCCATCAAACCAAAGTCAAACGAGTCTTGGTAGATGGAGGAGCAGGTTTGAACCCTTGTACCCTAAAATTGGTTAAGGCATTAGGATTCTCAGAAGCATGCATGGACACCTCTAAGAGTATAGTCATCAAGGCTTACGATGATGAGGAAAGATCATCCAAAGGAGTTGTCACACTCCCTATCAGAATTGGCCTGGCAGTTATGAACACCAGCTTCCAAGTCTTGGATCTCACCCTTCCATATAACCTGTTGTTAGGTAGACCTTGGATACATGAAATGAAAGTCATACCTTCCACATATCACTAGTGTCTTAAATTCCCATATAATGGCACCGAGATCACAATTGATGGTGATCCAAATCCTTTTCAATATTGCATAAGCCTATGAGAAATTCCACAACGACAAGTGCCAGTTAATCAAGAAGCTTCATCATCCACTTTATCCCTATACATTGATCCATCACATCTTACCAAGTCCATTTCATCAAAGCCACCATCATCCACTCCTAAGGTCGAGATCCAAGACAGGGGTTGTGGAGAATATCACATAAAGGCATCGTATTGTGTTAGTCAGCTAGTTCCACCTAAGGCATATGGTTTACCTATGGCAGAAAGGAGATAATCCGTAGTCACATTTCATGTTCCTCCTACAATAGCATTAACAAAATGGGGAGAATTAAGTGAAGAAGTTGTGGACCAAGATGATATTACCTCCTGGTTGTACCAGGAAGACAATGAATACCCCTCATCATCTATTCAAATAGCTAAGGATCAATATGGAAAAGGCTTTAAGATAATACAAAGAAAAGGCTATGATGGACATAGTGGGTTAGGACTACATCAAAATGGAAGGATGAAACCAATCACTATCTCATCACGATCGAAAGGCCTAGGGGTAGGGTTTCAACCACTTAGAATTGGCTTTCCTAGTACTTCATCACCATTTCAAGAGGAAGAAAGTGCTTATGAAGACATTGAGATATCTCATGAACCACTTGCCCTAGTTTATGATGAATCCCCTAACTCAAGCGACTATGAATGGGATTCCCTTTCCTCTACTAGCACCATGAACCTAGATAATCTATTTGGAGAATTGGACCAAATGATAAAACCCGTACCAAATCCATCTAGCCCTCGTAATAAGAAGCCCTTGTCGAAAGAAGAATGGCTTAAGCATTATTATTGAGAAACCCTTGATCCTACATCAAAAGCACCTGGAAAACCATCTTCTAATGACCTAGCCATTACAATAGTCCCACATCAGAGTTTACCTACCCATAGGAAAAAGAACAAGAAGGAGTTAGTGTTTTTTTTTGTGACCATGTCAACCACTCTATATTCACCTTGTTAGCTTCCACATTTGATAACTCCGATGATGACATACCTCTCATATATCCCCAACTTATCGACTGGGATCAACAAGGTACACCCATCTTAGACATATTTGAGAATGACGAAGCAATAGTTTAGTTCATGGGACTTCGAGAAGGCATACCAAGAGGGGATCATAAAGTTGGCTTTACCATAGACTTGGATGACAAAGCATATTTTGAGGAGTCTATTTACACCTTTAGTTGCAAAAATGGATTGAGGTACACCATACCGACAAATTATGTAGTTTAGGATAAACTTGGATATTTGTGTACCAGTTATTTAGGTCATGGGAATAGCTTCAATCCATTTGGTGAAGTATTTGGTGGCGGTTATGATGAACTTATGGACATTGGATGATGGAGGGTGTATCTTACCTATGAGGTCAAGTCCCCATTGGGAAAAAGGCCATGGTGAAGTAATCGGACGAAGCTCTTGTACTAGCACGTGTATCAAATCTCCATGTATCTGACACTATCAACATTTCTTTACAAAGATATATGAGTCCTTTTCCATTGTAGGCCAATAATATCCTAATCTCATAATATTATGGGCTAAAGTAGGACCGCTAGAATGGGATCCACATATACCCTCATGTACCGCTCTCAAGGTTTTTTGTGCTTCTTCAACATCGATACATCTCATTAAGGTGTTATCTAAGGTATGTCTATACAGGGTATCTCCAATGATGGTGTATTTGGCAGACTTACAAATAAAGGTTCCACGTTGATTGTTTGAAAAATCTAGAGGTAAGATTTGGGCATTTAGATAGTCATATACATCTTTGTACCAAGGGCAAGTAGGACCAACAATCATACACACCATCGCAGAATCTGGGACATCATAGGTAGGGACCAACAACTGTTCGACCAAAAACTCAAATTTAGGCACGTTGCTAGGAATATCCAATAAGGAACCCACGGTTGCCATAACATCTGCTGCCCTGTTCTGAATGCGTGGTATTTGTTGAAAGGTGATGTCATCAAAGTACTATTTAAAACTACCGGCCATGCACTTGTAGGGGGCAAGTTTCTCATCTTTAGTTTCATAATCATCATTTACTTGCCGAACTACTAGATGAGAATCCCCATAAACATGTAGACTCTTAATCTTCTATTGAGCTTCCATTCTTAGTCATGTCACTAAGGCTTTGTATTCCGCTATGTTGTTGGTGCAAGGGAAAGAAATTTTGAATGATTTAGGAATAGTATCACCTTGAGGTGTGACAAATAGTATGCCTGCTCCTGAACCACGATTAGTATGTGACCCGTCAAAGTATAATTTCCATTTGGTTCTAGTGTCAACTTTGAAGATAAATTCATCAGGAAAATATGCCACTAAAGGATGATCTGCCTTCATGGGTACATCCGCTAACTAATCTGCAATTACTTGTCCTTTTATAGCTTTCCTCTTCGCATATTGGATGTCATATTCACTAAGTATCATCATCCATTTAGCCAATCGGCCTGTTAATGTTGCTTTACTTAGGAGATATTTAAGGGGATCAATCTTTGTGACCTACATGGTTTGGCAGTTTAGCATATAGTGCCGAAGTTTTTGAGTATCAAAGACTACCGCAAGATAGGCATGTTCTATGTTACTGTAATTTAATTCATATCCCACCAAGGTACGACTGATGTAGTACACTGCCCTTTCATGACCTTGATCATCATTTTGTGCGAGAAGGGATCCTAATGCCGACTGAGTTGCTGAAATGTATAGTATCAATGGTTTTCCATCTATAGGTGGCATTAACATAGGTGGAGCAAGTAGATAATCCTTGATCTGTTGGAAAGATTCCTGACATTTAGGTGTCCACATAAATGGTACTCCTTTCTTGAGAAAATGTTGGAATGGATGTATTTTGTTTGCTAGTTGTACAATGAAGCACCTGATGGATTGTAATCTTCCCTATAGTGTTCTTAGTTGACCAATGTTGACTGGAGGAGGCATTTCTACAATAGCTTTTACCTTTACAGGATCTACTTCAATACCTCTTCTAGAAATGATATATCCTAGAAGTTTCCCTGATTTCACTCTAAAGACACATTTCTTTGGATTTAGTTAGACGTTGTAATTTTCTAGCCTCTGGAATATCTTGTCTAGAACCTTCAAATGATCTGCCCTTGTTACTGATTTTTCTATAATATCATCGACATAATCTTCCATGAGAGTATGGAAAAAAGTCATGGAAAATAGTCGTCATTGCACGTTGATACGTAGCTCCTGCATTCTTAAGCCCAAAAGGCATAACTTTCCAGTAGTATGTTCCCCATGGACATGTGAAAGTTGTCTTGTGTTGGTCTTTAGCTGCGATTTTGATTTGGTTATACCTAGAGAAACCATCCATGAGGGATAGAATCTTGTATCTTGTTGTAAGGTCCACTATCATGTCAATGTTCGGCAAAGGGAAGACATCCTTAGGACACGCCTTGTTGATGTCTCTAAAGTCTATACAAATGCGGATGCCCCCAGTTGGTTTAGTCATTGGAACAAGATTTGAAATCCAGTCTACATAGTCTATGGATCTTATGAATCTGACATCCAATAGTTTCTTAAGTTCTTCTTTGACTAGTAGAGCAATTTGTGGATACATTTTCCTTAACTTTTGTTTGACGGGCTTAATACCTAGCTGTAATGGTAGATGATGCAATATAAGGTCTGGATCTAGCCCAGGCATGTCAGCATATGACCTTGCAAAGTTTATATGTCTCTTTGTGAAGAATTCGTGAAACTCTTGTTGTTTTGTCTCTGTCAAAGAGGTTGCAAAGTATATTACCCGTGGGTTTTCCTCTATGTTTACGTTGACTTCAACAGACTCCTCCACTAACATCGGTGAATTTTATTGAGCAATGGGGAGAATATTCAAACCTCCATCCTTGGGTGCCTCAAAGAGGTTTTCACCCTTGGATACGTCCTTTATTTTTACTATTTCTTCATCCAAAGGCGCCTTTCAGTTTTCACTTAGGGACTCATCATTTTTCTCATTTTCATTTTCATTGTTTTTCTTTTTATTTTCATTTTTGCGACTAGAGGTGTAAATAGACTCCCCAAAATATGCTTTGTTGTCCAAGTCTATGGTAAGACACTACATGTGAGACCTGTCATCACACTTAGAGGTTACGACCCCAATTAAGACATGACGAGTAATCCAGATCAAACATAAAATTTTGTCCAAAATTCACAACATCAACGACCCCATAGGAGATTTCCTAAACATGAGTTTACACCCTTAGGGCAACCAATTGAGGTAGTTTTCAAAGAATTGATTAAACATAATCTCCTAAAACCTCTGGAACCAAAATAGTATGATCCTGGATAGTTTAAACCTTCATGGTGGGATGATAACACCTATTGTGAATACCATCAAACAAAGGGACAACCTACAACAATACTGACAACTGAAGAATATCATACAAGAATTTGTTGAAGACGAAGCCATAGAGGTCAATGGGAAAAACATACCAAGAACAAGGATCATAAGGTCTTCACAGACCCATTACATGACCACATGAAAGGAAATGCCTCCAGTTTGGGAACTAAGAATAATACCTCAGCCAATTATAATAATGCTAAGTACGATTATAAACTAGGTACGATCATAAATCACCTCTGAGCTGCAAATGAAAATTTCCATACCATCACCATTAAGAAACATCCTGAATGTGTTGTAAATACACGCAAAACTAAGATATCTCTTCCAGGTCCTTCTTATGAGCCACCTACACAGTCTTCCAAGTCTAAGTACAATCTGCTTGATCAACTGAGCAAGACCCCAACACAAATATCCATTTTGGAACTGTTGACTTTATCACCTGATCATCGAGCCATTCTTGACAAAGCCTTACATAGCATGAATTTCCCTACCAACTTAGATGTCAATCATTTCGAAGAAATGGTAGAATACTTAACCAACTCCAATCATGCCACATTTTCTCAACAGGATTATTCAACAGAAAATACCAATCATAATGACCCATTACATCTTGAAGTCCTAGTCCATCAAACCAAATTCAAATGAGTCTTGGTAGACGGAGGAGCAGGTTGGAACCTTTGTACCCTAAAACTAGTTAAGGCATTAGGATTCTCAGAAGCATGCGTGGATACCTCTAAGAGTATAGTCATCAAGGCTTACGATGATGAGGAAAGATCATCCAAAGGAGTTGTCACACTCCCTATCAGAATTGGCCCGACAGTTATGAACACCAACTTCCAAGTCTTGGATCTCACCTTTCCATATAATCTGTTGTTAGGTAGACCTTGGATACATGAAATGAAAGCTGTACCTTCTACATATCATGAGTGTCTTAAATTCTTGTATAATGGCATCGAGATAACAATTGATGGTGATCCAAATCCTTTTCAATATTGCACAAGCCTACGAGAAATTCCACAACGACAAGTGCCAGTTAATCAAGGAGCTTCATCATCCACTTTATCCCTATACGTTGATCCATCACATCTTACCAAGTCCATTTCATCAAAGCCACCATCATCCACTCCTAAGGTAGAGATCCAAGACAAGGGTTGTGGAGAATATCACATAAAGGCATCCTATTGTGTTAGTCAGCTGGTTCCACCTAAGGCATATGGTTTACCCATGGTAGATAGGAGACAATCCGTAGTCACATTTGATGTTCCTCCTACAATGACATTGACAAAATGGGGAGAATTAGGTGAAGAAGTTGTGGACCAAGATGATATGACCTCCTAGTTGTACCAGGAAGACAATGCATACCCCTCACCGTCTATTCAAATAGCTAAGGATCAATATGGAAAATGCTTTAAGATAATGCAAAGAAAAGGCTATGACAGACATAGTGGGTTTAGGACTGCATCAAAATGGAAGGATGAAACCAATCACTATCTCACCATGACCAAAAGGCCTAGGGCTAGGGTTTCAACCACTTAGAATTGGCTTTCCTAGTACTTCATCACCATTTCAAGAGGATGAAAGTGCTTATGAAGACATCGAGATACCTCATGAACCACTTGCCCAAGTTTACAATGAATCCCTTGACTCAAGTGACTATGAATGGGATTCCCTTTCTTGTACCAACACCATGAACCTAGATAATCTATTTGGAGAACTGGACCAAATGATAAAACCCATACCAAATCCATCTAGCCCCTGTAATAAGAAGCCCTTGTCCAAAGAAGAATGGCTTAAGCATTATTATTGGGAAACCCTTGATCCTACATCAAAAGCACCTGACGAACCATCTTCTAATGACCTAGCCATTACAATAGTCCCACATCAGAGTTTACCTACCCATAGGATAAAGAACAAGGAGTTAGTCCAAAACTTCTGTGACCATGTCAACCACTACAAAGTAACCATAATATCACAGACAATGGCCATCCATTCAAAAACCAAGAAGTTTTCCATCTATGTAAAGAATTCCATATCAAACATCATTTTTGCACTCCATATTACCCACAAGGTAATGGCCAAGCCGAGGCATCTAATAAAACCATAATTAGAATTCTAAAAAAGACTGTCAATGATGCTGGTCGTGATTGGCACCTACAACTTAATCCTTCCTTATGGGCTTACCGCACAAGCATCTATAGTCCCACTGGCGCCACTCCATACTCCCTAGTATTCGGATCTGAAGCTATCTTATCTATTGAGGTTGAAATTCCTTCCCTGAGGGTATCCTTGAAAGGTCATATTGACGATGAAGAATTCCGTGTATCCGGATTGCAGGAGTTAGAATTACTAGACGAAGGAAGACAAAAGGCACTAGATCATTTGCAAGCATATCATAATCATCTTCATCGCAGCTATAATAGGAAATTTCTAAATCGACACTTTGACATTGGTGACCTGGTCTTAATGGAGAACCCCAAGAATCAAGCTAAACGAGAAAAACCAGGTAAGTTTGAACCTAATTGGTTAGGGCCCTATATTGTCACTGGATATTTTGGATCAAGAGCGTATCAACTCTCTACCCCTGAAGGAGAACCACTTTTATCACCAATCAACAACCTTCATCTAAAGAGGTTCTATGTGTAGCTTCTTAGAACTATGTCTTAATCGGAAAAATAAAAAAAAATGGAAAAAAAAAAAAATTGGTTACCTTGATGAAAACCTAGCAAACATGCATCTTTGTAACACCAAAAAATTGGAAAATCAACAAAATAGTAAAGATAAATAATTTGTCCAATAGTGAAAAGCACTTCGGTGGCGCTATGGATAGGTACCATGGTGAAAACTTGGCAAACAGGTGCCATGTGTAGTCAACTTCGCTCCTTCGTCTACCATCATTCCAATCAGAATTTTTACCTTCACTCATAATAAATGGTTGTCTTATCCATTACTTGGAATGATTGACATCAAGTCTACTTCATCTCCCCACTCCATCCTGTATGTCTTATTCCTGACTAGGGGCAAATCCTTGTTTTCTGTCATGAGGACCTTGTACATAGCGTTGCACCATCAGAAAATGTTCTGAAAAAAGCTCAAAAACATTAGAAAATGTCATGGAAAAATCCAAAAACATCAATAAACTTCAAAAAGACAAAAAAATGAAAAACATTTCAAAAATCCCAAAAATAGAGTTGGAGTCAGTTGTGTCAAGTCAGTCATAGACATATTCGAACTACATTGCCTCTGCGACTAGATGTAGGCAAGGCCATCAGTCGATGTGCCCTTGAGGCATTAGGTCTGTCTATCTAGGTTTGTCATGTATCACACACATAAAATCATGACTTATTCTCTGTATTTATCAAAGTCATTGGTCATGTCGAACTACAAGGTCTCTGTGTGTACAATGTAGGCAAGGCTATCAATCGATGAGCCCCCGAGACTACACTAGGTCAGTCCAATAGGGTTTATCACATTCAATATCACATATGTTGCATATCATCAGCTTAAGTACACATTTTTGGTCAGTTATGTCAGTTAAAGTTTTGTCAAACTACAAGGTCTCTGCGTGTACAACATAGGCAAGGCTATCAATCGATGAGCCCCCAAGGCTGCATTTGGTTATTCCTTTAGGGTATATCATCTCAAGTCATACTCTTTCAACACACACACACACTTATAACAATCAAGGCATCAAAACAAGTCATGCATCAACAAGGCAAACATCTCAAAACTGTCATCAAGTCAAAATCAAACACACTGTCAGAGTGATCAACTTATGTCTTTCTTGTCAAACGAACATCGTCAAATTGTCATAGCATCATGTAGCTTGTCACATCAATGTCATCAAGCTCAAACGTCTTATACGAAACGTGTCTTTTTGAAACCAGGATTTGTCATGCCTTACATAGATAGTCACCAAGTCGAAACCAGACTCAATGTCTTACGCGGTATGTGTCATCCCTCACATCTGGCTATGCCAAACATCAAACAATCCCACAAGATGAAGTTTTGGCAAATACTTTTATTGGCTTTATGAATTTATATCTTATTTTGTCTTATATTTTTATCGATTTTTGCATAAGTCTAGTTACTAGCTTTCTCAAGGATGTCTCAGGACTCTTTTTCTTTGACTGCTGTCTGTCAACTATATTTTTTTTAAACTTTGGATTTTGAGTCATGCTACTAGTTTCCTCAAGGATGTCCCATAAAGGATTTAGAGGAGCAATGACATCTCATGACCCGTTTTTATTTGTTTTTGGTATGTGGTTTGTCTAGACAAAAATAATAGGGCAATCTTTCCCTTAGTATGACTTAAGACACTCCTTGTCTACGAATGTCTATTTTTCATAGGTGGATGACTTTGTACACTATGGTCTATCTCATATCATGGTTTGTACTATCCATTTGTGTCAGTCCTTCCCAATGATGATAAAATGCAAAGATTAGTATAAATATGGAAAAATATCAAAGATCATATGTCCTTCAAACAACCTTTCTTGTTGGGTTGGGGCCCTAGCTCGGTTGGCTAAATCTTTCCTATTGCAGGAGGTTGGTCAAGAGGTCTAGTCTCCCCCACCCCCATGGTACTGGAGGGCGTGTCGCGCCAGTGCCGCCGGTCACGTTAAAATTTTTACGAGGTGCATTGCAGTTTATAGGGGGTTGTGCTACCCGATTCCTGCTGTCTAAAAAAAAAACAACCTTTCTTGTTTCATACTAACATTTTGAATTATCCATGCTAACATTTCTTCTAGATTATTCAGTGCTAACATTTTCTCTCATCCATTTTGAGAGAACTCTCACGTTCTTCGAACCTGCCTATCCTCTCGAGGGGGCATACCAATACCTCCTCGTCATCCTTCCTCACCCTACTTTTACTGGGGCATATCTTTTTTTTCAAATTCTTTGACACAACGTCAAAATGACATTGTATCAAAGAGGGGCAAACTGTAGACACCAAAAATTGGTCTAGGCCTACGAGTACCACTTTCGACATAATTTTCTAATGTCCTTGGTCATGATTAAATAATGTTAATTATTTAATTACTTTCTAGACATATCTTTCCTCTATTAATTAAATAACCTTTTAATTATTTAATTAATTCATTATGACCCTTATTCAACTTTGATTAATTAAATAAATCATATTTATTTAATTATGTCGCTAACTAATTAATTCTCTTTCTTAATTAAATAATTTATTATTTAATCAACCCCTTTGTTATATTTTGACTATAATTAAATATTCCTTATTTAATTATTCAATTAATCTTTTCAACAGTCAATTAAATAAATCATTATTTATTTAATTAAATCTTTCAATTTCGAATGTTGAATTAAATTAACATTTAATTCATAATTAATTATTTTTGTCACATTCTTTTGTCATTGAGTTATCTAATTATTCACTCACCATCTGACTTGAGATCTATTTAAATCTATCAGTTATCTTCGGATTCGATATATGATCGTCTCTACGAAAGGACTCTCTGTCACAACCAGTCAGTTAACTAGTTCTAAATCATATGCATGAACATATTTATTAATTAAATATCTTTATTTAACTAATTAATTCATGTGTGCATTCGAACAAATCATTCTCCGAGTTCTAAATTTATCATTTTCATTCAAAGTCTAATTCTTCTATTTTCAAAGACTTTCAACTGAAGATTAAATCATTTATTTAATCTTGAACTCTTGTTCTTTCTATTTTTGAACAGTCTTAACACCAGATTAAATTATTATTCTAATTTAATCTTTATCCTACAGAATTTTCCTAACTCATGTTCTAACTAACACAAAACTCACATCGCATGGCATTCATCAATCTTGATCGCTGATCTCTCTTTCAAATCTGAGCCGATCGTTTGAAAACCCAATTTCTATAAATTGACCTGTCATTGTCATTATTCCTCCTCCTGAAATCGATATAATTTTGAGAAGAACTTATAATCTTTGATATTTTGCTTAGGCAATACATCCAGGCTATGCTTGCATACATACAAAAAATCTAAGGGAAAGAATACTGATATGGAAAAATGGAGAAGGACAATCAAGATAATTTGAGGAAGTGGACTGATATTCAGTGAGATTGTTTCATAATATCATTTTTATTGTTTTAGTTCATTTGATTCATTCTTTGTTGTTTGATTTAGATTTATTCTTGTTAGATTAGATTTAACCATCTTTCTGTGCACCAATCCATTTTATCTATGTTACAATATGCTTTGAATACAATTCTTCTTTATTGTGAATTAACATCACTAGTTGTTTGTGTGCATCTAGTTTATGGGGATAATTTGAGGTTCTTAAATCTATGTGTTTAGGTATATCTCTTATGTTTATGCTTATTCTTGTGTGTGAGTATATGCATTTATCTCTATAATAGATTTCACTTTTTAGATAATATTGGGTTAACACACCATTATCAATTCATCTTATGTGGACTAGTCTTTGTGCTAGTATCTTTATCATTTTTATTTGCATCTAATATTAGAGAGCTTTCTCATATAGGGTTTTACCTTTCCTGCTTTCGGGTTAAAAGCATACAATGTGTTTTTTTTTTTGCATTTGAATTCATTGAATATCATACAAGGGAGTTGTACCTTTCAATTCAGAGGGTAATCACTTTCCTAAAGAGGGTAATTATCTAGAACCATTGGGAAAGAGATACCTTTTCAAGCAAGAAATCTATATTATCTCAAGGTGCCCAATCTGTTAGCCAACAAAAAAACATAAGGTTAGGGCTCACACACTATTTTATATCAGATCATTGGATTTTTGTTGAGGTTTAACTACTAAGAGAGGGTTTTGACTAAGGAAAAACCCCATATAGCCACCCAAACAATTTCTTTTGTAGATTTGTTACAGACCTCCAGATTTGAAGTCGAAGATTTATTGGTATAGGAATGAAGAAAAAATAGAGGGTTACAAGATCAAAATTTGAAGTTTTAAAAAGGTTGAAAAAGACCCATTCACCTAGAGGCAGTTGAGTCCCTCTACACATGAAAAATTCAACTTTGGTGATAGGTACACATTAGTCTACACTTTCTAGATCTGTCTACAAATCATTAATTTCATTTGTTTGTCTATAGGAAATTGCATTTATTATATTAGGCCATATAGTCTAGTTAGGGAAATCACTCTGAATCATTTATGTTTCATTCCTAAGGCTCAAAAGGATCAGATCCAAGTATGATTGACTCACCTTAGAGGTTGAAAGTCAATCTATGCACCTTGTTGATTTGCATCCTAATGAAATCCTAGAAATGATGGTCCATTAACCCTAGGTTTTGGGAGCTAAATTTAGGGTAACCACATTTTTATGTTTCAACTTCTTATTACTAACATGTTTTGGGTTATACTCCCTTGTTTTATGTGAGCATTGTGCTTATTCCCAAATGACTATCTCCTAGAATATTGGGGTGGGTCTAAGGTTACTGCATGGTAGGGTGGTGTGGAACCACCATTAGGTAAATCAAGAATCTTGGAGGCCTTGAATGTGAGAGCTTCATTTGGTATGCAAGTGTGAGTTCTCTAGTCTGTGCCTCAACTTTCTCATTTTTTGTCAATTCATGAAAATCATTATTTGAGGATATTTGACTCATTGTGTAATTGTGATGACAATTATTGTATTTCTATGTAGTGGAGTAAGAACCTTCAATTTTAGGAAGTAACCTCCAAATTGTAATTATTATATGAACTTAGTTAATTATTGTTTGTAGCCTCGGTAGGTAGGGTCCATGTTATCTTTGTAATTATTGCATACTGGTACCTATTTATAATTAGATGTGTGGGTTATGCCCCATCTAGGTTTATAATTAAATCTTGCAAAGGATTTGGCTTTTTATGATCATTTGCTATTTTTTTACACCTCTTCTAGTGAGAGGGTTGGCATGTTTACATCCCATAATCTTAACAACAGTGTATGTTTAGATTAATTTTTTTCATGTTAATAACCTTGTTTAAGTGATTCCTTTTATATTATCCTAAAGAAATTTTTTCCTTGTAATGAAATAACTTTCATAAATGAGGAATAGGATATGAAATATTATGCAAATACTTGATTATAGTTGAGAACAACAAACAATTTCAAGGGGGAAAACCTTTGAGTATCTCTAATGAGAACACAATTCACAATTTGATGATGAAATAAGACTCACTACTTCCTATACATACCCTAATTATTCCGAGGATATCATCTATTTCAACTTAGATAGCAACATATAGGCCCTAGGCCAACCTAAATAATAAAATACAATATAATAATGATAATATGACTTAATTAGGGGTGAGGGCCCTAGCTCGGTTGGCTAAACCTTTCTTGTTGCAGGAGGTTGGTCATGAGGTCTAGTCTCCCCCACCCCCGTGGTACCAGAGGGCGTTTCATGCCAGCACCACCGGTCACGTTAAAAAGTTTACCAGGCGCACAATAGTTTATAGGGGGTTGTGCTACCCAATTCCTGTAATCTAAAATAAAGATAATATGACTTAATTAAGAGTTAACGTAGCTACAAGAAAACTACTCATAACCTAATGTATACTCTAAGATTAAGGTCATAGCATGCTCCCTCTTTAAAGGAGCATTTTCCTCAAAGCTAATCAAGTGTGGATGTTTCTAAATGAACTCTTCTTCCTCTCATGTGGCATCTTCAACTAGTAAATTATTCCATTGGATAAGATACTTAGTGAGTATTCTAGTCCTTAGCTTCTTTGTGCATGTCTAATGAAGGAACTATGGTTTCAATATGATTATTCCTTCTTCATTGAGCTCTACTAATATTTTCTATGTAGGGATATTATGCCCAATTACCCTCTTCAAATATGGAACATGAAAAATTGGATGTATTCATTGTTGGTGACAAATCAAGCTTATAGGCAACATTGTCTATCTTTTTCATGATTTGTTATGGGACATAATATTTTAAGGACAACTTATTCTTCTTTTTTTTGCTTTAGTGACATTTTCTTATAAGGTTGCAATCTCAAGAAAATCTAGTCACCAACTTCAAAACTTCTTTCACTACGATGTTGGTCTACCTAATTCTTTATTCAATTGTGTCATGGCCCAATCATTCTTGAGTCCTAAAAGTACTTGTTGTTGATGAAACATGTGGTCCTACACAACCTGAATTCTTGGTGAAACCCTCAATGATGATGTGATGGAAGGAGGATGATATCCATATAATTCCATAAATGGAGATATTTTTTATAAACTATGGAACAAAGTGTTATACTACCATTATGATAGTGGTAGCCAATCTACCCATTGAGACTACTTATTTGAAGAGAAACAATGTAGACCTTCCAAAAAATTATTAAAAACCTCAATTTTTCCATCAAATTGAGGATGGTATGAAGGACTATGAGCCCATTGAGTACCTAAACTTGAGAATAAATTTGTCCAAAAGTTACGAGAAATATGATCATGGTCACTGAAAATAACGTTAGATGTACCATGTATCTTTTGTATATTATCAAAAAATTCTTTTTACACTATAGTCGTTGTAAAAGGATGTGATAATGCAATGAAATGTGCATATTTAGTGAGGTGATCCAATACTACCATGATGAATTTCTTACATGTTGATCTTTGAATAATTATGATGAAATCCATGGAGACCTCTTCCCAACATTGGATAGGAATAAATAAGGATACAAGAGACCAAGTGTCTTAATTGTCTCCCCTTTATTTATTTGACAAACTGAACATTCAACCACAAATTTTTTGGACATCCCCTCGAGCCCTTCCCAAAAGTAGCATTTCTTGACTTGATGATAGGTCTTCAAAAATATTGAATGAATGCAAACTAGAGACTCCTAAAGCTCTATGAGAATATTTTGTTTGATAGAGAAATTCTTGCATAGGTACAATCACTCTTTATACCAAAAAGTATCTCCCTTCCAACAAAACTTATATGAACTATTGTGATTAGTTTGTAGCTACTAAATGAGATTACTTGTAGCAACATCATTCTACCACTCTGCTTTGGATTTTGCTACCCAATCTTCTTGTAATATTGAAATGACACAATAAAAATTTATTCTTCTCATCCTTCCTAGATAGTGCATCTACCACAATATTTTCCTTCCCTTTTTTATATAAAATATCAAAGTCATATCCCAACATCTTAGTGACCTATTTTTATTGCTCTTTAAAAGATAATATTTGTTCCAAAAAAATGAGGCTATCAATATTTGTATTTTGGTGAAGTGGTGGATCTTTTTTCCTATAGGGCCAACAAACAAGGTTCAAACCTCGTGATGTATTTCCCTACCACGTCAACAATTGAGACTATTTGACCTTGGTATTAAGGGGAGACCCTTTGGTGAAATGGTGGGGCTTCTTGCATGTAGAGCCAACAACCAAAGACTCATACTCTTAATATCATACAATTTTTATAAACGAAGCTCTCTTCAGGGGGCAGTGATGGTAGTGGGGTTTTTACAAATTTGGTGAAGGTGGGAAACCTTGGAGCTGTAGTTGGATTTAATGGTAGACAACTTGTTGTTGGTAGGGTGATATTAGATGGGTCCTTGGCTAATGGTAAGCGGTGTGAGTCCCCTATTTTGGAGAATGAGTACAAGGGTGGGAAAGGGGCCCCTAAGGTTCCTTTTCCTTCACATTTTTCTTTGTCCTTGTCTGGCTAGGGATTCTCGATGTTGAAAATTTTGGTTGCCATCAGTCTGGTGTTGATTTGGACATGGGTTTCAAATATTCTTGCTTGGTGCTTTCTGGTGAAAATATAGGGTGTGGTATGTTCTCAGAGTCTACTTTCAAGTGGTCAAACTTCTTTGGCATGAAGCCTAAAGGTAAAATCTCTTCACCCCTTGTGGCTTTCATTTCTAACGCGTTGACTGGTGAATTTTCCATCTTTATACTTGATTTTATTGTTGAGAAAAGTGTCTCTAATATGGAAATTATGTTGTTGGGAAAATCAGTGGGGCCTCACCCTCATATTGAGGTGGTCTATAAGTTCTCTTTGAATCGGTGGGATCCTAAGGGCCAAGTGGATGTTGTAACTATGGCAAAAGGATTTTTTTCCTTTTCTTTCAACTATGAAAATGATCTTATTTTGGCCCTAATGAGGGGTCCTTGGTTTATTGGGAAGTCCTCTTTGATGCTTAAAAGGTGGGAGCCTAGGTTTAACCTAATTTATTGCTCTTTTTTGGTGGCCCTTATTTGGGCGAGACTTCTAGGTCTCCCTTTGGAGTTCTAGGATGAAGAAGTTTTTAAATGGATTGCTAGCACCTTTGGCACCTTATTATCTATTGATCAAATGAATACTTCTAAAAATAAACTAGTGTATGCCCATTTTTATGTGAATATTGAGCAATCAATGGATCTCCCTTCAGTTGTGAAGATTAATTCTAAGCTTGGGGTTTGGGAGCAAGTGGTGGAGTTTGAATCTAATCCTGTTGCTTGTTTTCATTGCAAAAAAGTTGGACATTAGATGAAAAATTGTCCATTGAAGGTGCATAAGCCTTTGGTTAAGCAATGGAGAGAAAAGGAGCAGGGTCAAGTGTTTGAGGGTGCCTCTAAGGTAGCAATGGAGAATGTTGACTTTGATCTTAAGAATGATGCATTTGTGGTTACAAATATGCAGAATATGGACCCTTTGGGATCAATTGAAAATGAGCATAGTGTGGTTCCTGAGCTAGCATTTGATCCCGATATCTTAAATGTTGTGACTCCTCCAGTCCCTGAGTGGGATGAGGAGTTGAAAAATAGGCTAGATATGCCTATTATTCCCTCTCTTGTAAATGAGGTGGAATTTTTGAGCTTTGAGGTTGAAGGTAAGGTTTCCTCACCCTTGGTTTCTTAGGAAATTAGGGGTTTGAAGTCACCCCATGCTGTTAATGATTCTAATTTTTTGTTTGAGGGTTCAGAGGAGTGTTTGATTAGAAAATATACCCAGAAGGAGAGAGGAGATGTGGTGGATCCTCCCTTCATTCCTATGAAAGGTAGGAATAGAAAGAAACAATCCCCCCCTTGGGAGTGTCTACCAAAAATAGACAGAGGTCTAACTGTGCTTCTGAGCTGAGAGGCAAGGGATGCCCTCCTTCCCAGGTTACTCAAGATAAGGAACGAAGAATGGATATAGCAGATGATACTCAAAGGACCTTATTGGAGATGTGTTCTAAGGGAACCTCTACCAAGTTCTTATGAAGATTATCTCCTGGAATTTGAGGGGGTTAAATCACCCTCATAAACATGATATCCTTTCTAACCTCTTAAGGGATCATAAACCTAATATTATTTTGATTTAGGAAACTAAGATGGGGATGGATAAGTTGAGTAAAATCATGAATAGTCTCTTTAAATATTGTGGGATGCGTTGTTTTGAGGCTATTGGGACTTTTGGTGGTATTTTTACTCAAGGTGTGGCCCTATTCGAAGACTGTAATCATGTGGCCACTTTCTTCATTAATTCTTGGGATCAGTTCTCTTGGACCCTATCTAACATATATGCTCATAATAGTAAGAGTGCTAGGAAGAAATTTTGGGAAAATCTTAGTTCTTTTAAATTTCAACATCTTATTAATAATTGGTTGGTTATGAGGGATTTCAATGCCCCTTTACATGACTCTAAGAAAAAGGGAGGGTCCCAGATTGCGGATGACAATAGGTTTGATTTTATGAAACTTATCAATGATAATGCCTTATTGGATCTGGATCTTTATGGGGCCTCTTACATGTGGTCTAATCAGAGAGTTGGTGATGCTTTGATTCAAGTTAAGTTTGATTGGGCTCTTCTCTCCCTTGACTGGCTTATCTCTTATTCCTCTCCTCTCTTGAACCTTACCAGATTGGGGTCTGATCACTTTCCTCTTTCCCTTTCGGTGGATCTGTTGGGGAGAAGGAAACATAAATCCCTTTCAAGTTTGAGAAAATGTGGATTTGTCACCCTTACCTCAAGGATAAAATTCAATCCTAGTGGAATATTCAGGTTGATGGTTCTACTATGTACATGGTTGCTAAGAAGCTAGCCAATGTTAAATGTAATGTTTGAAGGTGGAACAAGTCATAATTTGGTCAATTTTTTGTTGATGAAGCTACTATCAAGGAAGAACTTCTTACTATTCAGCAATCCATCCATTTTTCTGGCTATGATCATGGTCTTATTCAATGTGAGAATGTTATTTTGTCTAGATTGCATAACATCATTGCTAAGGAGGAGGAATTTTGGAAAAAAAAGATCTAGAATCATGTGGTTGAAAAGTGGGGGTAGAAATACTAGATTCTTTCATCTTTCTACGTTGAAGCACCATACCTCTAATTGTATCAAATCTATTAGGTTCAAAAATTAGGTTCTTGATAAGGATTTGGATTTATTGCAGGTTGTTTCTTCTTTCTTCTTTGATTTGTTGTCTAAGGATAATGTTTTGGACTCTGTTTGTCAAGATGAACTACTTATGGATATTCCCCAAATCATCTCTAATGATCTCAATAGGCAATTGGTTCATATCCCTTTGGATGATGAGATTAAGAGTGTGGTTTTCTCTTTTTAAGGCAATAAGTGTTAAATATCCAATATACCAAGAGGGGGGGTGAATCAGTATATTCTTATACTTATTGAACAAATACCATCTAATCAATTCAAAGCATATGATAATTAGAATAAGCAGAATCATCAATAGAACATGAAACACATAACACAAGAGACACCAGAATTTTTACGTGGAAAACCCAAAGTGGGAAAAACCACAGTGAGGATTAACTCACAATATAGTATAACCGGTTATAAGATATTACAAAAGAGTGGCTCACTGCCTACAAAAATGAAGTAAAAAAATGGCTAACCACCAGAATGAACTGATAGAGATAAACCTCAAGTGCAAATTCAATTCCTTTGTAATTCAGATGAATTCACATGCCAGCAGATTACATTTCACCTTTTTCACTCCCATCTATAGTCTGCTAATATTTTCTCAATCCAATACACATCTCTATATTCAACTCTACAAAAAAATCTTGCATATATATCTAATTGTCAAGAATAACAATCAGGTTGTCTTGACAAACTTCTTAGCAATATTTCAAATTTGTGGCACACTATAGTTGTTGGCATGGATTATACAAATAAAATTTAATCCATTAAATCTTCTATTGTATGATAGGTCGGCCAATAGTAGACCCAATAGAAAAATTGTATACACCAAAAAATTGATACCAGAGATGACCACGAACAACAGTGCTTACGAGTTCCTATTCATGTATGCATTTCTCAGTCATAGAATATTTCTCAAAAACTGAAGTAGCAACTATTTATCAGAGAGAATTCTGGAGCAAAATAATGGAGGTTAGTTCTGTATTACCAGTTCAAAATACCTAATTGATGTGACTTAGTTGTAACTCATATATCATGGTGACATCAATGAAAACAAAAATTTTACCAAGGGATATGATCTTATTCATTCTTCCAACAATCTCCCCCTTTTTCATTGATGGAAAAATAAGCCAAAAAGAATATACAAAACTATATAGACTATGCTCTACTTCTCATTCCTCTTCTCCCCCTTTGACATCAAGGACAAAGGTTGAATTAGAAAAAACATGAAAGATATGTATACATGGTCCAAAATGTTTAGACACATGGAGTCAAACTTCTAAAATCCCCTTGAGGAGTTATCTCATGCAATTTAAAAATAGAAAAAAATATTTTACCCAAAGGTGGGAGCATTTTGCAGTTCTTGTAGAATGCCTTGCCAAGTCATTTTTCCATCCTCCCAACTCTTTTTAGTAGATACCAACAACTTGTTCAAGGATTTTAAATCAATAAAATTTTCTTCAACTTCATCTAGAGTATTCAGAGTTAGGTTGATCTTGTCCAAATTCTCAGCATTAGCCAAAGCATTGGCTACCAGAGCATACTCCATTCTCACATTATCACCAAGCAAACTGAATTTTCTGATTATCTCCTCCTTCTGCTTCTATAACATAAAGATTTTCTCTGTGTGCAGAAATAGCATTCCAAGTTGATCTATCTCTATCCATTGATGCATTATAGGTGTCAGAGACAATGGTCAATTGGGACTCAATGGATTTCATAAGATATTTTATGCTTTGAGTGGCATCAGGCCACCTTATACAGTATGTAAACACAAAATTAGCTTCAGTTTCACAAGTATTCATAGCTTCAAGACTCTTCTCTACATTGGCATGTGTCGAGGCACATTTTTCATGGAGGATCAACATCCTTTTCTCATTCAACTTCTCCTCTGCATCCTGTTTTGTTTTCTCAATAAGTCTTGTAGCATGCTCCTTGAAGGAGTCCAATAGAAGCTTCAAGTTCTCAACCAGAGAGAGGGATGTATCAACAAATGTATCCAAAGTAACATCCTATAGGGCATTAATGGAATCTTCAATAAGCTCAGTCCCTTTCTGATGCATTTCTAAGATTTCTCTCCTACCGGATGTATGAAATACATCACCTAACACCAATTTATATACCAGAGAAATATTGTTCAGGTCTGCATAACCTTGATTCATTGGAAGTTACAGGAGTTCCAGAGGAATTACCGATTGGAATCTAATATTCTTTGACAAAAGTCCCTTCAAGACATCATCACCGAAGGAGGATTCTCCAATGGACTTATGTGATTCTACCACTTGTTGGGATACTTCTTCATTCTTTCCAGCGATATCAATAGATTCCATTTTTCTATTTTCTACTTCCTCCTCTGCTTTTTCTTCCTCAGCGTTCTCTTTTTCTGCATTTTCATCTTTTGCATTCTTCTCTTCCATTTCCTTTTCTTCTGATTTTCTTCTTCTACCTTATCTTCTTCAATTTTCTCTTCTTCTTTTTCTTCTTCCCTTTTCTCTTCTTCTTCACCGGGGTGTACCGGAGGGGTAGCAACATGAAATTTTGCTTCAACATCTTCTTCAACAAGTTTTTCATTTTTTGGATTCTCATTGGCAATATTGATTTCTGGTAGAACATTTGTACTACCTTTTTCCAGAGGGACATTATTTTCATTCACTTCCAGAGGTTCATTATCATTAGCAACACCGAAAGGAGTTTTTTCCACAACTTCTTTAGAAGTTTCTTTTCTAGGTTCAGAGGCCGAACCCGATGCACCAATCATGCCATACTTTTCTGCAGTGTCTCTGATAATTCTTATTACATCCTTCCTTATTTCTCTAATTTCTTACTTATCTTTTGTCATCAGGGTATTGACTCTTCTTTTCTCCCTGAACATTTTACCACAAATATTTTTCAAATATTCTAAGTTATCCAGAGTTAGAGTGGGTGCAATTTATTTTTATGCTTTGTTTCTTATTTTCTCTTCTAACTCAACTGCATCTACTCTCCTTTTCCTTAGTCTTTCCCACAAATTTTTAGGAACATCACACATAATGTTGTCCCATTTGGCTTCCAAAATAATAACATACTTGATGATGGCTAGAATTATTGTTTCTTTATCCTCTTCTCCTACTAAATTATACACTTTTGAAGTGGACTTCACCATATTATCTTGATTCATCAAATTATTTACCAAGAAATCAAGTTTAAGAGGGGAACCAGGTCTTACCAGAGAGGTGTTTTTCTTTTCCTGGTCCAACAAATTTTTCTCTATAATTTTGGCCTTCTTTGCTTCATGATCATCTGGTTCATCAACATCATCCGAAGATGGCACATATTTAACTTTCCTCAAGCCAATGTTGGTTTCTTGTGATGAACCTTCACCAAAGGAGACAATCACCCTTCTCTTTCTTGTCAATTTTGTAGCAGGGTCTTCTTCCTCTTCTTCCTGATCATCTGTAATACTCATTATTTTCTCTAGTAGCCTTTTCTTTTCTTCACTTGACAGGGGCTACCAGAGGAACACCTTTCCTTTTTCTAGATTTGGTAGTAGGTCCGGAGGGAGCCAAACCTTTGCCTTTATCAGTAGTGTTGGGCACTGACTTAATTGTAGCTGGTCTAGAAGTTGGTATGGAAGGAGGGGTCCTACCGGATCTCCTTACATTGGGTAGTTTTTTAGACTTTTGTCCTTGAATAGCTCTTGCTCGAGCTAATTGTTCAGGTGTGAAGCATTGCTTGAGCATTTTCTCCACATTTCTCTTACTCTGAGCTTTGTTCTACTCCAAGTGAACTTCCTTGGATTTTTCTGCATAAGTTCCAATCCAGGGTTCATTCGGATCTTTAGGAATTTTCAAAAAGAGTTGCACATATCCTTCAACATCATCTTATGAAACTTCATAACCCAGAGGATGAATCCAGATGGTCCGGGATTCAACCGCTTCTATCATACACTCATCGGAAGATACATGAAATATAATTTCATCTTTGTATTTCTCAACAATCCTCCTTGGAATTCTATCTCTCTCATTCACATTCTTCTTGAACACAGAAAAGAATTCCATCATGGCATTTTCTACATTGTTCACATCACCCAAATTACTCATGTGCTCGAAGATCTAATGGGAAACAGGTCAAGATGGATCCCAACACATTTCTATATTTTCCCAGAAGCATTCTCAGAAAGTAGAATAATAGACATACAATTAGAGAACCAAACTTAAATAGGTACTTCATTTCCTTTGACATCCTCGGGTTCTCAAGTATTTTTTGCCTGAGAATCTCACATAGATCATAACTTGTACCATTTACAAACATATCATAACCAATATAGATAGCTATGGAAGACACATAGTTCTCTCTATTGGTGAAGTAGATTTTGTGGCCAATAATTATAGATGCATACTTCAAAGTTGGATTTTTAATAGTTTTTGTCACTAGAGCCCTTTTGTCATAGGTAGCACTGGTGAGATTTGATACCATTTCATTTTTCACTGCCTTCAACATAGGTACTGATCCAGTGTCGCAGATTCGGGTGATGGCTTTAATTTCTTCCTTGTTTATCAAGTGCAGTTAATTAGTCCATTAGAACTGATCATGGATTCTACTAAGAACCGAATTTACATATAGGTCATCCATTGTAGAACTGAAGTTAGGAAAATTGTTCCAACAGTCCAACTTCATCATCACAAGATTTGAGTATTCAGGTTTTACCTAGAATTTATCATCAGTGAGTTCATTCATATATATCAATCAATTTGATATAATTGAATTCTTTTGACTTAACCCTAATGTACATCCTTGTGTCCTCTATCGGCATGATGTCGTGAGGAATCAAAGAGAAGGCACCCAATGGGTCATCTTCGAAGACCTTCATCGAATATTTTTTGTAGGAGGGCCTAGATCTTTTTGTTGTTTGTAAAACTATGGGAGTTGCCATTTTCTATATTCCGAATACTTAAAAATATTCAAGAAATATTTTTCACAAGCTCATAGAAGCACAAAATCGAAAATACCTTTTTCTTCATAGATAGCTGAAACTAGGGTTTGTACCAGTCGCACCTCAATTCGCTTCTAAATCGCTCTAAGCCATTCTCCGCTTCTTTTGAATTCACAAATGATCGATATGCCTTCATAATTTTTTTTTATAGATTAATGTGATGCCCTACTTCGCATTTAATGCACTTGGAATTCGAAAAGATGCCAAATTTTATTAGATGTGCTGTAAAACCCTAATGTGCTCCGCAAATGAGCATACATGCCTTTCTTTTGGTTTCTCTTTCAAAACCTCTACATGTTGATTACTTACGACTTTACTTCATGTCATGAATCTAACATGTTTGCAATCAGGGGTTTTTACGGATTTTCAGCTAAAGCTCCCCCTAAGACCATGCTAGGTCTAGTTACTAGAGGAATCATCTACATCGGATGAGGGTACAGACACATCAGTAGTCTCTGAATCTTCTTTATTTTTCCATACTTTACTCCTTTCCTGCTTGACTTCTTCTTTGTCAACCTTTTTCTCAGGTTCATTCTTCTTTTTTGGAACAAACTATTTTCCCCTTTTTCTTCTGCATACTTTTGAAATATGTCCTGGTTTGTTGCAATTATAACAAACAACATTTCTTTGATTTGATTGAATTCCACTAAACCTTGTTCTGCACTAATTTTCCTTATGCCCATATTTATTGCATGTATAGCAATAGTCAACACAGGATTGATTCATCCTTCCTCCATTAAACTAGTTCATTATCTAAGTTCTACATTCACTAGCTCTATGTCCAAACTTATTACAGGCATAGCATTGTCCGAGGAAAGAACCAAAAAACTGATTCATCCTGCTTCTACATTCAGTTCCCTTTATGCTCAAACTTGTTACAAGAAAAACAAGTGCCATTGAAAGATGGGTACCTTTGTGCATTTGGCTATCTGACAGGTGGTTTTCTTCTTGGATTCCTTTTCTACTTTCCTTTATCTTGAGTCTTTTGATCTTTTACTACTTTAGAGCTTTCACCTATTTTTAATCCCAATCCTCCTTTGTCTTTAGAAGGTTTCTATCCAGCAATCAATTCATCAAGCCTGGTGGAGCTTGTTTTGAAACTATCCTCACATACTTTTTCCTTTTCCAATTCTTCTCTCAGATTTACTACTTCTTGTTCAAGCCTCAAAAATTCATCAGATTTTTTCTTTATCTCTGTATTCAAGCATTCCTCAATTTTTTTGTTTTCTTCCACTTGCAAATTCAGTCTGGTAATGTCCTCATTTGCTTGTTTCAATTGGTCACCGACTTCTCTATGTCTCTCTTTGAATTTCTTCAATTTTTGAACACATTCATTTGCCTCATCAAGATTCTCTTTCAGATATTTATTCTCATTTTCTACTTTGTCAAGATCATCAAGTGCAGTCTGGAGTTCTGCATTATCCTCCATTTGTTCAATCTTCAAGATCTCCCTCAAGTTGTTAGACTTCTCTAGAGGAACCAAACTATGATACCAATTGTTAAATATCCAATATATTGAGAAGGGGGGGGATGAATCAGTATATTCTTAAACTTATTGATAATTAGAATAAGCAGAATCATCAACAAAACATGAAACACAGAACACACGACACACCATAATTTTTATGTGGAAAATCCAGAGTGGGGAAAACTATGGTGAGGATTAACTCACAATATAGTATAACTAGTTATGAGACATTACAAAAGAGTGGCTCACTGCCATGACTCACTGTCCAAAAAGGGAGGCTCACTACCTAAAAAAATGAATTAATAGAATGGCTAACCGCCAAAATGAACTGATAGAGATACAACTCAAGTGCAGATTCCATTCCTTTGTAATTCAGATAAATTTGCATGCCAAAAAATTACACTTCACCTTTTTTTCTTACATTTGTAGTCTGCTAATATTCGCTCAATCCAATACACATATCTACATTCAAATCTACAAAAACATCTTACATACATATCTGATTGTCAAGGATAACAATCAGGTTAGCTTGACAAACTTCTTAGCAATATTTCAAATGTGTGGCATGCTATAGTTGTCAGCATGGATTATACAAACAAAATTTAATCCATTACATCTTCTAATGTATGATAGGTCAGCCTACAGTAGACCCAATAGCAAAATTGATACCGGAGATGACCACGAACAACAATTCTTACGAGTTCTTGTTCATTCATGCATGCATTTCTCAGTCACAAACCATTTCTCGAAAACTGAAGTAGCAGCTATTTACCAGAGAGAATTCCAGAGAAAAATACTGGAGGTTAGTTTTGTATTACCGGTTCAGAATACCAAATTGATGTGACTTAGTTGTAACTCATATATCATGGTGACATCAATGACAACAAAATTGTTACCAAGGGATATGATCTTCATTCTTCCAACAATAAGGTACCCAAACCTGATGGGTTCCCTATGTTCTTCCAGAAGTTTTTGGACATTGTGGTGAAGGATGTGGTGGATGCCACTAAATAATTCTTTGGTAGCTATAAATTTTTAAAAGAGTTAAATTCCTCCTTTATTGTCTTGGTTCTGAAGAAAATAGGGGCTTCATCTTTTGATGAGTTTCATCCTATAATCTTGTGCAATTCCATCTATAAGATGTTTTCTAAAGTGTTTGCAATTAGATTATAGAAGGTTCTGCCTCAAATTATTTTGATCCAGAAAAATGGTTTTGTTCCTAGTACACAAATTCTTGACTCTATTCTAATTGTTCATGAGAATATCCATTCCTTGAAGGTGAATAAGTAGGTGAGGTTTATTTTGAAATTGGACCTTTTTAAATCTTATGATAGAGTTGATTGGGGATTTCTACTAAAGATCTTGAAATATTTTGGTTTTGGGGAGAAGGTGGTTTTGTTGATTAGGTAGTTGATTTCTACTCCAAAATTTTCTATTCTTGTTAATGGATCCCCCTCTCCTATTTTTTTTGTTTGAGGGGATTGAGATAGGGAGATCCCATCTCTCCCCTTCTCTTTATCATTATGGTTGAGTCTCTTGGGAGATTAATTTAGAGGTGTATTAATTCTGGTTAGTTATCGGGGCTTTCTCCTTCCTCTTGTAATCATATCCCCACCAATAGTTTGTGAACGATACTCTCATTCTTGGTGATTCCTCCATTAAAGAGGCCAAAGTTATCAGACTAATCTATAGAAATATGAAGTAGCTTCTGGGTAGAAGATTAGTTTCCCTAAGAGTATTATGTTCTTTCTAAATACTCTTGAGCATCGACAACATAGAATTACATGGATCTTGCAGTGTGAAATTGGGGAATTATCATCATCCTACTTGGGCCTCCAGTTATGCTTTAATTTTGTTCCTGACTCTTTTTGGCGTAGTTTGGTTGATAAGTTTGATTCTAAGTTGGGTGGTTGGAAAGGGGCTTTGCTAAGTCAAGCTAGGAAATTTCAATTGATTTTATCCAGTTTTCAAAATCTCCTGGTTTATGCCTTGAGTCTCTTTCAGATGCCTCGAAAGTTCATGGAGAAGATTGAAAGTGATCAGAAAAATTTCCTTTGGTCTGGGGTTGAAGAGAAGAAAATATTGCACTTGGTATCTTGGGATGATGTTTGTAGGCCTAAGAAGGTTGGAGGCTTGGGTATTCACAAAATCAGAGAATTTAATTTGGTTCTTCTTGCTAAGCAATTGTGGAATCTTATTTTTGGTAATAGTGAATGTGCCTATAATTTTCAAGTAAATATATTTGGGGAGTGGATCATATCAGGGATCTTCTTGCTAGTGTCTTTTCCCCCCTTCTGGTTCAACCCTTTGGAATTTTATGGTCAAATCTAGAAGTATTGTTTCTAAGGGGTTGCGGTAGAAATTGGAGAATGGTCAAAGGTTCTTTTTCAGGATGAATAGTGGTTTGGAAATGGCCTACTCAAAGATGAACCTTGGGCTTTTCCTTTTATGGATCTTTGTATTTATCATTTTTGGTAGATTTATTGCTGATTATATTGATAATAGTTCTTGGAAAAGGTTGCATGTGATTAACCTTGATCTGGAGGTTATATTCAAATCTTTATCTATGGTGCACAACCCCTCCTTTTCCTTGGTTGATAAGGTGGTGTGGAAATTTTTGTCTAATGGAAATATTTGGTTTCATCTGCCTTTTCTCTCCAATGTGCTTTTATTGGTCCTATTCTATTTTGGGCCTCTCTCTGGTTCCCTAAGTTGATCCCTAAAGTGAATTTGTTCTTTTGGTTATTTTTCCAAAACAAGGTGCTTACTAGTGATAATCTTGTGAAAAGGGGTTTTATGATGCCTAATAGATGTTTCCTTTTTGAAGAAGCTATGAAAGATGCATTCCATATTTTGATTGGTTGTAGGTTTGTGGATGATGTTTGGTCCCATGTGCTCTCTCTTTGGAATTTGATTTGGGTTTTCCCTTCTTCTATTGGGGATTTGTGGTCACAATAGTCGGCTCCATCTTCTAATCCTGCTTTGGTTTTCCTTTGGTATCTTACTCTTCCTCATTTGGCATGGGGAATTTGGTTGGAAAGAAATAATATAATCTTTAGGGATATTGCCCTTTCCTCCATCAGGGTTTCTTATAAGATTCATGTTGCTATCAAAGATAAATTTTTGTCTGAGGTGTCCTTTCAGTCTAGGCCTAAGATTGATGTGTCTCCTTGTGATGCTTCTGTCTCCCCAAATTAGAACCTTCCTTATGATATTTCTCTTCCTTTGAAGAGAGGTAAGGTGGCTAGGACTGATGTTTCTTGGAAATCTCCTCCTGTTGGTTGGGTGAAAGTCAATTTTGATGGAGCTGTGAAAGGGAATCTGGGACTCGCTGGTTGTGGGGTAATTTTGTGTGACTCTAATCGTAGGTTTGATTTTGTGGTGGTGCTCCCTTTGGGAACCCATAAAAACCACTTTATGGAAGCTTCTTCCACCTATCATGGTTTGAAGTTGGCTTAGTCTAAAGGTTTTAGCAAGGTATGGATTGAGGGAGATTATTTAAATATTATCAATAACCTTAAGAAGTCTACCCCTCCTTTGTGGTACGTTGAACCTATTATTATTGATGCTCTGTCCATTTTGAATTCGTTTGAACAATGTTTTATTTCCCATATCTATAGGGAAGGAAATTGCCTAGTAGACAAATTTTCTAACCTTGGGGTTAATGATTATATGGAATGGGATGGAAATGACCCCCTCCCCATCGAAGTCCTTTTAATTTTAAATCATGAAATTCAATTTGGTTGAGGAAGGGGTTCCAGTCATTATTTTGTTTAGGGACATGATATTATTTAAGTGGTATATCAAATCCATGTGTGATACTTTAAGTGGATTTTCCTTGCAGTATAATCATGTGGAAAAGGTTCATAAGGATCTACATTCAAGTTTAATAATTTCCTCTTGTCACTTCACCCATCCCACACAGATTGTATGTGCTTGTAAATATTTCATTCTCTCTAGGCTTCTTTTATTTCTTTGTAAATTGTTGGAACTATTGTGGCTTCTCTTTGTTGTTGCTATGGGTGGCGAGAGGAATCGAGCATAATTGATCTCCTGTGACTCTTCAAAGAGTAATAAAAAGGTTTGGGAGTTGCTACAGGCGGGGTGGTGAATCCCTATATGGAACATCTTCATGGGTTCAATCGTAAGGCATCATAGGCCTTTGTAAAAGGTTGGAAAAGTAGAGTTTTGCAGATATTTGGGTTGGAGCTCAATATCACAGAATAATTCATCACTAATATTATGGGTTTGGCTACTGAGGCGAGGAAAGTCTATAGGAATAAGGAGTCGAGTGCTACTATGGATATTTTCTTCAAGGATGATGAGAGGAGCCAATTGGTGAAGGATGAATGTGGTGGTTATGCCCGTAGCTCCATAAAGTAAATGTAGGGTGATGTGACTAAGGAAATAATCAAGTATTTCACTCTTGATGGTCACTTTTCAGTTATTTCTAGTTACCATTTCATTCTGTTGAACCATTTCATGCATAGGAAAAGGGTTTCCTTCCCTTTTTATCTGCTTCCTTCTTTCAAAAATGGGATTCATGATCACAAAAGAAACCCCAAGAACCATGTGTTGCATGAGGGTTTAATTCTCCTTATAATGGACTATGCTAAGTCTTATACTATCCATGATAAACCCAAGATGATCTCTGAAGGTCGCAAGAAGAAAGTTGACTTGGAGTATGAAACTAGGTTTGATATTGGGTTTGGGTTAGAGGAGTATGATCTTGGTTCAGAAGCCTCCTTGGAGGTTAATTTGAAGCCTCCTAATTCTGAGGAGGGTAAGCGAAAAAGAAGCTAGAATATTCTAAGTCCTCGAAGCTCGAGGATTATGATACAGGTAGTGATGAGGAGGAGGGCTCTAAACACTCCATTGAATCACATAAGGGTAAAACTGGAAAGTCTCTGGTGGGTAATAATTTGATTTCTAATATTGGTGTTCTTTCCTTAGGTAAGAAGAAAGTGTTGGAGTCAAATGGAGGGAATAAGGATGTGGACTCACCTATGTAGGGGAGAAAAAGGAAGTTGTGCTTGAAGGAGGGTAATTCTCAAAAGAAGAATAAGGGGAAAGCAAGCTTGAAGTAGGAGGACGTGGTTATTTCTAAATTTGTTCCCAATGTTGAGACTTTGTGAGGTGAGGCTAGTTTGGAGAATGAGAAAGTGCAGAAGTAGGGTGTGAATGTGGTGGCCGAAATTGAGAGATCGGTGAACAAAATTAAGGTTCTTGAGGTATGATTGAATGAGGATACTAGGAGTTCTCAGGAGGAGGTGGTTGTTGATAGGGATTATTTTAATTGTAATAGGGAGGACCTTCCTAATGTTCTTGGATTGGTGAAAGATGATTCCTTGATTTTTTTCAGGCTATTTAAATAGGCTTTCAATGAGTTGAACCTTACTAATGTAAAGTTCCATTCTTTGATAAATAATGTTGGGGGAACATCTTCCTCTAAGGAACCTTCTATCTAATATCAAGTTAATCAATTGGTGGATGCCCTGAAAATTGTTGTTGATGAAATGTTAAATATGAAGAAAGAATTTCAATTGAGAACTGTGGTCCTTGAAGACAAAATGGAAAGAGGGAGAAGTTCGTTAATGTGAGTAAGACCACATTGTGTAATGAAGCTAAGGGATTACAATTTTTGAATGAGAAAGCTAAGAAGTGGATGGGGGTTTGTCTGGTTTGAAAGAAGCTATTGGTGATGTAGTGGATCTCCCAAGTGATCATAATGATGGGAATAGTGAGAAGGGTCCTTGCACTCAAACTCAAAACAAGACCAAAATTAAATCTGGGATCCTTGCCAAGGAGGTGTCTGAAGTTATGGATTTTTATCAAAAGATCATTACTAGTGATTTGGAAGTGACAAATATATTGAAGAACCTATAGGTGTTTTCTATTTTTGCCTCTATTTTTATCTTGTTTGTGGCTTGTTTTTTGTTGATGGTTGGATGATTCATCTGTTTTGATTATATTTTAAGCAATGGTTCATTTTGTAAAGGGTTTTGGGGCCCATTCAAAACCTATATTACCTATAATAAAAAAAAATTGAACTGTGTGTCTATTAGATAAAGCTTCCATTATTTTATTGCATGAAAAATAGATAGCATTTCCTTCTCATAAATAGGTTTGAGTTATTTATGTTAATTGATGACCCAAAAGCAATGGGCTAACCCTCCTACATGAAAACTACTCCTATACCATTTCCTGAAACATCAAATTCCATTATAAAATCCTTGGTGAATTCTAGAGTAGCAAAAATTGGAGTAGTACACATAACCTCCCTTCAATATCTCAAATATTGCATTAGCTAACTCATTCCATTGAAAATAATCTTTCTTCAATAAAACTATGAGGGGTGTTTCTATACAACCATAATTCTTCACAAATATTATATAGTATCCAATCAATCTCAAGAAGCCCCTTGATTTCCTAATGATTTCAAGAATATGTCATTCCATGCTAGCCTTAATTTTGTTAGGATTCACCTTTAATCCTTCCTGCAAAATTGTGTCCCAAGCAAGTTGTCTCTTTGAGACCAAAAAAAGACTTGGAAGGCTTATCATAGAGCTAGTGATATTTGAGAACTTGTAATGCTGAATTTACATTTTGTAAATGTTCCTCCCATGTCCTACTATAAATCAATATATCATCAAAGAATACTAATACAAATTTCTTCAAAAACTTATTAAAGATGGAGTTCATCAAAATTTGAAATGTGAATGGTGCATTAGTAATACCAAATGACATCACCAAAAACTCATAATGACCCATATGAATCATAAATATTATGGGAATATCTTCTTCCTTAATTTGAATTTGGTGATAACCTACTTTCTAAAAAATATAGCTCCATTCAATTCATTTAGTAAATCATCAGTGATTGGAATAACACACTTATCATTGATGGTGTACATTTTGAGCACTTTGTAGTCTATGAAAATGTGCCAAATTTGATCCTTCTTACACATTATCACCACAAGTGAGGAGTAAGCACTCTGGATATGCTTGATAAATCCTACCTCTATCATCTCCTTAACAATATTTTCAAATCTCTTTTTTTGTATATATGGGTACCAATAAGACTCGATGTTGGGTGGTTGGCTCCCTAACACTAGTTGTATGACATGATCATGATCCCTCTTAGGAGGAAGTCCTTTAGGCACATCTTCAAAAACTAGTGAGTGATGATCTATAATTTCTTGTAAATTTGGATGGGAAGGAGCATTTGATTGATAGGCTTCTATTGAAAATAATCATTAGATCCTTTCTTAAGAAACTCTTGTATTTGATGATATCTTACCATCTGTGGGGAATTTGCACACAACCCTCTTAACTTCACTATCTTCGCTTTTGACTAAAATATCATAAATATTTATTGGAAGTTCATTTCATTTTTTTCCCAAATTAGTAAGCCAATGTACTCCCAAAATAATATTTATTGCACCCAGGGAAATAACAAACATTGGACAATCAAGATGATAACCCCCATGGTTAATTTAATGCTATGATGTTTTTCTAAACAACTAACAACAACCCCATTTGTAATTTGGACTTGAAATTCAAGAGCAAGGTATATCAAACAATTTAGGTGAGTAGTTAACTTCTTGTTAATGAAGTTGTGAGTGCTTCCTAAGTTAATCAATATTGTTACTCTCTTTCTTTATGAATCCCTCCACTTTAAGAGTTTGTGGGGCATTAAATCCAACAAAAGCATGAAAAGAAATAATTGGGTGAGTATCTATGGATTCCTCCTCCATCTAAAATTACCTATTTCTCATCATCTTCCTCATTTAGACTTTAGATTCCTCTTCCATCTCATTTCCTCCATCTAAAATTACCTCTTTCTCCTCATCTTCCTCATTTAGAATTCCAATGTATAATAATTTATTTTCATGGAATTTATGACCATGACTATATTTTCTATCATAATTGAAACATAACCCTTTTTCTCTCTTCTCATTTTTTTGAGGAGTCAATTTGGTAGTTGATGAAATGACTATTTAGAAGAGATTATTTCTCTTATGTTTATAAGCCCTTGTCACCTATTGGTCATTTTTTCCCTCAACTTTCCTTGACATAGGTATAGCTTGAGACAAGGATTGTGGTTAGAAAAAGAATACCTCATATTTATGTGGCCCTTTAAACCTCCTAGAAATAATTCCTTCAATTTTTCTTTTGTAACATTTTCCACTCTCAAATATAAGGTTTGAAATCAATGACTATAATAATTGACCATACCTATTTTATTTAAATTAGTGAATTGGAAAAAGTAGCTATTCATACATTTATCTCCATAATAGGTAGAAAGTTCTTGAAAAAATGACCATGTGACCACAAAACCCTTCTTTTAGTTCTCATCACATAACCAAGAATACCAAATAGCGTTTTTTGGTTCCAAATATAGTGATGTCATAGCCACCTTTTGTTGAATTGGAACATGGTGAAGATCAAAGAATTGCTCCATTTGGAAAAGCCAATTGGTTGGATCCTTTCTATCAAGCTTTCTCATATCCAAATTTGGAATGGAATGCTAAGGCATACAATTATTTGAGATTTTATCCTTCTTAAGATCTTATTCAAACCAAAAAAAAATATGTTCAATAAAAGAATCATCTTCTACCTTGTGAAGTGAATCTTTGCCCTTATATTTTATACAATGAATTAGTTATTTTAGTTCATTCATATCCTTCTATAGGTCCTTTTTTATTGAAAAAATTTCTTTAGTCATCTCCTTTTGCATGCCCTTCTTCATTGATGAATTTTCCTCAGTCATCTCCTTCTTTAATGATGAATTTTATTCCTTATCCTTGTTTATTTCCTCACTAAGAGTAATATCCTCAATTTCTACAACATCCTTATTAGGGGTTTTCCTAGGTGTGACAAAATTCTTTGTCTCTTTTTGTAGGCCTTATCATGATCGAAAACATAATTGTACTATAAATCGCACAAATAAGTTCAAAATACTCTGAAATTTTTACTATAACTTATCAGGGCCTGGGTTGCACTTTCCCATTAAAGTGTCCCGAAAAATAGTTTATTTGTAGCCTCAAGAGTAAATTTTTTGGACTAATTTTGAAATAATTTACTTAATTTTGTTTCAATTCCTCTAATTTTTTTATTGGAGGCACCTTAATGAGGATTTGAATAACCCTCCACAAATCAAGAAAAAAATCACCAATATATAACAAATATGGGCTTCCCAAATAAATTTGCAAGAAACCCTTATTTTGTAATAAATTGCTTAACTATACTCTAATTCTTCTATAATTGGGACTGTAGATTCTTCAATATGTTCTTCATAAACCCATTAGAAAAAAAGAAAAAATCTCCAAAATATAATATGTGCCCTTCTCAAAATGGCCTCGAAAATTGGGAAAAATGTCTTGCATTCACGATGTTAAGATCATGCTCTAATACCACTTGAACAAAAAAGGAATAAGATATGAAATAATCTACAAATAATTGATTATAGATGAGAATAGAAAAGTAATTTGAAGGGGAAAACCTTCAAATAGCTCCAATGAGAACACAATTCATAATTTAATTATGAAATAAGACTCACTACATTTTATATATACCCTAATTATGCCTAGGATATCACCCAACCCATCTAAGGTAACAACATATAGGCCTTAGTCTAACCTAAATAACTAAATAACAATATAATAATGATAACATGACTTAATTAAGAGTTAAGGTAGCCACAAACCGACTACTCATAACCCAATGTATACTCTAATATTAAGGGCATAACATTCCCTCTATTGCTTGAGTTGTATCAAAATTGGAGTCAAATCAGATTGGTTGTACATATTATCTTTATCTCTTTTGTGTCTGGTTTGAGCTTGATAATATCCTATAAAACTTTTATTTCTTTTTTATGAGTATTATGTGGGGTTATTTCTCTTGTCACTGGCCCTTTTTCCCTTGTTCATAACCTCAAACTTTGTTGAAAAGGAATGAGTATGAAACTCCCTCCTTTGTCAATGATTCCAGGTCAACTAGGAACTTGTTGATGGCTTGACATCGTTTTGGAACTATATTTAGTTCCTTATGGTCATAAAATCCTCAATATGCCTTAGGTTCTTATCAACACCTTGGGTTCTCAATGATGCCAAGTATCGAGCAATTGTTAGAATGAGGCTTTCCAAAGGGGTTCCAGGTGGGTGGAAAACCTCTAACTTTGGGGCACAAGGATTTGAAATCATTCAATAATTTATAGGAAACCAAAACTCATAACATTCACCTTAGGTTTTGATTTCCTAATGAATCTTTCACAAGTAGGAACAAAGGATGATGCTTCCTTTAGAACCTAGAACTAGGAACCAAAACCAAGGTTCCAAGTTTCCACTCAAGCTTTGACAAGGTTTCAAATAAACACCTATCTTCTACCAAGGTTCCTAACTACACCAAAGTTCTCGATGAGAATTTGGTTTTTGACATGCCTCTCCTAGTGTTGGACAGCTTTAAGTTGCAAAAATCTAACATGAAAGATAAATGAAGAATTTAAGATTTTTAGAGATCCTTAAGGAATCAAGAACTCAAAACCTACACCAAGGTTCCAAGTTCCCAATATTCCTTCAAAAATCAATAAGATGGAAAGTGAATTATGAAGAATCAAGGATATGTCTAGCTAAAGAGTTATAATAGGGTGGAAAAGCTATGACAACTAGGAAATATTAAAGGAGAGTTTTTATGGACTCCCTAATGGCTTGGGGAATCTTGACTCTCCCCCATGCCTCATTCTCAATGATGACCATGGTGTTCTAAATAGTGGTTTTTTAATTCTTCCACTTGTGTCACCATTATTATGCATCAAGGTGTGTGTCAAGTATGTCATGTCATCTTGTGCTAAAATTAGTGTTGAGTGGTTTTATTAATACCACTTTTTTTTGTTAAAAATATTGATGATTCATGTTTGTTCGTTAATGCCTTGGGCATATGTCTTGGGGTGTTACATATAGTATTATATCCCATGCTCAAATTTTGGGAGCTTTGGTTTATTTTCTTAATAGAATAATCTATGTTTGATGTGTGGTTTTTTAAGTTCTTGATTTTATAAAATTAAACTATGACATTATATCGAGCATGTAGTAGTAATGTATTGTAGATGATTTATGTGTGACATAATCCATGAAATGGTTGTAATTGAAGGATGTATTTTAGGCCTTGATTTACTTGTCAAAGTGGAAATGCAAAACTAGTTCAAGAGCCACTTGATAATTTTCTTGGTAGGTGTCAATGCGTCATCATGTATTTACAAGGCTTTGCTTCCACTTGGTGGTGCTAGGAGGAGAAAAATTCATCATCTAGAAATTGCCACTATATTTTGGGAGAATTTATTAGAGATTTTTTTTATCACATTACCTTTTATATCATTTCAATAAGAGACGTGTTTATGAGTTCTACAATCTATGCCAATTGGGCATGGAAGATCAGTATGAGAACTATTTCTTTGAACTTAAATAGTATGCAAGATTGATTGAGGATGAGAGGATGCTAATTCAATATTTTGTGAGGGGCATGAATGCTTGAATCAGTGGTGTATAAGTTTTTGAGAAAAATATCTTGGAGGTTATTGTGGAGAAGGCTAGGTTGATTAAGAAGAAGTAGGCCACGGGTTTTGATGGTCAAGTTGGAGCTCAACTAATAAGTTCAAATTTTCCAGGCTTTGTTGTTCGAGGGTCTCAACCTCAACCCAAAAGGTTTTCAAGGACACATTCAAAGCCTTCAAATTCAAGTCAATAGTAGAAATATCAGAGGAAAATTCCTCCATAGGTCCATTGGTTTGGTTTCATTAGACATTCCTATACGAATCTTGCTTTGCGGCATGAAAGGAACTCTTGTTTAAGGAAGCTAGTCCAATATTGTCAACATAGTTCTAGTCATGTGAATATATAACATTTGAATGAATCTACACTAGCTTTAGCTTGAGTAAAGGGAGTGTGCTTCTCATATGGCCAACAAGGTCACTTCATAGTCTTGTTTTCTTATAGATCTACAATAATAGGTGGGTAGAGCCCTACAACTTTAGAGCTAACAATGGGAGATATTGGTAGGTCCCATGAAGTATTTGCAATGGTAGATAAATATCAGACTAAGAATCATGGTACCATCATTGAGACCTTAGGTATGTTGGATGGGGTTCATGTTTCTATATTTTTTATTTTGGTTCTTTAGACTCTTATTTCCTCATCCCTGGTGGAGAATTTTCAACTAGTGGTGGTAAGAAAGAGTGATAGTTGACAGGCTGAGTTAGCTACTAGTGATATGATGGTTGTGAAATTTCTTGTGCATAATTGAGTGTTGTATTTATGTACCTTCACAACCACCATTGATCTATATACTATGATGTTGTTTTTGGTATGGATTGGTTAGAGGGTCATTAGGCATGCATCAATTGTTGACGTAAGTTGGTTGAGTGTGTCGATGAACTTGATTCACAAGTGGGGTTATCTAGAGCTCAAAGAACCACATCTCTTCGTATGATTTTATCCATGTAGTTGAAATGAAGCATGTGGAGGGGCTGCCAATTATTCACATTTTTGTGAGCTATGTTTTTGAGAATGAGGGTCATGAGGTATCTCTTTAGGTTCATCCTCTTAAAAAAAATTGCAATTATTTTTTGAGTGAGATCCTTAGTATGCCATTAAATAGATATAGATTTTCATATTAATCTCATTTTAGGGGTGAAACTTGTTGGCAAAACAAGGATAGACAACTGAGAGGGGGGGTGAATCAATTGTTACCAAAATCAAACTTATACAACATTAACCAATCCTTATATCACATATCTGATAATTAAGAGTGCAAGCATAAGAACAACACATCAGAGACACATGAACACCAATTTTTTTATATGTGAAAACCCTGTTAGGGGAAAAACCACGGTGGATGTTAATCCACAATATTATACCCTGTTAGAAGTATAATGAAGAATAAAAAGAGAATGCAATTGCATTCAGACACAGTGCCTAGAGCACACTACTCAAAGGGAAGTCTCACTGCCTTACATACAGTAATAAGATTAAATCCATCTAATGAATTTGAACTAAGAAAATAGCTTATGCAAAAGCTTGATTACAGTTCTAGTTAGGCACACAAAAATTCTTCAAACTCTTCCACACTCTTCTCTGAATGATCTGACCTTTATTCGCACTTGTACATCACTTGTACACTTGAGCACTTGTTATAAATAAGAAAAACAATCTTGTATATTGTGATCTCCTAAAATGTTTTTCCTATTATAAGATGCAAGACTAACTAAATAATGCAATAAAGGAAGAACACAAAGAGTACACCTCAAGATTAGACTAAGGAATGATAAGCAAGGAAATAAGATGAAATAAGACAATAACTGATTATACCTTTTGTGCTGCAAATTCCTTGGTTGGCCCTTGATATTGTGTGTTTTGTATGCTCCTTGGATGGAAAATGAGATCAAATTTGCAAGATGGTATGCAAGATGAGGGTGTGGTAATGGTGAATTCAAACACTATGTTGAAGGCAAGAAATGCTCAAATGACAAATTGGCAAGAGTTTGGTAACACAAGCATAATTTTTCAAAATGAGAGGAAGGAGGGGGTATTTATAGAGAATTCAACAGTTGAGATTAAGCCAACAAATCCAAGATGGAGGGCTATGGTGAGTTGAGGAGTCACAAGCCCTCACATCTTGACATGTGGAATGTGAGATGTCTTAGGGTGAGATGATGTGAAAGTGAGGTCAAAGAAAGGTACATGATGTGGAGGAAGGACAAGTACCTTGTAGGTACCTTGGGGGATGAGAATATTTCCTCAAAAAGGAACTTCTTATCCCCAAATGAGAGTGAAAAAGACATTTGAGAAATTTTAGAATTCCTCAAAAATCTCCATGGGGAATGGGAAGGTGGTTGGAGAAATAAATGTGAATTAAAAATTCACATGCTTGAGAGAGTTTAATGGATAAGAGAGGGTTTCCAAAAAGGTGGGGATTTTCCACATGTGAGTGATGTGATAAGTCTAAATTTCTAGAAGTCTTTGGCATATGTAAAATGACAAGTCAAATTTTCTAGAACTTGCATGGGGATAGGGTAAGCCTTGGAAGGATAAAATGTGAATTAAAAATTCACATGGGGAAGAGAGGAGCCTAGGATGAATAAATGTGAATTAAAAATTCACATGGGAAAGGGAGTTGTTGATGGTGAAAATAACACAAACAACGTTAAACAAAATATTTCTACTCTATTTCTCCAGAAAAAGAAAGACAACATATAGCAGCCTAACTCCCAAGGTCCTGGTAGTTGGTTCTCAACTGTCTAGTGTCACTCAATTGGTCCATGCAACTATAATATTTAAGGGGCCTTTGCTGGTTATAAGGAATGCAAGCAACAAATAATTCATCAATCTATAATTAATGAAAAGGGGGGGTTTAAATAAACTGAAAAAGATAGGTCAAGGCATAAATCAGTAAAACATGAATAAAATTCTCCAATATCCAGACATATGCTTCCAACAACAAATGCTCTTTTAACAGATTAAGAAAAAAATAACATGATGCAATTTATAGAATAATCCATACTATCGCATACATCTACAGTGCTTAGTTTAACCATCACAATCACTCATCACAATTATTTTTTAATATTTAAAAAGAACAAACTCTTCATTCATTGCTAAAATCATAGATCAATCAGACATGTAACAATTCCATCCATAGACGATTTAATGAAATAATCTTGAAATCTGGTTCTTTCTATTGATTCTCATCAAATAAGAAACATTTATGCTTCAGCAAACTCACTGGCATACAGACAGACTATGATTCATTAACCTCATCCATTAAACTCAACTCCAACATATCACTGTATAAAAACTGTATCTAAATCCCACATCAACTAAAACAAGAATCTCTACTCAAAGCTGTAAAACAAATCCTATCTGCTATCACAGGTGGCCAAAGAACAAAAAAATGACCAACCCTTACAAAAGAGGCAGAATGCCCATTTTATAGAACATCTGCCCACGTGAACTAGAATTAGGGTTTCAAAAACAGCCGACCACCAACAAAAACACCTTGACAGCCTGTAATAACTCATCGTCCAACCATGAATGCAACAAGATACCCCCGTCAGATCGATCTAGGATCAATCAAAGCATGTGTATAACACCTCGAACCATGCCCACCATCAAAGCTCCACCCATGTGAATAGTAACACATACGGAACCAGCATAAACACAAGCCATCGATCACATCTGCGCCACCAACAAATGACCCAAATCGAGCCAAACCAGGAAGAGCCCATCACTTCCCACCTGCCCACCATCAATGCTCCATCAGCCCAAAGCAAAAGAATGGAACTGCACACGTGAGCCCAACCTACCCTCAACGACAATAGTGTACTCGGATCCCACAAATCTCACCACATCCTCGAAACACGCACACTCCATCCCCTCATTTATGACAACACCAACCCACTCAATTCAACCTGTAGACAAAGAGCCATCATTAATGATCAAAACATCATCAAAACCAAGTCGGTCCATTAGAATACCCAAGGCAAGAAAGTCAAGCAAAAACCCAAGTGGAGGTGGAACCAAAAATAGGCGGAAGCAGAGACAAAATAGGAACAGAAACAGAGAGGAAGACAAGCGGATGCGGGGATGGAAACAGAACCAACCCACCGAAAATAGAGTCGAGACAGGAATGAGAATTGAACCGTGAACTTTGTGAAAGTTCAGAGTTAAGTTCCATCCTAGATTCGGCTCCGGTGAAAGAAGGGAAGACCAAAGGGACAAAAACCGACTTGAAGGCCGAACACCGCAAAATGACAAAGACACGAGAAGCGGAGGAACAAAAATGGAAACCAAACCATGAACTTTCACAAAGTTCAAAGTTAAGTTCAATCTCGGTTCCACCTCCGACAAGCGAAAGAAAAAGCGAAGCAAAGCAAAACCTAAGGGAGGAAGCCAACCCTTAGGACAAAAACCAACAAAAAGATGAAGAAAACAAGAGAGCGGGAAGCGGAGCTGGAGTCAGAACGGGAACTAAACCATAAACTTCATGAAAGTTCAGAGTTCAGTCCCATCTTGGTTCCACCTCCAACAAAACAAAGGAAAAAAGTAAACAAAGGAAAACCTAAGGAAAGAAACCAACCCTTAGATCCCAAACAAAAACACCTAAGGAAAACAAAATGAAAAAGGAAACAACCGGGAACCCAACACAAAGGCCAAACCCAAAACCCACCTTAGGCCCAAATGGAAAAACCAAAAGGTGAAGGCGGAGGCGAAATGGGAATGGAAACTGAACCGTGAACTCCGTCAAAGTTCGGAGTTAGGTTCCATCTTGGTTCTGACTCTGGAAAAAAACAAACCAAAGAGACAAGCAAAAGACAAGCGGGACCGGGATAATAATGGAATCCTGAAAAAAAGTTTCAAACCAGATTTTGTTCCGGTTCCGGTTCCGATACAACAAAAAGAAAACAAAGTGTTGGAAGAAACAAAACCTTCCAAACTTTATTGAAAGAAAAAACAAGGACATAAAACAAAAAGGGGGACCCATTTTGACCAAGGCAAAAGATGGGGTGGTTATGCAGGGCATAACAGGAGTCAAGACCAAGAAAGGCAAGTGGAAGAGGTTGACTAAAAAGGTATGCTAAATGTGGCTAATGACTTTGATTAAGGTTGTGCAAACACAAGATTAGGATAATTAATGAGATATTAGAAACAAGTGGGAGGCTATGGAGGATGTGACACTAATCTTGATTAAGTGGTGCACATCCTGATCATGGATTAATTTATTTAATCTAGATTAGATGAAGATTATGGAGGATGTGACAAGGAGAGAGAAGGTGAGGAATTAAAAATTGATTTTTAATCAAAATGTTTAAGTGACTAAACTAAATAAATTGTCTCATTTATTTAATTTAGAGAAGAAAATGTGTAAGGTAAAGTATCTAATTATTCAATTACATACTTTAGGAACCTTAGGCAGAAAATGAAATAATGATTAAATAAATTATTTAATCATTATTAATGAAAAAGACTAATAGAGTAGACGATTTTGACCATGTGGAAGTGTTCAAATTTAGATGTCTACATATATATATCCACTACACAGATTTGCATCCACTATTCAGTTGACCACAAATAAAGAATAAATTACAACTGTCGGCCTTGATACATGAATAAATTTCAATGCATACCAACACAAGTCGGTCACAACATAGTGAGGACCCAAAAAAACATCTCCAAACACACCAAACAATAAACTTTCAATCCTTATGGATCTGCAACACGCTAACACCACAATGTCAGCCAAGAACATGAGCACTTAGGCACATATCAAAAAAATCTCTGATCACGAACACTCCAGTCACTATGAATGTACAAAAAGGATAGTGTATGATCTAGAATCATCCATGAATGTCATAGGTACAAGTGAAAAACATCAGATTATGATAATTTCATCTGCTTCGACCAAGAACACCATCTACGAAAACTGAATAACTATAGGCACACATATCTTCATAACCTCCACAAAACTTCATGTGCACCTCTGAAAATTTTAAACATACTAGAAAGGTTCAACAACAAACCCTTTCAAGCACACCTTCAGATATTCAACACATAGATCTTTCCAACATTCTGACCTTCTCAGCTCCACTGGTTGCCTGTACTATATCTTTTACAATTTTCTCAATCTCCTCGACATATTCAACCTTAAGCAGATTAAAATGCTAATAGTGTTGACATCAATGACAACAATATATCAGCAACACAACCACAACATCCAATAATCTCCCCCTTTGCATTGATGGCAACATATAATGTGAAAAATAATACCATCAACCCAACTAACTCTTCTTCAACAATCTCCCCCTGAGATTGTGCACTTTTTTCTTGTTTCCTTCATTACTCTTCTTTCCCATTTTTTTCACATTGCTTCTCTCCCCCTTTCCATCAATGGAAAAGGTACATATGATGTGAACAATACCACATGACCACTAAGGAACTCATTCAGATTCAATTATAGTTAGAGGAATTATTGGAAAAGGAACACAGTCATCCTAGTACCTCCCCTTTGGATACAACAATCATCTTTGTAAAGAATAAGGATGAGTCTCTTTGTTTATGTATTTATTAATGATGGTTGAATAAGGGGACGATGAGAAACCAATATCCTTTGTTGAGGAATGATGATTTTCTTGGCTAGATGAAGGGAGTATGGGTGTTCTCTAAGATTTAACTAAAGTTAGGATACCATCAACTTTGTATCCATGAGATAGACATTCCTCATAAAATGTTTTGTACTTGCTATGAAAACTATAATTTTATGGTGGTTCCATTCAAGTTGATGAGTTTGATGAATGTGTTATTTTGTACATATATCATTTGATTTGTCCTATTTTTTTTATATGTTATTTTGATCTATTTGAGGATAGTAGAGGATCATGAGGTCCATTGTGCTAGGTTCTCTAGTTTTTACATGAGTATCAACTTTATAAAAAAATAAAAAAAGTATGAATTATTCTTGTTTGAAGTGAGCTATTTGTAAGGAAGCTAAGGTAGAGGAACAACTTCCTACACTAATCTTGAGAGGAGGGTTATACAAAAAAAATCAGATTTGAATAGTATAGAAACATAAATATAAATAAACATAAATAATATTCATACCACAACATAGTGATTTACATGGGGAAAACCCTTCCAGGAGAAAACCCCACACTCCATAAGCCACCCAATATAATATTTAGAAATTAAAAAGATTACAATATAGTTGCAGAGAAATGTTTCTCACAAGAGTATCACCTACCAAAGATTCAAAGGAAACTCAGAATCTATAAGAATCTTACACAACCTCTAGCAGAATAACCGTTTTATAGAACATTTTCCCGCGTGAACCAGAACTAGGGTTTCAAAAATGGCCGACCACCAACCAAAACGCCCCGATAGCCTGCAATAACTCACCGTCCAGCCATGAATGCAATAAGAGACTCCTATCACATCGATCAAAGCATGTGTACAACACCTCGAGCCATTCCCACCATCAATGCTCCACCCGTGCGAACAGTAATGCGCATGGAACCAACATAAACATGAGCCATCGATCAGATCCACGCCACCAATGAACAAACCAGATCGAGCGAAACTAGAAAGAGCCCATCACATCCCACCTACCCACCATTAATGCTCCATCAACCCAAAGCAAAAGACTGGAACTGCACATGTGAGCCCAACCTGCCCTCAGTCGCAATAGTGTACCTGAATCCCACAAATCTTGCCACATCCTCAAAACATGCACACTCCATCCCCTCATTTATGACAGTACCAACCCACTCGATTCAAACTGTAGACAAAGATCCATCATTAATGATCAAAACATCATCAAAACCAATTCGGTCCATTAGAATACCCAAGGCAAGAAATTCAAGCAGAAACTGAGGTGGAGGCGGAACCAAAAATAGTCGAAAGCGGAGACAAAACAAGAATAGAAATAGAGAGGAAAATAGGCCGAGGCAGGGAAAAAAATGGAACCAACCTGGTGGAAGTGGAGACAGGACGGGAATGAGAACTGAACCATGAACTTTGTGAAAGTTTAGAGTGAAGTTCCATCCTGGTTCCAGCTCTGACGAAAGAAGGGAAGACCGAAGCAGACCAAAGGGACAGAAAGTGACCTAAAGGCCGAACATTGCGAAATGACAAAGACACGAGAAGCGGTGTCATAATGGAAACAAAAACCAAACCGTGAAATTTCACAAAGTTCAAAGTTAAGTTCCATCCTGATTCCGCCTTTGAAAAGTGAAAGAAAAAGTGAAGCAAAGAAAAACCTAAGGGAGGAAGCCAACCCTTAGGACAAGAACCAACAAAACAACGAAGAAAAAAAGAGAGCGGGAAGTGGAGCTGGAGATGGAACGGGAACGAGAACTGAACCGTGAACTTCATGAAAGTTCAAAGTTCAGTCCCATCCTAGTTCTGCCTCTGACAGAACAAAGGAAAAAAGAAAACAAAGGAAAACCTAAGGGAGGAAACCAACCCTTAGGTCCCAAACAAAAACACCAAAGGAAAACAAAAGGAAAAAGGAAACAACCAGGAACCCAACACAAAGGCCAAACCCAAAACCCACCTTAGGCCCAAATGGACAAACCAAAAGGCAGAGGCGAATGCAGAACGGGAATAGAAACTGAACCACGAACTCCATCAAAGTTCAGAGTTAGGTTCCATCCCAGTTCCGACTCTAACAAAAAACAAACCAAAGAGACAAGCAAAAGACAAGCGGGACCGAGATCGAAATGGAATCCTGAAAACAAGTTTCAAACTAGATTTCATTCTGGTTCCGGTTCCGACAGAACAAAAAGAAAACAAAGTGTTGGAAGAAAGAAAACCTTCCAAACTTTGTTGAAAAACAAACAAGGACAAAAAACAAAAAGGGGGACCCATTTTGACAAATGGAAAAAGATGGGGTGGTTATGTAGGGCATAAAAAATGGTGACTCGGCTGGGAAAAATGGTTTATCCATTTTCAAGACCTCAAAGGATTCAGTCACCCAAAAACTACTTAGCCAATGAAGCATGCTAACTTGAATAAGATTAGATATGTAGAACAAGGTTGAGTTGGAATCTCAAATGTATGTGCTCATGAACTATTCCAAACTTGAGTCTGTGCATATATGGTGCATCCTTCCTCGTAGACACTTTCTCCACTCCCAAACAACTATACCTAAGGTTCAAGCTACATGGGTTGAGTCCTTCAACTATCGTGCAACTAAATCTTGGGCATTGTTCCGCTGCCAGATAGGCGTCCATAGCCCCGACAGAGATACCTTTAGTTCTCTCAAAGCATTGCTCTACTGCCAGACAGGCGTTCATAGCCCCAATAGAGATACTTGATTCACCCACATGATATTGAGGTTGCCCCTTTTTCTTTTCTTTCTCTTCTCTTTTTCTTTACTTAGGCTTTACTTGTGGGAATTCTTTATGAAATTTTCTCAATACTCAAATGCAATTGATCTGAAATGTGGGTTGAGAACTACAATGGATTTCATGACAGTCTCATAATTGGATTTTTCACTTGAACCAGAGATACAACTACACTTAACTAAATAGGTATTTACTTGGGCAGATTTTTATCTATTTTGTGACAAACTTCAAACATAATTCATGAGACATTCACAATGCACCCTTTCTTTAATAACCTTTCAGACCAACATTAAAACGATCATAAGACATGAGTTTTAAAATGAAATCCTTCAACAAAAGCTCCTTGAAAATACCTAAATCAATTTCTCTCCCCGTGCCTGTAGCATAATTTTCATAACAACCCCCGATTCTTGGAATGGATAAAAATGAAGATCCCTAATGAAACAAGACAAAACAAAAAGAAACAAAGACAAACAAAAGAACAAATAAAAGAACAAACAAAAACAGAAACAAAGACAAAAAGGTAAAACCCAAAACTTAATTACATATGATACACTATAATACATTCATTCATAAACATCAGAAACTTCATGAACCAAAGTAATGCTTGAGAAACTAACCATTAACTGGCAATGGAACAGGTTCTCCCATTAAGGTGTTCAAACGAAAAGAATTCTCGCCTAGTATCTCAACCACTTGATATGGACCCAACCAGAGTCTATCAAATTTATGGTGATCTCCCTTCTTCTCTCTAGCTTTATCCCATAACAACACAAGATCTGATATTCTTAAGGCCTTTACCTTGGCCTTTTTTCAAACCAACATTTGATAACAACTTGATGTTTAGAGAATTGTTGTAGAGCAGCATCTCTCTGTTCTTCCATGTTGAGCAAATTGGTTAGTCTGACCTCAATCCTATCATCCCTCATATAAAATTCCTTCATAAAATTAAGGACATGTATTTGCAAATGGATCGAGAAGTCTGGGTCTTGGCCATAGACTAACTTAAATGGTGAATTTTTTAAGGCAACTTTGATTTGGGTTCAATATGCCCATAGGGAAAATCTCAGCTGGGTATGCCAATCCCTAGGAATGTTTTCTAACAATTTTATTATTACTTCCAATAGATTTTTATTAGTGGACTTAGCCACTTCATTTCCCTGAGGGTAGTAATTAGAAGAATATTTCAAAATGATTTTATGTTCATAAGCCCATTGAATAAATTCAGCTAAAGAAAAAATAGGGCCATTATCACATACCAGGGCGAATGGTACTCCAAACCTGGTGGTGATGTTTTTAGTTAGGAATTGGATAACCATCTCTGTGGTGTTGTTTTTGTAGGGTTGACCCTTAGTCCAATGTGTACAATAGTAAGTTGCAATCAAGATAAATTTATCACCTGCAGAAGAGTTTGGATTAATAACACCTACAAAGTCCAGTGCCCATTGAGCAAATGGTCTTACCTCATACACTGGTTGCAAAGGCATTTTTGGATTTCTCTCCCTGGGTGCAGAGGTTTGGCATACATGAAACGTCCTGACATGTTGGTGTACATCTTGAAATACATAAGGCCAATAATAGCCTGATCTAAGAATCTGATGAGCCAAAGCATCAACAGACCCATGTCCCGTACCATGTCTTCCATGAAACTCAGAAATGATGTGCTTAGCCTCTCGTTGATCCAAACATCATAGGTAAATTCCTTGGAAGTTCCTTCTATAGATAGATCCCCCTTTAAGAATGTAATGAGCACTCTTCATCCTCAATGCTCTCCTTTGAGTAGCATTCATTCCTTTTGGACATCTATTGTTGAGGAGGAAGAAGATCAAGTCTGTGTACCGGGGATCCTTAGTAAATGATTGGACAATGTACTGCTAGCATGTAATATTCTCGTCTACATCTGCCATTGCCCTTGATAAACCCTTCCCTCAAACAAGCTTCATTGGATGAATCTCCAAGTCAAACTCTTGCAAAATGGCCATCCACTTTCCTCTTCATTCTCCCAATTTTCTTTGCATCAGGAGAGATTTCACAGCCGGATTAGGAACTATGGCCATTACTTGACTTCGAAGAATGTAATGCCTAAATTTATTTACAACTTGAACCAATGCAAAGGCTTTTTTCTCCAAGGGCAGGTACCTAACTTCTGCATTCTTAAATGGAGAGCTTATAAAGGCAATAGGTCTTTCCTCTCCCTCACCTCTTCGTTGTGTTAAAACAGCTACACATGAATGATCAAATGTGAAAGAATAGATATAAAAAGGCTTTAAATAATCTAGGCTAGTTAAAACAGGTGCCTCGGATATTGACTATTTGATCTACGAGAAAGCAGATTTGGCCTCATTGCTCCATTAATTTTTTGCCTCTTTCTTCATCATTTCATTAAGGGGTTTGACAATTTCCGCAAACCCTGTTATAAACTTTCTGACAAAATTAATCCTTCCGAAGAAGGACCTCATTTCTTTCTTACTCCCTGGCCTTGTCAGTTTCAAGATGGCCTCCACTCTATCAGGATCTATGGATATCCCTTCTTCTGATATAATGTGGCCTAATATTTTCCCTTCAGACACTCCAAACACACACTTCTTTGGATTGAGGGAGACACCATAGCTTATGCACCTTTTGAGAACCTTTTCTAAGTCTACAGCGTGGTCTTCCCAGTTCCTTGAGAAAATAGTTAAGTCATAAAACGTAAATAATGATACACTTACCTATTAGTTCCTTGAATGCTACATCCATTGCACATTGAAAGGTTGCTCCAATGTTGATAAGGCCGAATGGCATCCTCTGATAGGAAAATGTGCCCCACTTGGTGGTGAAGGCAGTTTTCATTCTATCCTCATGACTGGCGAGGACCTGATTATACCCAGAATAGCCATACAGAAATGCCATCATCTGGGACCCATTGACTGTTTGTAGTATCTCATCAAGAGAAGGCACTGGGTAATTATCCTTCTCGGAGGCCTTATTTAAATTTCTTAAATCAACACATAACCTGATTTCACCATTCTTTTTGGGCACAGGAACTAAATTTTCCACCCACGTAGAATGTCTGACTGGGAAGATTATTCTTGCGGATAGGAGCTTTTGCACCTCCTTTTGGATCAGGGGTTCAATCAAAGCATTGATTGGGCATTGTTTTTGATGAAAGGGCTTGGCTTCCACCTTAAGAGGTATGGCATGTGTGATCACTGAAGTGTCAAAGGTCTTTAATTCATCATACCCCCAAGCGATGGTTGCAATGTTCTGCTCCAAAAATTTGACTATCTTCTATTTGATTTCTTCAGGAAAAGTCTTCCCTATGAGGAAATTTCTCTCAGGGCCTGAGTGAGTCAGATTGACAGATTCATATTTCCCTCCATCACTCTTTGTGGGTACCCTTTGACGAGCCCATGGGTCAGAATCAAATATTCTCTCCAAAGCTACCATTCCCTTTGGAATACTATTGCTTTTCAACTCCAGTATCCCTTCTACATCACCATTCTCAGGATCCCAATCTCCCTGATCCCTTTTAGATTCATCTATTATCTATCCTTTGAAGACATCTGAACTTGCCAAAAAGGCCAATATATGCTAGTCATTATCAAAAACCTAAAAATTTTGGACATTATCCGAGACAGCTGGGACTAAGACTAATTCAACTGAAAATTTATTTAGCTTAGAATCTTGCATAGGTTCCAAGGTGCTAGCAGCAACAACAAGTGCATCTGCAACTTGATTAGCTTCCCTAGGGATCAAATTGATCCCAAAAGCATCAAAGTCTTCAATCAAGTTCCATTTCAATTTTTTTACGCAACCAATCTTTTTTTATGACAAGTATACTAGTTGCGTACTTGCTTTACAATTACCTCAGAATCCCCCATTACCATGAGAGCATTGACCTTATTTTGATGAGAAAACATAAACCCACGAGTGAGTGCCTCATATTTGGCCACATTCTTTGTGCAGCCAAACTGCAATCTGTAAGATGCAAAGTAAACCTTCCCTTTCAGGTTGGTTAGTTCAATCCCTGCTCCACTTCGTGCTTTGGATTTGGAGCCATCAAATTTAAGACTCCATAATTGGTCTTTAGCTGGGAGCTCTTTCCATTTTTTAATAACATGAGATGACTTGCCTGGGATATGTGGTGGCTCAAACTGTTGTTGGCTATCAAGAGTTGAAGGTGATTGGGGCAGGCACCAGTCAATGATTCTTCTATACTTAGAGCATGTTCAAGAATCACTTCTTGAACACCTCCTTGGATCAAGTTGTAATCCGATTCACTTTTTATCAATGCCTTAGGCATTGGTATAGTAACTGAGGCAGGGGTATTGGAGAAAGGCTGAGACATCTCAATCTCCTCTTGAAACACAGAGCATAAAACTTGAGTCTGCTCCAATTGTGAGGGCTCTTTCTATTGAGAAAGATCGGTTCTAGTGAGGATGGTAGCGTCCTTTCCTTCAAATGGAAATTTATTGGCGGGTACTTGAGGTTGATCTCGAAAAATTAGTTGAGGCTTGCCTATATGTTTTAAGATATCTAGGCAAGGTTGGCATGTCAACTTAGAATGGTTGTGATAATGTATCCTACACCAATTAGGAAGCAACAAACCGCCCAAATCGGTCTCCTCTCCTAATACCAGCCTATCTTTTTGCAATTTTCTCATTAGAACTTGCTAGTTGACCAAGATCATAGGGTCACTCTGCTCTAGGGGCAGTGTATTGTCAGGATTGAGGACTGAGAAGGTCATGAACTCTTCTCACTTGTAAACTCCTATTTCAGTCTCAAAATATGCTACTTCATTAGGAAAATTATATTTAGTAATCATGTGTTTGAGCCTAGGTTCACTCTCAATCCTAATCTATGTTGCTATCCCCTTCTAGGGCAACCACATGTGGGTGAAATCCAAAGAAAATTACCCACCAATACTCTTCATTAGCTCTCGACTCAGGAGCATACCATATGTTTATGGGATATCAACCACTTGGATGTCTATGTGAGTTTGGATCCTTGAATCCGATCCAACCTATACATGAATACTTTTTAGTTCCCCTACCACATTAACCTCGGTTTTGTCCAACTCAGTCACTTTCTTATTGGTCTAGGTAGGACTTAATCCTAACTTCCTACAAATTGAAAAGGGCATAGCATTACCTGATGCTCCAAAGTCCAACAAAAAATTATGTAGATTCTTTCCAAAGATCCTTAGACTCAAAAGAAAAGGTGGGGTACTGGTCCTACCTCCATAGATGGCCGCATTTGTCTCCTTCAATGGAGTCACTTTACCTTTTCCTTTTCAATGATATGCCTCCTCCAAGGCTTTCAGCACAACCTCTAGTTGATTCGGGCACCACTTCATAATGTCAAAGAATGACAATGATGTCTTTTGTCTCTGCAGCTCTGTAATGAAATCAAACTCCAAATCATTCCTAACTTGATATATAGGAAAATAAGGTGGATTACCTTTGTTATGAGAGTCAGAAGGCCCCTTTGGTTGTGGTGGGTTGTTATCTTCATTTTGATTAGGTGGGACCATGTTGTATGGGGGTGCAGATGTAGTGAATGGGCCCTTAGTCTAATTTCTCGGGAAGTGACCACCCTTGGACTGGAAGGCTTGAGCATCATACACATTCTCTTCTAGTTCATTATCTCCCTGCATAAGAAATTGGTATTGTTCCTCAATGGTCTCATAATTCATAGCAGTACTTGCTGACCCACCATCTTGATTGGAATTTCCTTGTGGAGGGTGGGAATCAGCTTGCACAATCATCACCATTTTTTCCATTTCTAGGCAATTAACCTCAAAATGTGTTGCAGTATCATAGAGTCTACACCAATTGGTCATGAAATTGAGATCTGCAACATTAGTAGTTTGTGGTTTATCTTCACCAGATTGATAATTATGGGGAACTCCCTTGTTGTTGGGTATAGTGTTCCACTACTTCTTGTTGTTGTTGGGCCTCTGATTGTATCCTCTATTCTAATTTTGATGATTTTGGTTAGAGGGGTTTTGATTCTGGAAGTTCCTATTGGTGTTCTAATTTGTATTTTGATTAAAGTAACCACCCTGGTTGTTATAACCTCCCTGATTCTGGTAATTCTGATTTTGGTTATGTGAGGGGTTAAGTCTAAGTTGTCCCATGTCATTGGACATTTGCGCTAGAGTCTTTTTGAGAGTTTCCACCTCATTGGTTAAATGAATAGTGTGTTCATTTTGTACAGTCTGTTCTATAGATGGAGAGTGAACAAGAGTTGACCCTCCCCCTTGCTGTTGGTAGTTTTGAGGTTGCTGGGAAGAATCATGAGTGCCACTAGCAAAAAAGGGAATGGTAGGTGAGGCTTGTAACTCAGAAATAGGTGCATAATGGGAGGAAGACATCCCTAGGACCACATTGACCAAAGGTGGACTAGTCATCTGATAACCCATAGGGGGAAGGGCTCCTCCTAAAATTCTTGATTGCAGACTTATCTGCTATTGCAATTTAAAGGCTAGGTGATAAAATTTTGACAAGGAGTCTATCTCATTGGGAGCATAGGTTCTCTATAAAAATAAGCCAAACAGGGGATCAACAGCTCTCAAATATGCCAAAATGGCAATATTTTCAGCTATTAAGTAAGGGTCTTGTAACCTATGGAACATCCTTTAGAATCTAGTGTTGAACAATGACAATGGTTCATGAGGTTCCTTCCTTATGGTAGTGAATTGATGGTACAAGATGGTTGGGTCTACATAGACCTGAAACTGATTAATAAAGGCATTTTCTAAATCTTCCCAACTTAGAATAGATCCCTGGGGAAAATTTAGATACCAGTTGTATGCCATGTACCCCAAACAATAAGGAAACAATCTAAATACCACGTCTTAGTGAGCCACTTGAGAACATGTACAAGAATCCTTGAATGCTTATATATGTTCCTCAACACTTCTTGATTCTCCATGCATGTACTTGGGGCAAAAACTTTTTGGATTTTTCGGTAGATCATGTATTCCACCAAGGATGGTCCCTAATGGAGAGGGGTTATTCACAAAGTAATCCATGGGTGGTGGTGGGATTGGTTGAACTGGTAGAGATATTGGTCGAACTAGGGGTGGTGTTTAATTTGGTAGAAATCTAGGTGGAGTAAGTGGTGGTGAGAATGGTGGGATGAAAACTCCACGAGTTGGAGGTCTATGTCTAACCGAGGTTTGAAGTTCAATCAATGGTTCGGGGTTAGTAGAGGATCTGAGAATCCTCCCATATTTATCCGGTGAGAATGACCCAATACGAGCCAGCTTGTTCCTTTTGGCCCTCCTTCTAGTGTCAAATTTGTTGATGGTGAAAATGACACAATCAACGTTAAACAAAATATTTCTACTCTATTTCTCCTGAAAAAGAAAGACAACATATAGCAGCCTAACTCCCAAAGTCTTTGTAGTTGGTTCTCAATTGTCTGGTGTCACTCAATTGGTCCATGCAACTGTAATATTCAAGGGGCCTTTGTTGGTTATAAGGAATGCAAGCAACAACTGATTCATCAATCTATACTTAATGAAAAGGGGGTGGGTTTAAATAAACAGAAAAAGATAGGTCAAGGCATAAATCAGTAAAACATGAATAAAATTCTCCAATATCCAGACATATGCTTCCAACAATGAATGATCTTTTAACAAATTAATAAAACCATAACATGATACAATTTACATAAAAATACATACTATCGCATACATCTACAGTGCTTAGTTTAACCATCACAATCACTCATCACAATATTTTTTTAATATTTAAAAAGAACAAACTCTTCATTCATTGCTAAAATCATAGATCAATCAGACATGTAACAATTCCATCCATAGATGATTTAATGAAATAATCTTGAAATTTGGTTCCTTCCATTGATTCTCATCAAATAAGAAACATTTATGCTTCAGCAAACTCACTGGCATACAGACAGACTATGATTCATTAACCTCATCCAGTAAACTCAACTCCAACATATCACTGTATAAAAACTGTATCTAAATCCCACATCAACTAAAACAAGAATCTCTACTCAAACTTGTAAAACAAATCCTATCTGCTATCACAGGTGGCCAAAGAATAGAAAAATGACCAACCCTTACAAAAGAGGTAGAATTCCCAATTTATAGAACATCTGCTCGTGTGAACCAGAACTAGGGTTTCAAAAATGGTCGGCCACCAACCAAAACACCCTGACATCCTGCAATAACTTGTCGTCCAGCCATGAATGCAACAAGAGACCCCCGTCAGATTGATCTGGGATCAATCAAATCCTATGTAAAACACCTTGAACCATGCCCACCATCAATGCTCCACCTGCACGAACAGTAATAGGCATAGAACCAGCATAAACATGAGCCATCGATCAGATCCGCGCCACCAACGAATGACTTAGATCGAGCCAAACCAAGAAGATCCCATCACATCCCACCTACCTACCATCAATGCTCCATCAGCCCAAAGCAAAAGAATGGAACCGCACACACGAGCCCAACCTTCCCTCAGCCGCAATAGTGTACTCGAATCTCGTAAATCCTGCCACATCCTTGAAACACGCACACTCTATCCCTCATTTATGACAGCACCAACCCACTCGATTCAAACCTGCAGACAAAGAGCCATCGTTAATAATCAAAAAATCATCGAAACCAAGTCAGTCCATTAGAATACCCAAGGCAAGAAAGTCAAGAAGAAACCCAAGTGGAGGCGGAACCAAAAACAGGCGAAAGCAGAGACAAAACAGGAACAAAAATGGAGAGGAAGACAGGTGGAGGCGGGGACAGAAACAAAACCAACTCAATAGAAGCGGAGACAAGACGAGAATGAGAACCAAACTGTGAAATTTTTGAAAGTTCAGAGTTAAGTTCCATCTCGGTTCCGGCTCTGACGAAAGAAGGGAAGACCGAAGTAGACCAAAGGGACAAAAACTAACCCGAAGGTCGAACATAACGAAATGAAAAAGATACGGGAAGCGGAGTCGGAACGGAAACAAAAACCAAACCATGAAATTTCACAAAGTTCAAAGTTAAGTTCCATCCCAGTTCCACCTCCGACAAGCAAAAGAAAAAGTGAAGCAAAGAAAAACCTAAGGGAGGAAGCCAACCCTTAGGAAAAAAACCAACAAAACGACGAAGAAAACAAGAGAGTGTGAAGCGGAGCTAGAGCCAAAACGGGAATGAGAATTGAACTATGAACTTCATGAAATTTTAGAGTTTAGTCCCATCCCGGTTCCGCCTCCGACATAACAAAGGAAAAAAGAAAACAAAGGAAAACCTAAGGGAGGAAACCAACCCTTATGTCCCAAACAAAAACATCGAAGGAAAAAAGAAGGTAAAAGGAAACAACCAGGAACCCAACACAAAGGCCAAACCCAAAACCCACCTTAGGCCCAAACAGACAACCCAAAAGGCAGAGGCGGAGGCAGAAAAAGAACAAAAACCAAACCGTGAACTTTGTCAAAGTTCAAAGCTAGGTTCCATCCCGGTTCTGACTCTGACAAAAAACAAACCAAAGATACAAGCAAAAGACAAGCAAGATCGGGATCGAAATGGAATCCTGAAAACAAGTTTCAAACCAGATTCCATTCTAATTCTAGTTTTGACAAAACAAAAAGAAAACAAAGTGTTGGGAGAAAGAAAACCTTCCAAACTTTGTTCAAAAACAAACAAGGACATAAAACAAAAAGGGGGACCCATTTTCACCAAGGAAAAATATGGGGTGGTTATGCAGGGCATAACAGGAGTTGAGACCAAGAAAGGCAAGTGGAAGAGGTTGACTAAAAGGGTATGCTAAATGTGGCTAATGACCTTGATTAAGGTTGTGCAAACACAAGATTAGGATAATTAATGAGAGATTAGAAGCAAGTGGGAGGTTATGGAGGATGTGACACTAATCTTGATTAAGTGGTGCACATCCTAATCATGGATTAATTTATTTCATCCAAATTAGATGAGGATTATGGAGGATGTGACAAGGAGAGAGAAGGTGAGGAATTAAAAATTGATTTTTAATCAAAATGTTAAGTGAATAAATTAAATAAATTGTCTCATTTATTTAATTTAGAGAAGAAAAGGTGTAAGGTAAAGTATTTAATTATTCAATTACATACTTTAGGAACCTTAGGCAAAAAATGAAATAATGATTAAATAAATTATTTAATCATTATTAACGAAAAAGACTAATAGAGTAGATGATTTTGACCATGTGGAAGTGGTCAAATTTAGATGTCTACATATATATATCCGCTACACGGATTTGCATCCACTATTCAGTTGACCACAAATAAAGAATAAATTACAACTGTCGGCCTTGATACATGAATAAATTTCAATGCGTACCAACACAAGTCGGTCACAACATAGTGAGGACCTAGAAAAACATCTCCAAACAGACCAAACAATAAAATTTTAATCCTCATGGATCTGCAACACGCTAACACCACAATGTCAGCCAAGAACATGAACACTCAGGAACATATCAAAAAAATCTCCGATCACGAACACTCCAATCACTGCGAATGTACAACAAGGATAGTGTACGATCTAGACTCATCCATGAATTCCATAGGTACATCCGCAACACATGAGACTATGATAATTTCATCCGCTTCGACCAAGAACACCATCTACAAAAACTGAATAATTGTAGGCACACAGATCTTCATAACTTCCACAAAACTTCATGCGCACCTCTGAAACTTTTAGACAACATACTAGAAAGGTTCAACAACAAACCCTTTGAAGCGCACCTTCAGATATTCAACACATAGATCTTTCCAACATTCTGACCTTCTCAGCTCCAATGGCTGCCTGTACTATATCTTTTACAATTTTCTTAATCTCCTCAACATATACAACCTTAAGTAGATTAAAATGCTAATAGTGTTGACATCAATGACAATAATATATCAGAAACACAACCACAACATCCAAAAATCTCCCCCTTTGGCATTGATGGAAACACATGGTGTGAAAAATAATACCATCAACCCAACTAACTCTTCTTCAAAAATCTCCCCCTGAGATTGTGCACTTTTTTCTTGTTTCCTTCATTTCTCTTCTTTCCCATTTTTTTCTCATTGCTTCTCTCCCCCTTTGCCATCAATGGAAAAAGTACATATGTTGCGCACAATACCACATGACCACTAAGGAACTCATTCATATTCAATTATAGTTAGAGGAATTATTGGAAAAGGAACACATTCATCCTAGTACCTCCCCTTTGGATACAACAATCATCTTTGTAAAGAATAAGGATGAGTCTCTTTGTTTATGTATTGATTAATGATGGTTGAATAAGGGGACAATGAGAAACCAATATCCTTTGTTGAGGAATGATGATTTTCTTGGCTAGATGAAGGGAGTATGGGTGTTCTCTAAGATTGAACTAAAGTCAATATATCATCAACTTTGTATCCATAAGATAGACATTCCTCATGAAATGTTTTGTACTTGCTATGAAAACTATAATTTTATGGTGGTTCCATTCAAGTTGATGAATGCACCTTCAATGTTGATGAGTTTGATGAATGTGTTATTTTGTACATATATCATTTGATTTGTCCTATTGTTTTTATATGTTATTTTGATCTATTTGAGGATAATATAGGATCATGAGGTCCACTTGTGCTAGGTTCTCTAGTTTTACATGAGTATCAACTTTATAAAAAAATAAAATGGTATGAATTATTCTTGTTTGAAGTGAGCTATTTGTAAGGAAGCTAAGGTAGAGGAACAACTTCCTACACTAATCTTGAGAGGAGGGTTATACAAAACAAAATCAGATTTGAATAGTATAGAAACATAAATATAAATAAACATAAATAATATTCATACCACAACATAGTGATTTACATGGGAAAAACCCTTCCAGGAGAAAACCCCACACTCCATAAGCCACCCAATATAATATTTAGAAATTAACAAGATTACAATATAATTGCAGAGAAATATTTCTCACAAGAGTATCACCTACCAAAGATTCAAAGGAAACTTAGCATCTATAAAACTCTTACACAACCTCCATCTCATGCACCTAATATATAGGAGATACAATACATGAAACCGCCAAAAAGTATTACAAAACCATGAGCTAAAACCGCCTAAAAAGTGGTTCTCATCCTTATCTATAATAATAGATTTCTATGATGTGTCTAAACACACACCACCACATGTAACTCCCCCTTTACAACTCATTTATGTGTCCAACTTGTTTTTACATCTCCCATTTCTGGAGACCCAAATTTCAGAGGTTGTAAGTTTTGATCTGAGTGTTTGATTGACAAACCATTTGAACCATCAAAAAGCTCATGAAGTGCTCTATCAAAATATAACCCACTACACTAGTTGTGACCACTTTTATGCCTAAACAATGCCTTTAAGGCCTTCAAAATGGGCTTTGAAACTTTAAAAAATGAAAATTCTAATATCTTCAAATCCAGACATGATCTTGTGACAAAACTTTACGAGCATGATTATTTAGCCAATTTGAAGATTTGGGGAAAATTCTGCATCAATCCATGCTCAAAATTAATCTTACTATAAATAGTAACCTCATGTAATTGCAAGGTTGAGACACTATTTTCCTAACACTATTGGATCATATTATCTCTTGTGAGGGTACCTCAATAGATCCCTTGAAAATTTAGGCCATTATGGATTGGTTTGCACCCAAAAATATCTCTAAGGTTCATAGTTTCATGGGATTGGAAAGGTATTACCACCAATTTATTGGATATTTCTTGAGGGTGGCTCATCCTATCATTTATATTTAGAGAAAAGGGAAGAAGTTATTTTGGTTAGAGAAATAAAAGTAATCCTTTCAAGTTCTTAAGGAATGGTTAACTAGTGCACCTATCCTTGCAGTACTCAATCCAATGGTAAATTTTGTGATTTGTATTGGTGCATCATTAGATAGATTGGGGGAGATCCTCATACAAGTGTTGGTAATACATGGGAAGAAAACTGAGAGGGGGGGATGAATCAATTGTCACAAAATTTCAAAATTATTAAACTTATTAACCCTTATTCTTAGATCTGATTAATAACAGTGAAAGCATGAATGAACAACACATCAGAAACACACATAACACCAAGATTTTTTCATGGAAACCCGGTTAAGGGAAAAAAACATGATGGAGGTTAATCCAAAATTTATACCATGTTAAAAGTATAAGAAGAATAAATGAGGAATGCACATGCATTCAGGCACACTGCCTAGAGCTCACTGCTCAAAAGAAGACTCACTATCTTACATAAAATATTCAAATTAAATCCATCTGAAGAATTTGAATTGAGAAAGTAGCATCTGCTAATGCTTGAGTATAGTTTCAATTAAGCACATGAACACTTCTTCACTCTTCTTCACACTTTGCTCTACTTTTGAATGATCTAAACCTTTTCGCACACAACACATGTACACTTCACATCACACACACTTCTCAAATGAAGAAACAATCACTTATATATATCCACAACAAGAAATTACATCTCTATATGTCGACTTTAACAAAATAATAGAATGAATGCAAACTATCGGCCCAAAACAATAAATATTATTTATGCAAATCAACCAAGGTCAGCCACAACATAGTACATACCCAAAATAATGTCCTCGAACACAAAACACCTTCAAATATTCTTCCTCGAAGATCCACAACATGCTTCAATCACCTTGTAAGCCATGAACATGAAAAACATGAACACGCAAGAGAAAATCTCCGATCGCGAGCACAATGATCAATGTGAATGTGCAACACAAATAGAACTTAATCTAGAAACGCCCATGAACACCATTTACAGTAATAGAATAACTATTGAAATACAAAAACTCATAGCTTGCTCAAATGTTCATGCGCACCTTTGAAAGTTTCGGTGAATAAACTAGATAGGCTTGCAAACAAAGCCTTTAATCTGAAACTTCTCACTATCAACATACTGAAATTTCCATCATACTGATCTTCACTGCTTCATAGACAACTTGTAACATATTTAATTACAATTTTCTCAATATCCTCGACATATACAGTCTTAAAGACATTTATGCTAATAGTGTTGACATCAATGACAACCAAATATCAGAAACTCAACCACAACATCCAAAAATCTCCCCCTTTGGCATTGATGGCAACACATGATGTGGAAAACACCATCAATGCAACTAACTCTTCTCCAACAATCTCCCCTTTTCACATTACTCTTCTCCCCCTTAGTTCTCCAAGAGTTTATCACATTATTCTTCCCCCCCTTTGACATCATATCTAAATCATCTGACTACTCCCCCTGAGTAGCAACCACCACAACATCAGTTTGGATCAAGATATGACTGTGAATGCACAAGCTGATGCAAAGAATATGCATCTTAGTTCTGATTAGGAGGGGTAATCACCCCTAACTTCCCTCTGAGATACTAAAAATTATCCTTAGGTAATGTCTTAGTAAAGATGTCTACAATCTATTCCTTAGTAGGAAGATACTCTAGTCTGACTTCCTTATCACTCACCTTATCTCTCAAAAAGTGAAACTTGATAGATATATGCTTGGTCTTTGAATGCAGCACCAAATTATTAGAAATGTTTATAGCGCTTGAATTATCACAGTATATGGCAATAGGTTCATCATACACAAATCTGATAACTTTCAACATCTGCTTCATCCACAATACTTGAGTACAATTGTTAGCAGCAACAATGTATTCTACCTCTACAATAGACAAAGAAACGACATTCTGCTTCTTACATAACCATGAAATCAGTTTCTTTCCCAAGAAAAATGCACCACCACTAATACTTTTCCTTTCATTCACATCTCATGCCCAATCAACATCAGTAAAGGCACTCAAAGTAAGATTGTCATCTTTAGGATACCACAAGCCAAAATCAATTGTTCCATTCAAGTATCTAAAAATTCTCTTCACAGTAGTCACATGAGATTCCTTAGAATCAACTTGAAATATAGCAGCAATACATACAACATTCATGATGTTAGGTCTAGTTTGAGTCAAATAAAACAATCCACCAATCATTGACCTATATCTAGTCTGATTTTCCTTCAGAGAATCTTCATCTATTGTCAACTTACATCCAATCACCATGGGTGTACCGACTGGCTTTGAATCTTCCATATCAAACTTCTTTAGCAGTTCTCTCACATATTTGGACTGGGATATAAAGATCCCTTTATCTAATTGAGTGATTTGCAATCCCAAAACTAATTTCAACTCTCCAATCATTGACATCTCAAACTCATTTTGCATCTCATTAGAAAACTTCATGCACAAACCATCATCTCCTCCAAAAATGATATCATCAACAAAAACTTCCACAAACAAATCTTTATCATTATCAATCTTGAAATATAGATTACTATCAATAATACCTTTGTTAAATCCAAGCTTCAACAGATACTTATCCAATCTGGCATACCAAGCTCTAGGGGATTGCTTGATTCCATACAATGTTTTCTTCAACTGACAAACCATGTCTCCCTAATTATTCAATTGAAATCCATCAGGTTGCTCAATATACACCTCTTCTTCCAATTCACCGTTTAGAAAAACTGACTTGACATCCATTTGATAAACTTTGTAGTTTTTGTAAGCAGCATAAGCAAGAAATAGTCTCACAGCTTCAATTCTAGCAAAAGGATAAAAGTTTCTTCAAAGTCAATTCCTTCCATCTAAGAGTATCCTTTGCATACTAGTCTTTCTTTGTTTCTAATAACTTCACCTTGTTCACTCAACTTGTTCCTAAAAACCCATTTAGTTCCAATTACATTTTTGTCCTTAGGTCTGGGAACAAGAATCCATGTATTATTCTTCTCAATTTTTTGTAGTTCTTCTTTCATTGCTTCAATCCAATGTTCATCTTTGCATGCTTCATTGCTATAATCTGATTTTTTGAATGATTTAGTCTCACATACCTTGGAGTCTTAGAGTGTTCTTGATTTTTAGGCTCTTGTGATCTCTCTTATGTACTTTCACTAGTCTCTCCTTCTTGATCTTCTTGATTCACCAGAATGATATGAACTTGATTTGAAGTATAACTCTTGTTTGTACTATCATTCTAATCATCAGAATCATATCCACAAGTTTTGGAGGGTTTATTAATGTATTCATCAACCTTAACATTTGCACTTTCAACCATTTTCTTCAATCTCTTGTTGTAGCACCGGTAGGCCTTACTCTCACTAGAATAACCAAGAAATATTCCTTCATCACTTCTAGCATCAAAATTTCCTATATCTTCATCTCTCCTGATATAGCATTTACTCCCAAAGATTTTGAAATATCTAACAGTAGGCTTATGATCAAACCATAGCTCAAAAGGAGTCTTACCACTATTACCTTTGATTTGTACCCAATTGAGGATATAAACAACAGTACTCACAACTTCTCTCCAATGGATATGAAGGACATTTGCTTCCAACATCATAGTTCTAGCATCATCTTGAATTGTCCTATTCTTCCTTTCCACAACTCCATTTTGTTGAGGGGTTCATGGTGCACATAATTGTCTCTTTATCCCATGTTCTTCACAAAAATTATTAAACTCATCGGAAGTGAATTCACTACCTCTATCTGATCTCAAACATTTAATCTTTAGACCTGTCTCTATCTCAACCATAGCCTTAAAGATCTTGAACTTTTCTAGAGCTTCATATTTCTCCAGGTTAAGCAAGTAACCCACATCATCCTAGAGTAATCATCAATAAGCAACATGAAGTAACTATAACCTTGTAAGCTTATGATTCTAGCAGGACCACACAAGTCAGTATGCACAAGCTCCAACAATTCATTTGAACAATGTTGTTTGCTCGGAAATGAAATTCTAGTTTGTTTTCCTAACTGACATTCCTTGCATATGACATCAGTAGGCTTCACCAACTTAGGAATATCTCTCACAGCCTGTAAGGAACTTATCTTGATAATGTTGTCAAAGCTTACATGACACATTCTTCTATGCCACAACCAAATTTCATCAACTTGAGCAATCAGACAACTTTTAATAGCAGCATTTAGATGAAATATGTTATCTTTTGTTTTAGTACCTGAAGAAATCACATTTCCAGAACTTCCCTATATGCTACACTTTCCATCTTTGAATTGAAGATTTTATCCCTAATCAACCATCTATCCAAAACTCAAAATATTATGCTTCAAACCTTCAACATAAATAACATCATCAATATTATGATTACCATCAAAATAAATGCATCCTCTGCCATGGATTATACCACCATTGTTTTCACCAAATCTTACAACACCACCATCATACTTCTCCAGGCTTACAAATTTACTTTTATCACCTATCATGTGATGTGAACATCCACTGTCAATTACCCATTCATCTTTTTCTTCAACTCGAGCAGCTAGGACTTTCTCCACATTTGTACAGCTAACAGATTCAATAAAAATGGGATTATTTTACTTGATAGCAATAAACACAAACTCAACTTCACTTGCATTCCCTTTATCAGATTCATCATCTGTCACACCTCCATCAACAACATAATAACACTTCTTTTGAAATTTAGGCTTGTAAGGTCTTGGCGTAGGAACTCTTTCTGGACACCTTGATGCAAAATGACCTATCTTATTGCAAGAAAAACATTTTATAGGTAACTTTCCTTTATAATTACCTTCTCCCCTGGCTTCCCTTTTAACAATAAGTGCTTCAAGCTCATTCAGTTCTCTTTCTTCTTCTTCAATATGTCTCATTTCTTCCTCATACCTGAATACCTTTCTATAAGAACTTTCACCTGGATCATATCTCTTCTTGTCTCTCTCAGAAGTAGTAGCTTTAAATACAAATTTTGTCTTGGGAAGGGCATCACCGAATTCACTCAAATAAAAAGTAGTAAGTTTACCAATCAACATATCTATGGTTATATTTGTCATGGTCTGGAGCTCATCAACGACTGAAACTTTGATTTTGTATGCATCAAGAAAGGATCTAAGCACTTTAGCAACAATATTTGATTCATCCAGCTGTCCACCAAAATATCTGATACCAGACACAAGTTCATTCACTCTTTGCATGAAAGTAGTAATATTCTCATCATTACCCATTTTCAACAGTTCATATTTCCCTTTTAGACTCTGTAGCTTAGCCATCTTCACATTAGCATCGCCTTCTTATAAAGTTTCCAAATTTTTCCAGATCTCATAAGCAGTCTTCAGATCCATAACATTCGTCATCTCAGAATCAATCAAAGCACTCAACAATGCTTCCTTAGCCCTGATATTATATTCAACATCCCTAATCTCAATAGTAGTAGTAGGACCATTCTGAGGAATAACATACCTATTTCTTGTAATGTTCCAGTAGGATTCACCAATGCATCTCAGATGACACTCCATTCGAGTCTTCCACAGAGAATAATTTGTTCCATCAAATCTTAGACTATCCTTCTTGTATGTCGCCATCCCAGATCACCTCAAGCTTTCAAAATTCTTCCAAGGAACCTACTCTGATACCAATTGTTGGCAAAAAAAGGGCAGACAACTAAGAGGGGGGGTGAATTAGTTGTCACAAAATCTTAAACTTATTAAACTTATTAACCCTTATTCTCAAATCTAATTTATAACAGTGAAAGCATGAATCAACAACACATCAGAAATACACATAACACCAATATTTTTGTGTGGAAACCCGATTAAGCGAAAAAACCACGGTGGAGGTTAATACAAAATTTATACCCTGTTAAAAGTATAAGAAGAATATATGAGGAATGCACATGATTCAGGCACACTGCATAGAGCTCACTACTTAAAGGAAGACTCATTGTCTTATAAAAAATATTCAGATTAAATCCATCTAAAGAATTTGAACTGAGAAAGTAGCATCTGCTAATGCCTGAGTAGAATTCCAGTTAAGCACATGAACACTTCTTCACTCTTCTTCACACTCTTCTCTACTTTTGAATCACTACAACAGAATAGGCAAATAGCACCTAAAATAGCACCGAATTTTAGTGTATTTTAGTTCATGAATTGGACAATCTGGTTGGCACTAAACTCGACGCAAATAGGCATGGTCTTCTCAGTGTTGACTTTGGCGCCGAATTTTGCGTCAGAAGTGTTGTCAAACTTAGTGTTGTGGTTAGCGTCGAGAAATCATAGCACCCCCGATAACACCTAAAATAGTGTCGATAAATAGCATCGAAAGAGTGCCTCTACTACCGCCTAAAATATCACCAAAAATAACATCAAAAATAACGCCTAAATTGGCACCCAATTTGGCTTCCAGTTTTGCTTCTATGTCTACTCCCATTTTTGCTTCTAATTTGCTTCCAGGTTTGCTTCCAGTTTTGCTTCCACTTTTGCTTCTAGTTTTGCTTCCAAATTTGCTTCCAATTTTGCTTCCAGTTTTGCTTCCAATTTTGCTTCCAATTTTGCTTCCACTTTTGCTTCCAGTTTTTCTTCCAATTTTACTTCTGGTTTTGCTTCCGGTTTTTCTTCCTGTTTTGCTTCCATGTTTGCTTTCGATTTTTCTTCCAGGTTTGCTTCCAGTTTGCTTCTAATTTTTCTTCCGATTTTGCTTCCGGTTTTGCTTCCAGTTTTGCTTCCAAGTTTGCTTCCAATTTTTCTTCCAAAATTGCTTCTGGTTTGCTTCTAGTTTGGCTTCCATTTTTGCTTCCTTTTTTGCTTCTAAAAATGCTTCTTGTTTTGCTTCCATTTATTAATTTAATATGTTTTATTTCAATTTAATTAGTTAAATATATTGTACCTCTTAAATAACTCATATGATTATAGAGTAATTAATTTAACTATTTAACTCATATGATAAAATAACAAGATAATTTTTATTTTTTTGGGTCGGTAACACGAAGTTTTTGTATTGCTTGTAAAGATAAAAAAAAGTACATCTATTGTTCAGTATCATTACCCACCAAAAGAGATTAACACTTCTATGATTTTTTCAATTATGTTCTAGAGGTGCCAAGGATTAATTTTACCTTTCATCATGGCCTAAACTATTATTGTAACATGATGATCATCTATAATTAAAACAAGTGAGTCAAATATCTATAATTTAATTGAATTTGACAACATTTATCCTAAGCAGTAAATTAAAATCATCATACGTAATAAATATCCATCCAAAAATCATCAACCACTTTTAATATATATAAATTGACAAGTCAATACTGATAAGATCATCATCATATATAACTAAAACAAGTGAAAGTCAAATATGCCAGTACATAAAAAACATGTCAAAATGATACATGTACAAATGATATAAATAAAATTGATAAATTATGTAACTCAAATTGATACAATTCAAGATGATACGTATCCAAATGATATAGTGAAAATGATACATGCCAATATGATACAACTCAATAATATAGTACTGTAGGCCATGAAAATGATACATATGATAGTAACCATGAAAAGAGTCATCATAATGATATATCAACAATGATCCATGATGCAATCTATATGATCATGAATGTCACTGGTTACTACCACCAACTATCTCATCGTCATCACCATCATCATCAACATCATCGTCATCATCATCGGCCTCAGTTTCTTCCATATTTGCATCATCATCATCCTCTGCCATGTGATTTGTACTGGCATAACCAATACTTTGTGGATCTATATCATGTTGAGGATCATCTTGATCTTCTGGAAGACCCGTGTTCTACAAAAAAAACATTTAGAATGAAAATTTATTATTTATTTCATGCAATAATTTATTTTTCTGTTATATATCTAATATTACAACATATGAGAAAAAACCATAATCATATTACATCATATCAAAGTGCACATACCATAATAAAATTTCAAAAAAGTTACAGCTAATACTGGTGAGTCAGGAGAAACTTCAGCTTTCAAAAACAAAGCCAATTAGGCTGGCAACATTGAAAATTAAATCCCTAGTAGTATTTATGTTAAGGAAATTTCCTTTAGATGCAAGGATTCAAAGCACATCAACCATGTGGTACAAATGATTAAATCCTAGAGATGATTTGTAGCAATGAAAGAGTCTGAAAATTATTAAATCCCTAGTAGTATTTATGTTAAGGAAATTTCCTTTAGATGCAAGGATTCAAAGCACATCAACCATGTGGTACAAATGATTAAATCCTAGAGATGATTTGTAGCAATGAAAGAGTGAAAATTATTAAATCCCTAGCGGTATTTATGTTAAGGAAATTTCCTTTAGATGCAAGGATTCAAAGCACATCAACCATGTGGTACAATTGATTAAATCCCAAAGATGATCTATAGCAATGAAAGAGTCTGAAAAGGAAGAGAGAGCTACATTGGTGACTCGGGAGAAACTTCAGCTTTCAAAAAACAAAGCCAATTAGGCTGGCAAACATGTGGATTAGGCCATCATTTGGTGGAAGAGGAAGAAAGATGACTGGAACTTTGGAGGCCCACCATACTAGATTTCGATATTCAACCATGAGAGCAGAAGAGAGAGCTGATATCATGTATCAAAACATTAAGCATGCATTCTTCCAGCCAGTAGAGAAGGAGATGATTACTTTGCTTCATTTTCATTTGCATAACCATATCATGGTGTGGGAACCAAGAAGACCAAGGATGTCCAATTTTATGTGGAGGTAATGGATGTGGTCCAAACTTTAGGAGGGGAAAGAAGGTCAATGTATGATCCTGATGAAATTGAGGAAGAACAACAAGAGAGGGACAGGAAAAATAAAATCAATATAGAGTTTCAAGGATTTGTCAAGTGAATAAGAGAGCTACGGGAGCAGCCTCATCTAAATGATTTTGAACTAGAGTTTGATATACCATTTAGAGAGCTTGGTTTTCATGGAGTTCCTTTCAAAGCCTCTTCTTTTATTGTTCCTATGGTAAACTGTTTGGTAGAGTTGGTGGAATTACCTTTCTTAGTAATCGCTATTAGTGAGATTGAGATTGTTAACCTTGAGAGAGTAGGACTTGGGAAAAAGGCATTTGATATGGCTATTGTTTTCAAAGACTTCAAGTGGGATGTATTTCGCATGTACGTCATTCCTCAATCTTTGCTTGATGGCATCAAGGAATGGCTGAACTACATGGATATAAAGTATTATGAAAACAAAATGAACTTGAATTGGCAGCCAATTTTGAAGACTATTACTGATGATCCAAATAAATTTATTGAAGATGTTGGTTGGGAATTTTTTAATATGGAATCTAATGATTCTGATTCTGATAATTCAAAAGAGTCAGATCAAGGATATGAACCCTTTGATGTAGAAGAGGAATCAGAATCCGATGAGGAAGGCTCAGAAGATGAATCTCTTATGGATTCAGAGGAGGACGAAGAAGAAGAAGAAGATTCTAAAGAGGAGGAAGGTAAAACATGGGATGAATTAGAAGTCAAAGCCAGAAATGCAGATAAGGGAAAAGGAGATGAGTCTAACAGTGAAGAGGAAAGGCGACAATGAAAGGTAAAAGCTACAGGGAATTTTCAGAAACCTGATATTAGAGATTCAAGAGGAATACCTACCAAGAGGTATAAAGTCAGATGAATTGAGTTCATCTACATCCTTCTACTATTTATTCATACACATAAACGGTCATCTTGTAATCATAAGATTTGAGCTCTATTTACTCATCCTATGCATCAATAAACAACTCAACACAAGAGATGTAAATTGATATATTAACACAACAATATCCAACTAAGTTATTGAAACTCAACTATTGATACCTCGTTCTCCATCCAGATTAAAAAATTGTTCCACTTTTTGTTTTGTAACATATTCTTTTCAAATTGCTTTGGATGGCGGCCATATTTCTCCTCCTGTCAAAACATGGCACATGGACTAGTTAAACTAATTAATATGCAATCATTTAATTTTTCCAAGGAAAAATAAATAAAATCATTTAACATATTAAATATACTTACAAATATACAAATCAAGGCCTGTAAACCTTTCTGGCCACTACGATGTGTGGCACGAATTTTCTCAAGCCTAGCCTTGGAGGCCTTGTCCTGAAATATATACTAATTCAATTTAACTATGTACAAATAAAATTTAAATATCGTTTAATAAATTTGATATAATATTATGAGAAAATTCAAATACCTGCGTACTCTCCTCACTGGAATTCCTCTGTGCATCAGACTTCTCATATGCTTTTACAAGCTCTTTCCATACTTTCACACTTACATCAATTGGCCTTTTTTCTGCCTTATCTCAGGAGGGATTTTTTTTATCTTCTTTGCTTGGTTGCACCGAAATCTCTTGAAGTTTTGAGACATTCGTAGCTTTATCTTCTTTATAGACCAACCTATGCCAAATTCATTCTCCATTTCATGGATAAATTCTTATTTCAGGTGCATGGGTATCTTTGAGAATGGAAAATGTAGATGGTCTTTGAACCATTGAAGGCATGATTCCTTCAACCTATTCACAAACGGTTTCCTAGCATCCGTCATTTGGACTTCCCCTGAAACCACCTTGTATTCTATCTTCGTATTGTAGATACCAATGCAAGATTAAAAACGGAATGGTGGAAGAAGTCTGTGTCCCGGGAGTGGAAGTTTATGCTCCCTGTTCCACATTCTTAGAGTTTACTATCATTGAATTCCTCCTAGATATTTTTCTCAATGCAGGATTGGTTGGGGAATCAATTGATTTGTTTGCAATGTTTGAGGGGCATTACCAGAATGTTTTTCTATGTATCTGGAAAGTGTTGTCTAGTCCACATTAACCAATTTGTTCACTGCCTATACCCCCAATATGGAATCCAATTCATCTTTATCTTTTTCAGTCTCATGTCCCTATATATATATATATTTAAATTATATTTCTTCATTTAAATTTAGAAATAAAAAACTAAAAAGTAAAATTCAAAGAAATAATGGAAACATTTACAAATCTATAAATTGACAATGAATTACCTCAGTGTGGCCAAATTTTATTGACAATGCTTGCTTCCCTCCATTGCTTGACATTTTGAGGTGACCTAGGGAAAAAAAATTTCGTCCAGTCTGTGGAGGCAAATGAAGTACACACTGTCAAGTATGAAATTTT